>JACDJE010000077.1:367764-526656 GCA_016647715.1 Pavo muticus
CGCGCAGCCTTACCGGCGGCCGCCGGGCCGCCCCGCTCCCCGCAGCGGGCGGCGGGGCCCGAGGGAGCCATCGGCGTGCGCTGATCCGGAGCGGGGCCGGGGAGGGAACGCGCTGTACCGACCTGCAGCTCCAGCCGGGGCCGAGCACCTCCCGCCCCGCCCGCACCTGCGGAGCCGCCCCGCCCCCTCTCTCCTCCCGCCCCACGCAGAGCGGCTCCGTCCCGCCCCGCCGGCCGCGCCGCCATTTTGTGCCCCGCCGCCGCTCGAGGCACGCGAGGACTGTCTGCTATCCTCTGGTGCTGAGAAGAGCGGGTGCGGGCGAAGTCCCCCGAGAATACGCAGAAGCTGCTGGGCCATGGTGTGCCCTGGGCTGGGTAGCAGCCGCCCGTTGGCTTTATCTGCAGAAACCCACTGATTCTCAGTCTTGGTCCCGGTGCATGTGGCACAGCGGTCTGCAGGTCAGTGTGAACCATGTCTGGTGGTCTGGGGCAGGCGGGTCAGGGCCAAGGGGTTTTTTGAGCGGGTTCACAGCAGATCGTATGTATGGAGGGTGTGGTGGAAGATAGGGCTCGAGGCTCGTTGCTGCCCCTTGGGTACAAGGCGGGGCTGGAGTTCTGTTGGCCACTGCTCTCCAAGGTAAGTGAGTGTCTGGGGGGAGTGGAATGAGCTCGTGTGGGATGGATGGCCCAGGGATCAAAACCTGGGGCCGATCTGACAAAAAAAACTATGGGAAAAGGGTGAAATGTTGTCTTCCACAGCTGGTTGCATCATGGCATGAAGGTGTGGAAGCCTGCACGCAGCTGAGGTGGTATCGCTGGGGTTGTGAGGAGCTCCTGGTGGATTAATTTAATGTGATTTCCTCTCAGAGAAGTAGGGCAGCATGTGAAGGGTTCTGGGCCACAGCTGGATGCACAGGAGAAGCTGAAGAAATGAGGGCATCTATCATCCTTCCAGTGGTTTTCTTCCTGCAGCAGGGAATGATGTGTGCTGGGGTACAGCCTGGAAGGAGGGGGCTGGGGGATGGACGTGTCCTCGGGTGGCAGCAGCGTGCCTCAGGCTCATGGTAAGGGAACGGACCTGCCCCTTGTCATGTCCCCTGCCTGGTGCAAGGAGGTAGCTGGAAAATGTGAAGGGGGTGGGGAAGTGCTGTAGGTTTGCTCACCTCTGCAGCACACAACCTGATGAGAGATGTGAGGGACGTTTGTGACGCCCTTTTAATTTTCTGATATGGATCAGAAAGATATGCTCTTTTCCACCTTCTTGTAATGCTGTACTTGGAGAGAAATATGAAGCAGGGCCCGTGTTGTTTCAACTCCAGTGAGCTGAAAAAGGAAGCCAGTGATGTGGAAATTAGGTTAAACCACATAAGTAGGCAGCTTTCTGTACATAGCTAATCTGTTAAGGAGAAAGCCTAGCTTCTGTGTAAGGCAGGACTCAAGTGAATTCCAGTCCACTGGATAACTAAGGGACAAACCCAGGCTCCTCTGCTTTGCTTGCAGGCCATGCCATAAGAGAGGAGGGGAAAAATAGAATATGGAGGGGGTTGTTAAGCAGTTTTCCTCCTGTGAAATGGAGGAGCAGGTCACCTGAGCCACTAGCTGCGTGCTATGTCCTGGATGAGACTGAGGGTGAGCAGTAGATGAGAAGCTGGACTCTGTTGTCAACTCTAAGACTTTGCAGCCAAATGTAGGTGTCACCATGCATGTTGCATTTCCTGTTGCACGTGGGTGCTTGGGCTTGGAATTGCATCTGCAGGCTGCACCAGGAGTGAACCACAACCTGGCAGTATATTTGTTCTGGGATATGAACAGCAGCTGTATGCATCCAGCAGTGCAGTGCCGGTGATAGTTTTCAAAAAAGGAGTTCCCGATCTCCGAAGCCATTAAATAGTTCAGGTGAGAAGGTGATCCTATGTATTGCGGGGCTGTGAGTGGTACAGAGTGAATGTCATAGTGGTCTGCCTAAGTAACAGCTGCTGTTCCGCACAGGTTGAGTGGAAGACTGCACTTAGTTTCACTTGACAGTCACCTCCAGGCACTAATTAACCCATGCTTCCTTCAGCAGGCTATTTTAGAGAGGCACTTGGAAGAGCGCCCCTGGGACACGTCCCACTTCAGTTGACGGCGGCTGCCTTAAGCACTGCTTAGGGCATCAGCCTGCCTTTGAAGCCCTAGTGATGGCATCTTCAGTGCCTGTAGTCAGGTGCAAGAGCACATCAGGGAGATGAATATCCTACCTTGCTTTATGCTCGGATGCATTGGGATTAGTGGTACAGGAGCAAGCGGTTCAAAGCTTGTCTCACTAAGCCTCATCGATGGCTTTGCGGAGGCAAACTTGGCAGTGGTATTTAGTCAAGAGCTAGGTATTACTTCCTTGTCATGTGCAGTTACCCAGCAGGTATGAGGAAGGTGACTTACTGTTTTCCTGCTGGGGCATGGAAGATGAGAGCTGACCTCCTGTGATGCCATTAATGGCTAACAAATAAATAGGGAAAAACAGCAGGTTATGAGCAGCTAGAGTGAGACTAGGCATAGGGAGGAAGACAAATGGGAGAACAAACAGCATACCTGTAACCCAAAACATAACTAAGGTAACACTAAGTGCAACAGCAATGGACTGTAGGAAGGGTTGGTCTCCCAGGTACTGCAGAGGAGAGGAGACCATAGCATGCTTCAATATATGTTTTACCTTCCTCTTTCTAATGTGACAGCCTCATATATTTATTTCGGCTTTAATTAAAAGGGCTTACACAGTTCTTGTAGCATTACCCCTCCTCAACAGCTGCATGTGTGAGGAATTACTTTAGATTTGCTGCAAGGGAGGAGGGAGAAACTTATTTTAGATTTCCTGCAAAAGCCACAGCAGGGAACAAAGGCATGGAAGGTGGAGTGTCTGGCATGATGGGGATGTAAGGCTTGCACTGATAACTAGAGGACTTGTGTAAGACTGACCTGCCCTCCCACAGGAACCTGACTAAGGCAGTGTGCTCAGCATGCTCTAAGGAACTGCAGCACACATGCATTTCTCTACAAAAGCATGTCCCCCTCTGTCAGCAAAAGGAGAAAGGCTGAATTGCTCAGCAGAGCACCAAACTTCTGGTAGTACAAAGTGTTTCAAGCTCCAGCTGCTGCACAGAGAGTGAACTGGGTCTGAGGAACTGAAGCAGAGCAAGTCCCACAGCATCTGAGAGGGTGGTTTGTCATTACTCTTGTCATCTGTCCCCAGCTGACAGGACACGTAAGCTGCGCAGGGACAGCATGAAGACTTCTCTCGTAGCTCTCCTGTGCTTTGAGTGAAAACACGGTTGCAGCTTTGTCATTCTGACCTAGCTAAATGGCAGGGTGTAGGAAGGGAGCACAGGTCTAATCCAATGATGCCCACAGATCAGCAGTGCTATTTTGGCCCTGAGTAGTTTTTCTTCTTGTCTGGAGTTTTTCTAGTGGCAGTCATCTCTTTCTCCTTTCCTTCCCACCTGCCTGCACTTGAAAAGTGTTCACCAAGAGAAACAGACCCATTCTATGCTGCCAGGGGAAGAAGCGTAAGTCAGAAAATTAGAAACTAAGCTCCCATAGAGCTGTAGTGAGGGGAGTGCCAGACTTGTAGCGTTACAAACTAATTCTTCTAAGTTTGAAAATAATGGAAGCTCTAGGTGCTGAAAGTGGCCTAATTGCTCCAAGTAACATGGAGGTTGCTGACCCAAATAGTGTAGCTGATGCTCTCAAGCAACTTGTTGTGTTCTTCAGCCAAAATACACTGGGGGCTGGGGGAAAAAGTCAGAGAATGTGTCTGCTATGCATGTGTTAAGCAGATTAACTTCCTGCTCTTGGAAGGGAAACAAATGATGAACTCAGGAATAAGCAACAGTGGAAAGGAGGCCTGTGACTGAAATGCTCAAGTCCTGTCCAGTGACATTGTCGTAACTGAAGCGATGAGTAGCCTGACTACAGTAGCTGGCACTGTTCTCCTCTTTTTCATCACACCTTGGCTCTAGTTTGAATCTTATCTCGACAGTAGTATCCTCTGACACTAATAAAACAAAGGGGAGTGCAGTTCTGACATGCTATCTGCCTTGTGCTGATTGCAGGCACACTGAGAGAGGAGTTTTTAATTTTTGTCTTCTCTCCAGTGTGAGTGTCAGCTTCTTAGGTGTGGCTCCTTTCTTCCAGGAGAGAGACTGAAAGCTAGAAACCAGCTAGCAGCTTAATGCTCTCAGACCAGTGAGGGAAGACTACAGCCGAACTATTCAATTCTGAGCTACTGCATGCAGGTAAGCCTAGCCAGGGCTGTTCTACTTACTTCCCTGTCCTTACTGGAGCCTCCCTGCTCACAGACATGCTGACTGCGGTCAGAACTGCTGTCCCAGAGCAAATCAGGCAGAAGGGTGATAAGAAAACAAACAGAAAGAAGGTGTGAAAGCAAAGGGACAGATACATTTCTGACATGCACAGGAGACGGGGCAGTGAGGTGAGACAGCAACTTCACCAAATGGAAAGAGAGGGATCAATCTGGAACGTGACAAGGAAGAGAATATGGTTAAATATCATAATGTTTCTTAAAAATCTGCAGTGTAGCTGAAGTCCCTTTTGGGCTATGGAAAAGCTGCCCAAGACAGGTCATTTATCCTGAAACACTTGGAAATACGACAGCACAAAAGTGCAAAGAGTTATGCTTTGAGTCTAGACAAGATAAATCAAGGCACAGAGACCCCACAATATTCTCCCATTACATAAGTAGGCTCAAACATAAGACATCATTCAAAACCAACATCAATTTAATTCTTCCCTCTTCAGGACAGGAACAGAGCAGACAGTCCTGGGGTTACGTGAGCAAGCAGAAAGAGGGGTAAGGGACTAACCGAGCTAGGAAATCCCAGCTAAACATGCAGGCAATAGAACCACTCTACTCAAGACAGCCCAGATCTGGGTGGGTGGAAGAGCGTAGTCCTCCTGAGTCATGGAGGTGCTGTCCACGAAGCTGTGCAGAACTGCAACCCAAAGGACAGGTCCAGGAAGGCAAAACAAAACTAAGTCTTATCTCTGCTGTTCTGCTCCTTTCCTAAGAGGCAGCAGGCTACTACAGCCCTATGCAGCTCCGAAAGTAGTGAAGGAAGCAAGTCCGAGACTGTGCAATTACAGGGTCAATGCATTGGCTTTGGCTGTTGTGTTTAATACAGCATTGGAAACAACTGGAATGTCTCTGGCAACTCTCTGAAAGGGTGGCATGTTGGGTCCTTCCAATGTGTCCAGGATACCTGCAGGAAACAGGAGAAAGAGGAGAGTGGCAAGAGTTAGTTCAGAAGCAGGTGGTGTGTTTCTTCTTGTTTTTCTCTCTGGCCAGTGAGTGGCAGAGCCCAGGACTTGGAGGCAATGGGAGGAGACATCTTGGCCCTCAAGAATAAGCAGCAATAAACAGCTTCATCCAGAGACCGCAGCATGCAGATCGGATTTTATCCTTGGGGCAGGGGAATGTAGATCCTTTCTCTTTGAGGGTGCTAAATCCAGCCCCTTGTCGTTTGACCTGAACAAAGACTCTGCTAGGGGTTCTCCTCTGCCAAGGCAGCCTGGCAGATCACTTCCCTGCTTCACTCCAGCACATACACTTCCTCTTAGACCGAGATACACCTGCAAGGCTTATATTAGGAATTGCAGTTGGAAGTGCGATATGGAATTTTTATCACTGCAATGCAAACAGACCATATTTGGCAGGAAATGCACACGCTGATGGAAGTGTTCTCCAGTTCCTGTCAATTACCCTCTCAAGACTGATAATCAGTCCTGGAGATCCTTGAAGAAAATTGCTTGGAGTGTATTCTCCCATATTTCATTTGCTGAGAAGTTGCATATTAGGGCTGAGAACCTTGGCCGTGAATAGGGAGCCAGGAAAGAACAGTGTTTAGCTCTAAAAGGACTTGTGATGCTATGCCAAAATAATGCAGATTTCAGGTTTTTTTTTTTTAAAGTAGACTAACAGTTTGTTAGCAGAAAAACAACAAAACACAAAGACCACCTGCATCTGTATAGCATGGTAAAAAGTACTGGCTGCAGGGGGTGCAGCTTTTGCTGTCTGTGTTGTACAACTTAAGATAATAAAGGTGTTAGGTAAAGAAGGAAAGACTTTAATGACGCATTTCCTGATTAGAGTAAAGCAGCCTGATTTTAGCAAGGTTCAGGGAGGGACTGGACAACTGCATAAGAAAAGTAGTCACTGCTTTAACACTTGACTTGTGGGGAAAGACTAAGCCTGCTTGCAACTTGTCTTAAGTACTAGAACTGCACACAGCGACTACTCCACATCAACATGCTGACCTGCTTTGACATCTGCTGCTAACACTGGTAGTGCTAGTCACTCTTGGGCATGGAACTGGCCCAGATCCCCTTAGGTCAGTTCCAAACTGCCCATCCTTTCTCTCTGAGAAAGGAAAACGCACCACCTCCTCCTCCCCCAGATCTGAGAGGCACTGCCATCACGTTTCCCTTGCTTACCTTCTACCACCTTGTGATAAGCAAAGTGCAGATAGAGGAGGAAAAGCATATGCAGAGCAGCAAGAGTTCCACACAGGATGAGCCGCTGGGTGTGCCCCACTGTGCGCGACACCAGCACAGCAACCTAGGAGAGAAGTGGAGATTAAGAGACTGGATAGCTGCAACATCAGCCTCTGGCACTGCCGTCAGGAGCACACAGGAGGATGGGCTAAGTAGTGAGAGCCGGTAGGAACACCGCTCAGAGCCTTTCTCACAGTTGGCACCAAGAAATTCTGAGTAATCTGACTTTATTTTGGGTAGATGAATCTTGCCCGGTTTTACCAAGTGTTCAGGAGGCTCAGGCAAGTCTCTCTGGAGCAGCAGGGGACGTAAGACAGCAGGCTTCCTGCAGCTGTCAGAATGGGTGAGGACAGTCAGCCAGACCACACGCTAGTAGCCAAATGACCCAGAAGCATCAGGCTGTTCTTTAAGCACTCTACCCAGCTGTGGAATCGCTTGACTGGCCCAAGGAACAGAAAGCAAGAAACACTTCCTTCCTCTCTGGGCTGCCTGTCACTTACCATTCGCAGTGTAGAGAGTCCACCAACGACTAACCAGAAAATGTAAAATAGGGAATGGAAGTGGATATTATACGTGACAAGCAGAGTGATGCAGTGTCCAAAAAGGCCATAGCCCTGACAAAACAAAGACATCCACGTTACAGTTGTCACTTGCACACAAAGGGCTGTTGAGCAATAAGCAGCCTATGCTTACAACATTTCAGCAAGGCAGTACTTCACAAACCACACGCTCCATGCTAGAATGTCAGCCAGCACAACAGTTTTAACAGCAGCTCACACCCAGCTAATCTGTCTGAAAGATTCACAGGATTGTCAGAGATTGCAGCAATCTAGGAAACAGAAGGAAAAAAGCCTCTGATCCCAGAAAAATGGGAATCTCCCAAAGTGGGAAACTTGCAAGCAGGGACAGCTGCTTTGTGCCATCTCTGTCTGGTACAGGTCAGGTCCAAAGAGCATCCTAGATTTCAATGTTGTCCCAGTGCAACAGGATTATGGTCATCCACTAATTTACAAAGATGTTTCCAGGTCTCTCGGAAAAGCTCACAGGTCACCCTCCCT
Organism: Pavo muticus; assembly: GCA_016647715.1. NCBI lineage: Eukaryota > Metazoa > Chordata > Aves > Galliformes > Phasianidae > Pavo > Pavo muticus. The sequence goes on from JACDJE010000077.1 coordinate 375,365, forward strand.
CTGGAGCACCATACAGCCAGCAGCCATCCTGGGGCAGCCCCATCCGTACGTACCAACAGCGACAGCATCTGCACCATCGTGATTTGGGCATTGCACAGATATGCCAGGAAATAGATGAAAGAGGAGACTCCCAGCCAGTAACCAAAGCAGGTGCCGATGGCTGTTCCCATCAGTGTGCCTTCCCTCTGTGGAGACAGCAGCAGGATGAAGAGAACTCAGAGAAATGGCCTGCCAGCACCTAAGTTCCACTGCAGAGAGTACCAGAGCCTTTCATACACATAATCAAATAGCTGGCTTAATAGCAGGCAGGTTACCCCATGACCTGCATCCCAACTCTCCCAGAAACAGAGCATCAGATGCAACTTTCTGATGCAACTTTCCTCCCCTCTCCTAACCAAAAGGCTCTTCCTCAAATCAAATCTGCTTTTCAGCAAGATGCTGTTGTGTTATGGAAGAGGTTTCCTCTCCCATTCCAGTGTCATTATGGCAATCCCAAACCCGGTCAAACCGCAGATTAATCACTGAGACCCGCCGTACAATGATCGTGTCCGAGGTCTTCATCCCATGCAAAAGGATGGCCACCAGCGTGAAGACCAGCATGAGGGGTCCATAAAGCTCACCTGCGATCTTCTGCATTTAAAGAGAGAGACGGGAAGGTTTGTTTAGTGCTCCTGTCTTCCAGGCTCTCCACCCTGAGTGGCATAATGAGCATCTCGGAGAGTTTTATCACCTGAGGAGCATCATCAAGGCCACTGCTGACAGGAGCCACACAGAATAGGCCTTGTGATGAGTCAGAGTGGTGTTAAACAGGATGCAGAAATGGGTGAAGTGAAAGCTAGAGTTCTGGGACTGTACCAGCATTAAAGGTAGCACAAAGGTAAAGGCAGCACTGGCACAGGCTCCGCAGGGCAGTGGTCACAGCAGGGAGCTTGCTGAGTTGAAGAAGCATCCAGACAGTGGCCTCAGCCATATGGTCTGATTTTTGGGTGGTGCTGTGTGGAGCCAGGAGTTGGACTTGGTGAGTCTTATGAGTCCCTTCCAACTTGGGATATTCTATGATCACGATTCTATGAGAATGGGGTTTGGAACAACCATAGGAAAGGATTTACTGATATTTTTAGGGAGGTGAACATCTAACAAACTTGGATCCTTAATAAAACAGAGTAATTAAATTTGAAGGGTCTCTGCAGAACAGTCACTCAGACCATAGGGTCTGGTTCAGTGAGAGAGAACTCACCTGTGGGAAATTGATCATCTTCATGGGAACCATGGACTCCAGCAATCTGCATTACAGCAAAGCAGGGAAAGACATCACGAGAGATTTTAATAAGATGCTTCAAAAAGCAACAAATCCCATACACCCACCGCCAGTGCTTTCTGCTGTGACTCGTGGGGGACAGAGAGCGCTTTTAAAGGGTTGCATGAACTAACTAAAGGAAACCCTGCCGTCGGGGGTTGGCTTTGCCGGGAAGGATTCACAAACCCACCGCTGTGGGGGACAGCCAGCAAGGCAGTTCCAGCCCCGCGCGTTCCCAGCGGGCCCTGCCCACCTGGTGCGCACTTGGACGGGCTCCACGTCGAAGTAGGGCCGCAGGATGTCGATGTTGGCGTAGAGGCTGAAAGCCTTGGAGGCCTGCCTCTTCCCCACCTGCCACATCTGCGGAGAGAAGGGCGCGTGCAGCAGCGGGGCCGGGGGCGGCGGGGGCGGCCGCGGGGCGGGAGCACGCTCACCTGGTCGGCCACCTGCCGCCCCAATTGCCCCTGCAGCCCCTTCATGCCCAGGAACTCGCCGTCCTCCTCCCCGCCGGCCCCCGCCTCGCCCTCCGCCTCCTCCTCCTCCTCCTCCTTCATGCGCTGGTGCATCTCGCCCATGTCCTCGAAGCTGGAACCCGACGTGTCGTCCATGTTCTCCATGTCGATGACGGCGGAGCCGCCGCCCTGCTCCGGGGCACACAGCGTCAGCGCCCGCCCGGGCCCCGCTCTCCCCGCCTCAGCGCCCGCGCGGGACAGCCCCACCTGCATGTTGTCCTCAAAGCCGCCCCACTCGGCGGGGCCACTCCTGCCGCCGCCCGGCGCAGACATAGCGCCCGGCCCTGCGAGCAGCCGAGCTCGGGGGAAGGAGGGGGACGCGGATGTGACGGTTCCGCTGGCGCCACGTCGGATCTCGCGAGAGGGCGTGCGGCCGGCGCCGCCATCTTGTGTGCGGCAGGGCGGTGCGGCCGCGCCTGGGCGGGCCCGACCCTCCCGCTTCCGGCTGTGATGGCGACCAAGCGGAGCACGGACGAGATGCGGGAGCGCGTGGTGCTGGGCGAGTTCGGCGTCCGCAACGTGCGTAGGGCGGAGGGCTGCGGGGCGGCTCCCGCCTCGCCCCCTGCTCCCTCACGGGCTGCGCCTCCCACAGGTCCACACCACCGACTTCCCCGGCAACTACCCAGGCTACGACGACGCGTGGGACCCGCGGCGCTTCGAGGAGGTGAGTGAGGGCTGCGGCGGCGGCGGGGCCCCGCGGTCGGCTCCGGTGTGACGCGGCGCGTGGCCCACGCAGACGTTTCGCGTGGACGTGGTGCGGGAGGAGGACGGCGTACTGGAGTTCGACATGGTGGGCATCGACGCGGCCATCGCCAACGCCTTCCGCCGCATCCTGCTCGCCGAGGTACCGCGGGGCTGGGGCGGCTCCTGGGGGGGAGGGGTGGTGAGAACTGGGCCGGTGCGGGCGGATAGTCCGTGTGCGGATACCGTGGTTGGGATCTTACCGCCTTGGTCTCTTGTCTCCCTGAGGTGCCAACGATGGCTGTGGAGAAAGTGTTTGTGTACAACAACACGTCCATCGTGCAGGATGAGATCCTGGCACACCGCCTGGGCCTTATCCCCATCCGGGCTGACCCTCGGCTCTTTGAATACAGGAACCAAGGTGAGGGTCTTGGGTCAAACCCGCTGTGGTGAGGGTGGAGCCCGTAATGAGGAGCCAGGGTCACACCATAGCATCATGAAGGGACCCCTGAAGACCATCTGGTCCAAGTCTCCTGCAACGAACAGGGACACCTGTTAGATCAGGTGCTCAGAGTGCTGTCTAGCCTCGCCTTGAAAGTCTCCAAGGACAGGGCATCCACCGCATCTCTGGGCAACCTGTTCCAGTGCCTCACCACCCTCACTCTCACCACTCTCACTCAGTAAAAGACTTACTTATATCTAAAGTAAATCTACCCTCTTTAAGCTTCAAACCATTTTCCCTTGTCCTATCACAGCAGACCCTGCTGTAGAGTCTGTCCCTTTCTTTCTTGCATGCCCTCTTTAGGTACTGAAAGGCCACTTCCAGGTCTCCTTGCAGCTTTCTCTTCTCTAGGCTGAACAGCCCCAGCTCTCTCAGCCCATCCTCGTAGGAGAGAAGTTCCATCCCTTGGGTCATTTTTGTGGCCCTCTTCTGGATATGCTTCAACAGAGCAGAAGTGCAATTCCATAAAGATACTGTTTTGCCCTTTCCAGGAGACGAAGAGGGGACAGAAATTGATACCCTGCAGTTCCAGCTGAAAATAAAATGCAGCCGGAATCCTCAGGCAGCCAAGGAATCATCTGACCCAAATGAGCTGTATTTCAATCACAAAGGTGAGAGTTCTTTCTGCCTGTCCTAAAAGTAGGTGCAGCTTTTTTTTTTTTCGCTTGTTCACTTTCTTCTTTCTCTCTCTTGGGATTTAGCCTTGTGAGCAGAGACAGCCAATTCCCTCACAGTATACACAGCTTACTTTTGCCATCTCCAGTCCTATACAGGTCAGCAACCTGTTTTCTGAGGCAGCAGCTGGCTGATGCTTGTGACTTCTCTTGGCAGTGTACAGTAAGCACATGACATGGGTGCCCTTGGGGAATCAGACAGACCTCTTTCCGGATGCTGACTTCCGACCTGTCCACGATGACATCCTCATAGCACTGTTGCGACCTGGGCAGGAAATAGATGTGCTCATGCACTGTGTCAAGGGCATAGGTGAGTGCTGGGTCCAGGCTGGGGAGCAGGTGTGCCGGTGCTTGGATTTGAGCACAGCTGTGTGACGGGAAACAGTGGAGATCTGGCTTGATCCTGAGGCCTGCCCTCATCCTTAATTCTTAACTCTTTGTGCAGGTAAAGATCATGCCAAGTTTTCTCCTGTGGCCACAGCTAGTTATCGACTGCTTCCTGACATTACTCTCCTGCAGCCTATTGAGGATGAGGCAGCTGAGACGTTACAGAAGTGCTTTTCCCCTGGAGTCATTGAGATCCAGAACATCAAGGGTACTTTCTTCCCGGCTGTAAAGTGCCTTGTTCCTAAGAAGTCTTAGCAGAGACTGAGTAGAGACAGTACAGACTGTAGCCGAACCTTGTAGGGAAAAAAACCACATTGCGATGTTGTCTTACTGATCAACAACAGTTCATGCTATTTTGAGCCTGGTTGTATTGGCTGAGTGGCTGTCACACAGATGTTTTTAGTGATGAACTGAGATCTCTCTGAAATGCTTAGGTGTTGCATGCCTGTCTGTAAAGCCCTGTGGTACTGTTTAGCTGTCTGGGTAGCAAGCTTGCTCTTTGTAGCAGCTCAGCATGGAGAGGACTTGTGTCCTGCCCAAGAGTACATACAGGCTTTGTGTTTGGCTTGGAACTGTTCAAGAAAATGAATTCTGCCAAGCTGGAGTTTCGTGTTAGCGATGTGCTAATTCTTTATATGTCGCTTTGCTGCCTCTGCTGCTTGAGGGGTAAGTACCTTTTGTGACCCCAAGGTACCCATCTGCTGCCGGTGCCCACCTTGTTTTGTTTTCTCCCTTTAGGAAAAAAGGTGGCAAGAGTAGCCAACGCACGGTTGGACACATTCAGCAGGGAAGTCTTCCGACACGAGGGTCTGAAAAACCTTGTGCGCCTAGCAAGAGTGCGAAATCATTACATCTGTAAGTGGCCCGTTTTCTGCAGAGCAGAGAGCCCTATCCTGCTTTGTGCAAACAAGCAGGGGCCGGCCAGTATGTGTACCTTGATCTCACTCTTCCACTTCTCCCTGGCATCATTGGTCTTCCTTCCTATGTTTGTATTCCTGCGGGGAGCTACTGAGATTGTGGTTTGGTGCAGCTTTGGGGTAGGATGTGTTTGTGCTTTTTACTGGCTTATTTCTTCCAGCTGCAAAGGTCTGGCTTGCCAGAAGTACAGCATAAGGGAAGATGAGGGGCAAATGCTGGAGCCAGCTGCGGGCTGAAGCTGTGCAATGGTTGTGCTGACTTGTGTCTCTGTGCAGTTTCAGTGGAGTCGACAGGTATCTTGCCTCCAGATGTGCTGGTGACTGAAGCCATCAAGATACTGATGGGAAAGTGTCAGCGTTTCCTGAATGAACTGGACACTGTGCCTATGGAGTGAGCAGGCTGTAGCCAAGAAGCAGAACCCTGTGCTGCTATTTTGGGCTTCCTGCTCTGGCCTGCAGGAGTGGTTCTTCTGCCCTAGGCATGAGTTTTGAGATGGATTTGTTAAGAGCCCTGGGACCATCTCTTTAAACTTGTTTTGTGCGTGATGAGCCTCAGTGAGGAGATGCACTGAAATAAAAGCTTTCTTTCTTTTACCTCTGTCTGCTTCTGTGCAGTTAACAATTGTGAGACCGTAACATACAAAAAAAGTGGCAGCAGGTCTGAAGCTGAGTAGTATTTATTTTAGATTGCAGGCGGTGTGTGAAGAGGACCAATAAGGCAGCATAGTAAAGCTCTTAGCAGCAGGCCCACGAGAACTTAATAAGTCACTGTCAGTTTATGTCTGTTTTGAAGATGTCTCAGACGACTGTGTGGTAGCTGTGTTGTCTTATAGTACTGGGCTTTGTGTAGTAGGAATGGTGGGGTTTAAAAACATGCTCTAGAAGAACTGATTGTCCCTGTTATGTATCTCAAGGTAAGACATTTCTTTCCAGGTGTCAGTTTTGACCACCCTGTTCTCCCTTTCTGTGACTAAGTTTTCTGGGGTGTGGTAAAGGGCAAATGTCAATTAAATGCCTGTCTCTACCAAGGGAAGCCTGGGATAAAATGCAAGTTAGCATCAGGGGTGAGCACTGTTACTGTGGAAGTCTCTCTGGGAAAGCCAACGATGTCAGAGAATGGCTGTGAGTAATGGTGTGTTCCAGCTACTGAAGGTAATCTTCACTACAACACTAGGATCGAGTGTAGCCAATCATACTTTCTCTCTAGCTCTTTCACTGTGATATATTTTTCATACCGTATGCATTGTTATAGATCTTGGGGTGGCTACACTGTAGGGAATGCTGCGTTCAGGGCAACAGCAGTGATGGTCTAAAAGCAGAATATAAATAGAGGGTGACCCTAACTTGCCATTCTGGTTGTCATCACCAACCTGTCTCATAGTGCTGTGTTGTGTTGCAGACCTATGCAGCTGACTGCCAATACCTTTAAATGCATTTTTTTTCCCGTGCTTTTTAATTTAATTAGCTAGTCTGGAATGGTGCATCCCTTCCCTGATAATATACACTGACCGTATCATATTGTTGGCTGCACTTTCTTTCTGGCAGCTGGAACGAGGAGGGCTGAATACAAACAAAGTCTTGACACCATGGGTATGAAACTGGAATAGCTTTACTGACATTCAGAGGTGTAACACAACCAGTTCAGAGACAGCTTTGGATTTAAACATTCCTACAAAAAAAAGGTTCTAAAAACCATTTAAAAAAACCCCTTGTGTCTAGCATGAAGTCACAGAATGTTAAAAATATCACAACACAATAAATACACCCAGCCTTTGCTAGAGCCAGGAGCCACGTCAGCTCAGAGGTTAAAAATGTCTGAGGCCAGGAGGAAAGTAGAGGGTGCTGGTGGAACAGCAGGGGCAGGAGGGTGCGTAGATTCCCAAGGCACACTCATCTTTTCTGCGTTCCAACCCAAACTTTTCAGTCCCATCTGCCCCAGCAGGATTTATTACTTGGTTCTTCTTAATGGCAAAACGAGCTGAGCCTGGCAGCTCCTGTGCCAAGATTAGCATAATGAACCATTTGTCATTCAATGTTGCAAAGAACCAACTTTGCAAACCGGAGTGGTTTGATACAAGCCTCACCTCATCTGAAACCTAGTTTTTGTCCTGGCTCTTCCCTGCAGTATAATCCCCACTCCTCCTGCCCCACTACACACCTCTGAGAAGTACCAGGCTGGGTGAAAACACAGACTCCTGTCACCTCCACAGCAAGAGGGTGAGGAGATCCCATTTGTTTTGCAGGTGCTTCAGGTATTGGTCCAGATTTCGTGTACCCTGCACTGGCCATCATCAGGGCATGGTAAAAACAAAAAAATAAAATCTGTCCTGCTCCCCCTTAAGGATATCCAAGAAAAGCTAGCACAAAGTCAAAGCCTTTCATTTGGCTCTGGGTAGAACAAGTTGTATGATCATATATATACATACGTATGTATATATATGCGTGACGGTGTCTGCCTCCCACAGAGGAGCTGCACCTTAAAAAGACTGATCTCAAGGAGATCCTAGAGCACTGCAAGGCTTCCTTGGCACACAGCCCTCAGCCCAGCGTCCTCGAGGGAAATGGATCCATCAGAACACGAGTCCACTAGAGACAAGCATGATAGGCATGACAGCAGTGCCTGATGGATCCCCTGCAAAGCCTAGCTACTAGCATCCAAAGAAAGATGAAGGTAGCCCCTTTTCACATGCTGCACTATACTTTGCACTAGTCCTAAACCCCAAAGGATGAAGAAAAGGAGTAAGAGTGACCCAAGGCTATAGGATGACCAGGTTTTACCTAACAGTCTATGGGCTCAGCTTCCACCTCGCAGAGACACAAAGGTCTAAAGATGTTCATCCAGTGTAGGGTAGGGGAAGGAAAAAGAGAAAGCTTAACAGACTGGATCAGATGCCATCACAGACCCCATCCCATTTTAGGGAGGAGGATGGGACGGGACCTGTAAGGGGCTTTATTGAGACAAATGCTCGTAGAGGTGGTGACAAGGAGAATCTAGTGTGCTTACTATGAGAAGAGATGAAATACAAAGTAGGGAAGGAGATGGCTGCAGCATCCCAGGCTCAGGGCTCAAAGAGCACAGTGAGATCCTCTCCATCCTCATTTGTCTCCAGCACATCTGTCTCCAGTGATGGCTTCACCTTTTTGAAGAGAGATGGGAGGTTCCGGATATGAACCTCCTTGCGGAACTGCTCCCCAAGTGGCTTCTGCAGAGGACAGACAGGCATCAGTCATCACCACCCTCAAAACCCCTAGTCAGCTCAGGATAGCATGCCTGCATCTCTGAGGTGGGGGGAATCTCAGGTCTGGTCTTTCCCAATTGGGCATCAGGGTAACAATCAGTGCACCTACTGCCCCAGGTTCTAAGTCAGCTCATCGGGATCCAATTCCACCATCTTCACAAAAGCCCAGGACCCACTTCACAGATTTGTTCAAATGTTTCCACACCCAGTTCCCTACAGGCACCCTTGTGTAAGGTGTCTCAGTGAGATGAGGGGGCAAATAGTCAGAATCTGCTGCAACAGCCTCTTGGCTGGAAAGAGGGGTGGGCAGAGAGAGGCAAGCAGGCTGACTGCCCTGACGCTTCCGCAGGGCACAGGGATTAGATGAAACAGGCTTGTTTTCTCCCAGGATATCACCTACCCCAATGCAACCCGTTATGAGGCGTTTGAAATGATCTTTCCGGCGCTTGTCTGCCACTTTCTGCAGCATTGGGTTAAGAAGCTTTGAATCAAACTGCTCCAACGAGTCCCTCTGGATGTCTGGGATCTGCTCCATCACTACCTTCAGCTCAGCATAGCGAGGACGCTGCAAGGAGAAATACGGTCACAGTGCAGCTGCCCTCCCTGGGGGCAGCTGGCTCCTCTGTGCCCCTCTAAGCAGACAAGGGATTTGTTTCCCACCAACCCCCAGGCAAGCTGGCACGCTGACAGTTTCTCACCAAGGCTTCGTAGATCTGGAAAGCCAGATGGACGAGAGCTGCCATGCAGCCATCGTGCTGCCCGTGGATCTGTAAGCCCTTCAGCACACTGGTGAAAAACCAGGACACGGCGTCGGGCAGCAAATTGCCTGGAAGCACCTGGGGAAGAGGCACTGTCAGCACAGAAGCAGGATATGACACGATTCCCCTCCTACAGCAGTTCAGCCTTCTCAAGGGAGAAGGTACCAGGGGTGAAGCAGCCATGCTTCTCATTCTCACTACATTCACAGATTCCTCTCCCAGTTCTGCCGGAAGGTACCCGTACCTTCCTCCTGTAAGTACCTGTTTGAGCAGCGGCCAGCAAAGCTGTGTTGTGGTTCTTTGGCAGGACAAGGTGTCTTTCCAGGACAGGGATGCATAGGCAGTGATCATCAGAGCAGTGCAAACATCCTGAGAAGGAGTAAGAGGAGTAAACCAGTCAAGAGATGTTTCCCACCTCTAGGATTTATACCAAAAGGGAGCCAAGAAGCAAACCAAAGATTCTACATCCTGTGTGCTGCTGCTGCTGCCCCAGCTGGAGGTGCTGAAAAGCACCTAACGAGCACCACAAGGTGCAGCTGCTGGGTAGAGTTGTTCCATCTGAAGCCAGGAGCCCAGGACGGGGAGGCAAAGCCAGGAAGTGCTGAGGGGGCTGAATGCCCTCTGCCTCACCCGCAGAACTGCTGACACACTGACACACTGTAGCTGAATGTTATACTGGATTCCAAGCTATGAGTGTTTTGTGGCTTCTGCAACAATTAACACAGCCCTCTGAAAACAAAAGACGTTTCCCACACTGGGAATGCTGAAGCACACTATCTGCACCACAGAGATGCATGACAAAGAGCACACAGAAAGGATGGTGGCAATGAAGCCACCATCTTACCTCCTGCTTCATCAGACACTTTCCAAGCTCCGTCAGCTCTGCACTGGCAGGAGGAGTCACATCGGTGGCCATTGCTTCATCATCTGCACAAGAGAGAAAAGAGCACAGTGAACGGGGCCTCCTGAGGACTGAGGAAGACACTGCAAGATCTGAGCTGGGAACTGAGGAACAGCAGAGTCAGCCCGCTGGCACAGCTTGCCAGGGCATCTCTCCAAGCAGACAGCACCCACTCTTCGCGGGGCAGGAATTAGCATCTAACTAGCTCCATCCAGCTCTCAGGAGTACCCATTATTCAGCTCAGCCCTCCTCTTGGCCCCTTAAGAATCAGCTGCTCCAACACGCTACCCCATAAACCATATCATACAGCACATTCACGCTTAGGCTAGGCTGTTGTTTTATTTTCTTTCTGCGGTCTCCAGAAACATTGGGCAGGATTTGAGCTGAAAGCTGCACACCACACCAGTACCCCTCACCATCTCCATCTACGGGCCAGCCTCCCCTTTTAACAAATGAGGAAGGTGTCTGCGTGCACCAAAGGGGCGGGAAGGCAAAGGTGGGCATTTACTCACCATCTCCGTCCACAGCAACAGAAGAGTTATGCTCAGCACCTCTTTTAGCAACACAGCAAACAGCTGCAAAAACAATTGTTAATTGAGCAGAAGAGGCAAGATGCTACCTCAGAACATGCAAAGATGATCGTGCATTCTTTAGTGGGCTCACAGCTGCTTCAAGCTTCCCCCAGGTCTCCCTTGACCTTTCTTCTCACACAATATCTGAAGAATTTGAAAGCACAGCAATAAAAGCCAAATACTGTACTAACTGGCAGGCCAAAATGGCCCACTCAAAGAATCCTCCCACAGTGGAACCTGCTGCATGGGGGCTGCTTCAAACTGCTCCTAGTTCTTAGTTCTTCTCCTAGTTCTTAGGAACTAGGAATGCACAAAAACATTAGAAGCCTAAAACTGGAGAATAGCAGCACTGTAAGGCTGACAAAGCTGAGGACCTGTGAACTCTATATGGAGCTAATTTTCCCTGCCTCTCTGCTCAAAGCCACACTGGCAAAAATTCAACAGTGGAGAAAGGGAAGGCAAAGAAAGAAAATTGCTTGTGGGGAGAGATGCTTCTGTCAGCAAAAAAACACTCTATACTCAGGCTGTCCATGACTTGATGTCATGTATCTGGCTGCAGGGCACAGAAAGGAAGAACCCAAATTCCAAAGGACGACCGGATTCCTATGGGGACAGTGCTGAAAGCATAGAGCCAGCCCTAAACTGTTAACAAAACAAAAAGGAAAAAAAAACCGAAACATTTCTTCTGAAGGTTTTAAAGTAATCTCTTACTAGGTTGAGGTAAGATTCTGACAGGTCTGTCTCACACATGGCTTCTAAAGATTACGTTAATTGCTACTGGCCATTATAGCTAAGTTTTACTGCAAGCTGGAAATCCTGTAGATTCTTTCCAGGGCAAACATCCCAAGCGTAGCAGTGGACCCAGCTTGATTTCACTTACTGATGAGATCCATGACTTCTCGGGTCAGCAGCCTGACCAACTGCTCCTCAAGCATCTCCTGAGACTCAGGGTTGTCATCTGCAGCATCATCCTCACTGAAAAGAACAGGTTTTTGTGTGAGGGGAGTCAGTGTCTTAAAATATTCCCCCTGCCCAAAGCACAGGGAGTCAGTCACCATCACAGTAAACACAGGGACAGTGAGTGAGACCATGGACCAGTAAAGATATCGTTCTCTCAGCAAAGTGGAGAGTACTGAGGTGCAGCTGTGGCCAGGTTAGGATGGGCTAAGCAAATTCCTCACAAACATCACCATGTAGCAAGTCCAAGAGCAAAACCAGAAAGCTGCAAGCTCAAGTCAGAGCCCCAGAAGAACAAGTATTTTCCAGCTCCCTACTGACAGGGATCTTTTGTGTCCAAAAGGCTAAGTAAAAGATACAAATAAGCTCTATCTCACTCCCCATTTCCCACTTTCAGTACTCACTGAGGGGTGAAGCTTACCAGAGAATGCTTCGCTGGTTGATCACTTCCCATTTCTGAGACAACCTCTGTTGAAGACCAAGACAAAAGAGAATTCAGTAGCTTCCTAAGAAGACTCCACACTGCAAAGAAACCCTAGTGCAGTCTCGCTTGGAAACTGCAATAGCCTTCAACAGAAGCACAAGAGCTTTAAACAAAGCCCCACTTTGAGTGGAACAAGAACTGCTACCAACTCTGATGAACAACCACAAAGACGTGTCTGTGTTGACACTGGGAATCCGAGCGAGCTGTCAAGAAAATGCGGGGACACAGGCAAAAGCCTCCCACTTCCAGATTCTCATGGCTGATAACCAACGGTTTGAGTTCACAGCAAGGGGTGCTGTGGGAAAGCCAGGGTTCAAAGCATCTAAAAATCCGCTCCCCTGAACTGCATCAGAGCCATTCAGTATTGAGGCTCTGCCCTTGTCTCTGCTGACTTTGGGGAGACACAGAAGCTCTCACACTCTGCTTGCTGCCAGCTGCTACAAGGAGTTTGGGCTGCCAAGATGCAACCATCGAACAATCTGTTTTCTTACCATGTGCAGATAGGTAAAGAGTGGTCCCAGCATGGGGCAGACAAGGGTTTCGTAGTATTCTGGAGGGCAGGAGAGTACCATGGGCTTCACAAATACACCTGCACAGACCAGTTAAGGAAGAGACACAGTACACATGGCCTGCTGCTACACTGCCCAAAGCAGCCCATTCTACTAGGCCAACTGACAGCATGCTGGGCTCCTCTAGGAAGGTGAAGGGCCCACTCCCTCCCTCCCACTGCTAACAGCTACTCACTAAACAGCACCTACAGGGCAGCGGGAGGAAATGGCAAGGACCTAGCCCAAGTGCAAAATGACAGCTTCTTCCTCTGACTGTTCTGTCCTGGCCATACTTAAAATAATATCAGGAAGCCACCGGGTTTTCAATTTACATGCTCAAAGCCGCCTTGGCTGGCCCAAGACAGTGACAGGAGGATACGGAGCATAGGACGCAATCTGTAATCGGGAATGTTGTTGAGGTTGATGAAAGCTGAGCTGATGAGCTGGGCGGCAAGACCCTCAACCGTGTAGAAATCCTGCTGCATGGATGGGCCTGCATTTCCCAGTATGTGGAAACTGCAATAAAGAACAGGTTAATTGCAGCTGTGCTAGAGAACAGGTACCCTGCATATGACCTGGAAAGGCTGCAAGAGCTGCCATCTTGAGATTACATAGTTGCCACTGTCTTAAACACTATCAAGTTTCTTAAACACTATCAATTTTAGCATAGTATCTCTTCTTTTTTTTTTTCCTGGGGTATCTGCAGAGGGACAATGATTCAGTGAGCAGTTAAGCAGTAAAATGCACTTCCAACAGCCGATGTATGCTCAAACATGACTGTGGAAGAGCTAAAAAGCAGATCAACATTTTGGGATACATTCTCCAGTGTCTGTGTTCCACATGTGTGGTAGGCTACAACCACTGGGTGTAGTTCACCACTGCAAAAGGTACTTGGATATTAGAGAAGGCAGTGCACGTGGAAAGCACAAGTCTAGAAGAAGTCAGCATCCAGCAATAGCCCACTGCTCCAGCTGTGCAATGTTGGATTGTGTTGGGGTATCCAGCGCTCTTACCAGTTATCGTAGAGGGTACAAAAGAAACCCTGCATCCTTTCTAAGACTGTTTTGTAAACAGGAGAGTCATAAAGCTCCAGTAGAGGCTGAGGGAGACCTGCGGGAAAGAATAAACTTCAGCTACATTAATGAAAGGGGAACAGTACACCCCTCAAGAGTGCAGTTTCAAGAGTAATGGTTTATACTTTTATCCACAAGACCATTCTTTTCTGCTGGGTTGGAAAGGCTTCTGTCTCCAATCTATTTTAAGGTTTCAGAAGTCTCTGTTTAGTAAGTGACAGGGCCATGCTGCAGGACTTGGCTCCTACCCTCTGGGACAAGTTTCTGCACTCACTCCTGCTCGAGCACTACTCAGAGGCAGACAGTTACAACCGCCCCAGACTCTGCAGCCTGTAGTGCCACATCGCACAGACTCCTGCCCAGCTGGAAAGCACCTTGGTGGAAACCCCTTTATTTCACACAGAAGAAATAGATTTGTTTGAGACTAGTAGTTTTTCATTTCAGCAGGCTCAAAGCAGAACTGAGCTGCAAACACTACGCAAAAGCTGGCTTTCCAGCCCCTATCAGTGGACCACTACCTCAGATAGCCCTGAAGTACCTGCCCACACATTCCTAAAGAGAAGCTCCTTACCTAGGATGGCGTTCTTCTCTACCTCCAGCATGTCTAGGGCTTTTGCAAATGTTTCCCCCAGTTTAGCCACCATTTCTGGCATGTAGAGATTGTTGTGAGTCCTGAAACAGAAGAGCACTTGGTTTATATTCATGTGGGTCAACCCCTCTTGCCCTTGACAGTGGGATGCTCTCCTTCAGCTTGTGAACAGCTCCTCTGAGGCAGACGATGAGGAAGGTGAGACCAAGCACATGTGCATGGGATCCCCCTTCCCCACCTGCAAAAATACTGGGGAAGCTCACCCCATAGAGACATGGAGTGACTCCACCTCATGTCCCAAATCTCCTGGCTGCCCCTTCTACTTATTTCGGTTCACCCCACCCCTTGCAAGCACTGACAGTAAGAACTCCCAGCAGTTCTCCAGCTGATGCTGGCAACAGCTTATTAGCTTGGCCAAAGGGATATGAATGTGCTTTAAAAACCGACAAGACACACACTCTGTCATCTCAAGAGATCTTCTGCACCTAAGTCCCCTGCAGAGGGAGGGGCTGTTTCAGCTCCAAATACACACACTGCCCCTCAGGGATGGGTCACAGTCCCCAGAATGGCAGGCGGCATTGGAGGGGCTCTAGGGAGAACACTGGTCCAATGCAGGTGTTACTCGTGGCAGACACAGGTGCCCCCTGGACAACGCATCCAACTGGGAACAACTCCACGTCATCAGGAGGTGGCTGTGGTCAGCTCTCCGAGAAGGACACCAATTCCGCCACAGGTGGCCGGTTCTTGCCATCCAGGCCAAAATGGGTCCCCTCTTAGCCAGGGCACTGAGACTCAGAGCTGGACTTGGCAGGGGGTGTCTCTCTCACCTACCTCTCTCCTTTGAGACCTCAGACCTCCACTCTGGGTGTCGCCAGCTGCACACAGCACAAATCCTGCAGCCTCCTCCAAAACTGCAATGCCATTGTACCTGCTGCTAGAGGTGATCAAGGGCAACTCAGTATCTCCCCCTAGAGCAGCGTTTCCCAAAGCAGGGGGATACATGGGAATGGCTGGGGGAAGGGAGCACGGGTAGACCTCAGTATGTTCTCCAGAGTCTCAGCTTTCACTCATGTCTTAATGATTTTTTTTTTAATATTTTTTGAAGGTCTCTGTTCACAATCCTGGCAACCCCAATGCAGTGATCGCTGCCTGAGTTTGCAGAGAGCCTGAGTTATTTCCATAACAACAACTATCCCATTTTTCTCTGCAAGTATTTCATACTTCCCTGCTCACTGCGTGTGAGGAAGGCAAGTATTTAAGTGTCGTAAGAGTTACACAAATCACTTCTTAGCCACTCATACTCTCATTCTGGGCTGGGTCTCATACCATGCAACAGGTCTCAAAGGGGACAGAAGCTGACTTTTCCCAAGAGGGACCAGGGAGCAGCCCCTCTTCCAACAGTTTGGACAATGCAGTTTCAATGACTCAGAAACTGCACTTCAGCTTGAGGCTATCTGAAACCTAGCTGCTAAAACCACCTCTCCTCCTGTGTATCACCCGCTGCCTCCATGCCAATGTTGGCTTTGCCTCATACTGAGCAGACGGGCAGTGGGGCAAACTCAAGGACTGTGGCATTGTGGGGTGCACCCTGGGACCCCATGCTCTAACCCCAGCAGAAAGGTCAGACAGTCACATCCTGAAGCTGTGCTCATGGTCCTTTGTTGTTTGAATCCTTGAAGCATTTTCTCAAGTTTGGCAACTGGGAAGGCAGATAGATGTTCACTCGCAAGCCAATCTCCCTTCACATTTTAGCAAGGTCCCCTTGGTTACAGAAAATGGCTGATCGGTCACTCCCCACGGGAGTTAAAAAAACATCCAACAACCCTTGCACGTGATGAAGATGTAGCCCCGAGGCACGGTCCAGCTGAGACTCATCAGTGTGCAGCACTCCTGGGCATCCCACACACAGGAAAGCATGGAAAAACAAAATTCAAGAGATGTTTATACTTTAAGCAAAGGATATTGCAAGACTTCAGGTAATGTATTTTCTGACATGGCCACAGCTCTGCTGGAAAGAGTGACTGATGCCTAAAGAAGTGGGCTTGGAGGCCAAAAGATGAGTCCTTTGGAACAGTCCGTGCTTGAAGTCTTGACCTACACCTTAAGCTGTCTACACTGAAAATGCTACAGAATCCCATGTCTATACAACAAGTATTTCACCAGCACTAATGCCTTGATATTGTCACTAACTCATCAAGAGAAGTTCCAGAAAGGCCTTTATCTGTGCAAAGAATTTGCCATGCTTCTTCAGTCCATTTGTAAGAAAACAAAAAACAACAGCAAAAAAACCCCAACAACTGAAAACATCAGCAAATCCCAGCACAATAAAGGTGCTGTGCCAATCAGTTAATGTAACTGCTGGCTCCAGGAAGCGCCTTCATCTAAAGGCAAGACTGGTGATTAGAGACTGCGATTTGGGTTTAAACCCAGGAGAGAACAATTTAAACCAGAAGTGAGAAAGCAGTTAGATGAAACTTTGTACCACAGAGGGAGAATCATCACTCAAAAAGCTGCAAGCAATGATTAACAAAGCAACTTCAAAATAATTCAGTAGACATAGCTCCTGAGATGGCTGGACGCTAAAATATAGGCTGGCAGGGAAAACACCATGCTGTCCATGCCACTCAAAGCTACTTTATCTTCTTTGTTACCTGGACTATCTCTCATTCATCTTGCTTCACTGTTCTCACCGTCAAGCTACTTACTTTGGCCAAAACCCAACAGTTTAGCAACGTTCACTCCTTCCATCTGCAAACACAGCAGAAAAATGCCAGAGAATGTCCAGAGGGCAGCAGACCCAACTGCTCTGCCTGCAAAATGCCCTTTTTTTGCCTGCCACAGAGTTCAGTTCAGCTGCTCAGGAGGATCTGTGCAGCTGCTGCTCACAGATTTGCTTACGCAGCAACTAACACCATCTGCAAAAGGACTTCCACACCTGCTCCCCGAATAAGCACACAAGCAGCACTGGACCTGGATGGCACAGAATAAGAGAAGCATCCATCCCCTTGCAGTAATGCAACCACGTTAATTAATGCATCCTCAACACAGGATGCTTTCAGCCAGCTGGCCTTCATGTCTTTGTACTTCTCATCTGCTGACAGGCTGCTACAAATCCCATATTCTCTTGCACAATCCATTTTAAGGAGAGCCTGAGCAGTACGTGGAAAAAGCACCCAAAGCCAGCAAAGAACGCCCCAGAAACACCGTAGCACCAGCTCCTGCTTCTCCAGAAAGACATAGCAATCATCGACATTTACAGTGAACATCTCTGACTTCGCAGTTGTCATATGGAGAGGCCTCTATGTCCAGCAGCAGCCAGGAAAGGCATCAAGTGGAGGATCTCTCACTCTCCATCAGCCATTAGTTCTCTCTGGAGTGCAAAGCCTCAAGAAAAGCCTGGAAACATCTGAGTGAAGTCTGAGCCACTCTATGTAAGTTACCAAGTGCTCAGAAAAATTCTGAAAAGGTTTGCAGAGGAAACCTTGAAAAACACAGATGCGTTACGTCAAAAAACAGCAAGGTAGCCTCCTCCCTTATGGTGATGGGGAAACACTTGAAGAGAACATAGCTTATGCATTTTCCTGGAGGTGGTGAACAAGCAGGCGCAGAGTTTCCGTCTTTTTACAGGCAGAGCAATACAAGTCCAACAGAAAATAGTGGTTGACAACAGTTTCCTAAGCTTGTTGCAACAGAAATGCCCAGTGTTTTTAGTAACATATGAGTTCTGGCAAGAACAGCAACTGTACAAGCAATACATCTGTCTGTTGAAGCCTGTTCAGATCTTGGGCACTGATGCAGTTGATATCCCACAATATGTTCCACGCTCTGGAAGAAGCTGCACGAGGCTAACACTGCTCAGGGCGGTACCCAACCTACTCTACCCAACATGCCCCAAAAGCTCAGCATTCCATGATAAAAGGCAAACCCATCTCAAGCACTGCTCCTCTGAACCACAGCCATAACAAGATGGTTCAGCCCTGCCCACAGGCCAAAGTACCACTCCATCAGCTACGTAGAGCTGAGATGAGAAGCACTGCTAGAGATGGGCCAATACAGCATGTGCCTGTCCTACCAGTCCAGCATGTTGCTTCTCATTGGAAGCAGCAGTCTTGAGCTCATCAGTGACTATCAAACATAGCTGTCTAGACAGAGCATGAGTAAAAGGGGCCCCCTCTTCACAGATCTAGTAGCAGAAATATCTCAGTACATCTGAAAAGGCTTTTTCTCAACAGACTCCTGCCAATGACAGACCTCAAGTTTCCAGGCAAGCAACGTGTAGCGTTATCTAACAAAACAGCTCAAGAAGCATTATGCCAGACACTGGCAAAAGCCCACTGTCAGCAGTTACTGCAAGACAAATTCCTAAGTTATAAATGTGGGAACCGTGTTATTCTGGATTCTTCTTTTCTGCCTTATCTTTCTCCCTCCTCTGACTGCCCTAGATGTATACAGCACCAGTGGTGTGCAGAGAGTAACTGCAAGGCAGCAACAGCTTGAGAGTATGCATTGATCACTGGTTTCAATAGCAGGCAGTGCTTTAGGAAACTGACATTCATGTTCAGCAAAACCAGCTTGATTTAACTCTGAAGAGAGAACAATGCAAAAAGGATGTGATGAGAGCTGGGACTGCCCTGGTGGTGACTGGAGAGGTGGCCTGGCAGGGGCTGAGGGCAGAGCAGAGATGTTAGTCAAGTAATGATTAACTGTGTGGCAGATATATAGCAGTAAAGGTGGGGGAGGCAACCCCAGCCCAAGTTCCCATTGGCTTTGATGGACTCTTGTAGGCCAGGCCAACGAATGTTCAGAAGGCTCCAGTTACCCCAGTGCCATTCCCCACCGCGAACAGTCAGGAACAGTACTTGGGCACCTGCACCAGCCTGCATTCCCACTGGCTTCACTGAGGGAACATGCTCTGAGCATATAATCTATTTATCACGGTTTAGCTTTCAGAAATTCTTAAGCCAACATGAATGATTTGAAGTCAACTTGACCCACCTTATAAGAGCAAGTAAGTTGTCAAAAAGCTTCAGGACTTGCTCAGTACAGGGATTGCGGTAGATTGGACTTCCACTGGGCAAGTACCCAACCAGGAATCCTCCAGCTTTTGCCTCTTCCATAGCTGCAGGCCAACGAGCTCGTTTCACAACTCCCAGAATGGTGTACACACAAAAGCTTATCTGCAGCAAGAGATGCAAACAGAGCACATTCAGCCAGAGCACAACCTGAATAAATATGTTTACAGAGAAACCCATCATCATCCCATCTCAAAAGCAACACTTTGCATTACTATTTGAAGTGTTAGGTAAGCACAAGGTGCTTCTAACTGAGGATGACTTAGTGTGTTTCACTTAGCAAATGAACAGGAACAAACTTTGGATGTTTCTTTGCAGAAAATACAGCAAGTCCTCTCTCCCTCTGGATAATGCCTTTCCGGTACGATACTCACTCTAGAGCGGTTCAGGCCACTAGGATCCTCCATGACTGGATCAGCAATTTTGTTGTCTGCACCCACATAGGAGATAAAGGCTTCAGGATCCGAGAGAACTCTAGCAGCAAAAGACAGCACAGGGCATTACTGTTTGTGCCACGGTACTTTGAGCAGAGCTTTGTACTGGCTAGTAAAGAGCAAATACAAAACAGGCTAGCACTCCACACTGTACTTGGGAACCTGAGGAAAAAAAGTAGCAGTGATGTGGACACTCTATAAACAGATGATTCACAACTCTCAGCTCTCTTAGGCCAAAGGAACATAAGACCTTTGAATCTTTTATGAAGACAGCATTGCTGGGTAAACACTTGTATGTGCCCAGCTGCCCAGGGCTGCAGGACAGCGCAGCTTCCTAGCTTCATCTGGATATGAGCAAAGATCTTCTACATCTCACTTTCTGCAAATGCTTTGAGCATGCTGGGAAGTGTCCTATCATTTTAAACTACTCTTACCTAGTGAGATTCAACAAACAGCATTTAGACTCAGCTGACAATTTTTAAATGGCAGGAGAGCTACTAGCACACGGTGACTGCCCCAGAGCACAGGAGGTATCTAGGCATCCCACCACCCTCTTTTAGTATGTAAACTCTTTACTGGGATACCACACTATCTCTGTAATACCTCCAACTCAGAGCTTTGAATAGTGACCCATACCTCTGCATCTCTGCGGAGAGCCATAAGCCAGCAACAGGGGCCATGAGTTCCTCCAGGAAAGCTTTCTGCCGCTCATAGTCCTTGAACTGGTTGCTGATGAGGACAAGTGCCTCCATAAGGGCACACTTCTCCATCTGTGTCAGAAGTAGCTCATTGGAGAGCAGCTGCTTCACATGGTTGTACAACATCTCGAAGTTGGGCTAGAAAACACATCCGATTGGAAAAGTCATGCATTTGGTGTGGAGGAGAACAACTGGGGAAGGCAGGGGTGAAAACTCCGGGGTGTACTGTGCTATTCATAACAGCTGGAGCAGCATGCCTAAGTTAGCTTTTCTCTACATAGCCAACTCTTTTTCTCAGCCTCCAGTTTTTCTGAGTGTTCAGCCTACAAGAACATCTCTTCTTCCCAGCCCCTCTATCGTCATCCTACAAAAGATAAACCTACTAGCTCTTCATAGCTGCTGCAGACTAGAACTCCTAAACTACTTTAATCAGCATCCTCAAAAACGAGGTTTATACAAATAGCAATTCCCTCTGGTGCTCCCATAACCCTAAAGCCACCCAACACAAAACTGCTGAAGAAAGGAATGCGTGCCAGCTATTTACTTCAGCAAAATCAAACATAACTCAAAAATACTCAGATTTACTCAAAATTAAATAACTGATATCCGTATTTTCTAGTCTCCTCAAGCTAATTCAGAAATAATCTCTTCTCACTCCTTCATTCTTTAAAGTAATAGAAAAAAGTCTGAAGATGAGTCTGACAATGTCTTCAGCTAAGGAATCAATTGAGACTATCGTAAGTGATAAAGCAATTCAGCAAATTCACATAAATTCTGCAAACAGTTCACATAAAATGAACCCAGTGCTGCTTGCCTCCTCCTCACCATCATCTCCTTTGGATTTAACTTATCACTTCACTATTCAGCTTTTCAGGCAGAAAATCATTGAGATCATGGTAGGGCAGGATGCAGGGAATAAAACACTGCAATTTTTGCAGCAGGATTGTTTCCTTGAAGGAAAATAGAGGCTGTTTCCAAGGAAGATCCCACAAAATCCAGCTGAAATTGAGGCAGGACAGAGTTGAATTTACATACCAGGACAAGCTGAGGGTAATCCCGACACATCTTTATGATAGAGGAGCATGCATGCCTTCTCACATTTTTCACTGCTCGAGTTCTAGGAGCCTGGACAGACACAACAAACTTCAATGCAACAAAACGAAAGTTCAGAAAAATGCAGGGTATCTTCAAGAAACAAATGCATTATGTACAGTTTTCTTCACTGCTGAGGACAAGTAAAAAAAATCCCCCCCACACACACACCCCTACCACACAACTTATTTGCTCTGAAGCTATAGCCAGCCCAAAAAGCCCATGTTCAGACAAGCTGCACTCCAGGATGAGGATGCCGTGGGTCTAACTGACTTTATCAGGATTAAGATATTCCCCTTAGGTAACTGGCAGCTTTATAGGCATTGTTCATAGCCATGTGTACTAGCCACTGAAGGCTACCCAGAGCTAAGGAATACATTTTACTCTCAGGAGGAGCAGCATAGACTTGAGGACTCAGTGCACTGGCCTTAGACCACACCTCTAGCCATCTAAGTTTGTGAGTCAAAGCTTGTAAGGCTATGTCAACCAACAAAAGATCATTCACGTCTGGACTCCACAGCCCCTTCCAGAAGCAGGGCTATAGCTGAGAAGCTACTATAGTGGAGTCTTCAAAATCAGCATGCTCTTAAATAAAATGCAATCTGATCCAACTGTTATAGCAGATAAGTAGAGATTAATTCAGACATACCTTACTTTCTTCTACAACTTCAAAGGTAACTGAAGCAAACAGCTGTGAGAAAAAGAGGAAAAATCCTAAAGCCCATGTCATTTGTGAGTATCTAGAGCTATGGGTGTTTTGGGCTCAAGGAATAGATCCTGTGACTTTGGAGCAATTTCATTAAGTCAGTAAGGAATCCCTGACAAAATAGAAAGACCAACCATCATCACAGAGAAACCTCGAAATAAAACATGGCGTTTACTGCCTGCAGTATACACTTAATGTTGAGATTTAAGGCTAGAAACTGCAAAATTTTTGTTATTTGACACTGTTTCTCCTTGAACAAGACTCAATCTGTTTTACTGTTCTTAACACAAAAGATTCCCCGACAGGAATGTCAAGAGGTTTAAACTACTTTGAATTAGTAAAAGGGCCATGGCTCCTTAAAAACCTACCTGATTTTAGCATGGTCTGCAAGTACCTACCTTGGAAAGTACTTGTGGGAGGTATTCCGGTCGGTAAGTGACAAACGGGAATAGAGCAGAGACATTGGTGAGCACACAGGACAGGATGAGAGGATCCTTTGTTTCAAAATTAAGGACAAGCTGCAGTAGATCTATGCCATCATTCACTGGGATTTCCTACAGGGGCAGGGATGGGGAAAGAGGAGAGAAAAAGAGGAGGAAATGCTCACTGCTTCAGCCTGCTGCACATACCACAGAACTCCTTAGAACGAGGCTGAGTTGCTGGTGCTGTGATATCAGGCCTCTCAGCTGAAGGCAGCTGTTCTCAAAAGCAGAAAGAAAAGCAATGCAAACCTGAGTTTACCTGCATGCTATGTGCACTTGTTGACGGAAGGTGGATAGCAAGCATTGGCATTGCTGCTAGAGCAACCTTGAAACATCCATCTGAAATCCCCGAATGTACCTCTGGGAAAGGCTATTTTCCCCTCTCTGGCTCCCAGTTTTCCTTTTAACTGTTCAACAGATTCCATGCTTAACCAACTACAGCAACCCATGCAAATATTTTATGGTGATTAGAATGCTAAACTGAAGTGCAGACTAACTGAACAAAAATCAAACCAGTCTACACGAGACTAAGAGAAAAAACGCTTTCTTTCTGATTTGCCTATGTACAAAATGCAGAGAGAAATTTCACCAGATCTTCTGATCTCCCAATACCTGAGCATGAGTTTACCTCACTCAGATAAAAGTACAGAAAATAAAAGAAGAAATGGGTCAAACTTGAAGAAGATTTAAAAGAATAAACTTAGAAAATTTTTGCTTAAGCAGTCCTCTTCTCCTCTAACAAGGCACTGTGTCAAAGCATGTCATCTCCAGTGACTTCTCATGGCACACCATCCAGAGCCAAAAAATATCTGACACAGTAAGCCAATATGAGATCAGTCCCATCTAAAGAAGGGTGAGTACTCATGAGAAGCGCTCACCAAACAATCTGTCTTTTCTGCACGGAGGTAAATGTTAACGACAGTTTTTAAGGACAATATGGCTGACAAAAACAAACACCATTTAAGTCAACCCAGAACAAGGCAGGAGAGCAGGCAAGAGAGCATGTGGTTCACATACGTCTTTATCCAGGGTCCGGAACATCTGGCTGATGACGCTCTCTGAGAAGAAGGTCATGGCATCCCACTGCACAAAGGATGGAGAGAAGATGGAGCAGAGACCTTCGCCTGTCTTCGCTGAAAGGAAGAGAACACTGCAGCTCTCACCGCGCTCCTCTCCTCATGCACAACACCAGGCTTATAAGCTCCCACACTGCATCATTTTAGCGCTCCCAAGTATTTCTGTCACGCAGCTCTCCCTGCAGATGTATAGCAGGGATGCACTGGAAGTAACTAAGCTACTCCAGTGCCATTTGCCTTACCAGGGAACCTAAGACACAGGTCTCACCGTGACTTTGTAGAACACAAAGTGGCCTTCCTTTGCAGGAGGAATCAAGGTGACTGACAGAGGGATTTGCCAGTCAAGCAGAACTTCCAGAATCACAGAATGGCCCGGGTTGGAAGGCACCTCGAGGATCATGAATCTCCAACCCCCCTGCCAGGCAGGGCCGCCAACCTCCACATTTAATACTAGACCAGGCTGACCAGGGCCCCATCCAATCTGGCCTTGAACACCTCCAGGGATGGGGCATCCACAACCTCTCTGGGCAGCTGTTCCAGCACCTCACCACTCTCATAGTAAAGAACTTCCCCCTGACATCCAACCTAAATCTTCCCTCCCTCAACTTAAAACCATTTCCCCTTGTCCTGCTGTTACCTACCCTTTCAAAGAGTTGGCTCCCCTCCTGTTCATAGGCTCGCTTTAGGAACTGAAAAGGCTGCAATGAGGTCACCCCACAGCCTTCTTTTCTCCGGGCTGAACAAGCCCAGCTCCCTCAGCCTGTCTTCATAAGGGAGGTGCTCCAGCCCTCTGATCATCTTTGTGGCCCTCCTCTGGACCCTCTCCAACATCTCCCTGTCTTCCTTGTACTGGGGGCTCCAGACCTGGACACAGTACTCCAGGGGGGGGCCTCACAAGGGCAGAGCAGAGAGGGACAATCACCTCCCTGCTCCTACTGGCCACCAACTTCCCTGGATAAAAGTAGTGCTATAGAGATGACAAGGCCCAAGTAACTGCAAAATTGTATCAGAGGGAAAAACGATGTGCAGAGGAGGAGCTTTCCTGCTCTCCAGGAGCTTCACAGTAGCTATTTCAGAAGCAGACTGCAAAGCATAATTTTTTGGTTTGCCTTTGTTTTCAACTTGCAAAGACCTTGAAAGCCTGAAAGCCTACTGCAGTCTCTTGACTCCCCTTCAAAAAAATTAAGAAACATCAAAGAAGTTCCTTCTTGGTTTGAATTAAAATCCCCTTTTTTTTTTTTTTTTTTTTTAAAACTTTCTTTCCCAAAAAACTTACAGTTCATGGGTCCAGTGTCAACAGGAGCTGTGAGCTGGTACTTTAGCCATTCCCCAGCCATTTGGAAGCCAGTGCGAGGGTCCAGACGACAAGCCATCCTCATCACTTCTCCTTGCTGGGCTCGGAAAGCTGCAGTGAAAAACGGTGTACCTTGTAACAAGCTGATGCTACAAATGCTCCCTCCCCAAAGCTCACCTGCAGCTTTGCAGACCTGGGAACATTTTTGTCTGTTGCTCTGTCAATAGCTGTATAGTAATCTCAGATCAACAGTGAGTAAACTAGCTATAACAAGACGAACATTTTTTTCAAAGAGATATAAATGACTGAAGAGCAACGGATTAACATAAAAACAAATTCAATTAAAGTGCAATTACTAATTATGAAAATTACACTAAACCCAGACTTAGTGAAACTGAGTCTGTTATTCACTCAAAAAATAACCCTTAAACGATATGTTTGCTGCTTACAAAGCGTTCTGAGACAGGCAGGTATCAAACCAGCAATAGATAACTACCACTTTCATCGGCTAAATGCACTTCTTCCAAATGATTCAACTCACCCCAGTTCAGTGACAGGTCCTAAGAGCTGCTAAGCCAATGTTAACTCAAAAAAAAAAAATAAGCAACGACCCACCCGAAAGCAGGAAGTCTTGTTTTCATTTCCAAAGATAGGAGCAAAAGCGAAGTCAAGACAGGTATTTAATTTGTTCCAAAGCATTCCAGGACAAGATCACACAAAAGAAACAGCTCTACTGACTACAGATCTAGCTTGCATTGTTTAAGAGATGTCTGACCAAATACTTCTACTTTATGTTTCCAACCAATTTTCTCATGTATGTTAAAAATTTTCAAGACCGTTTAACCCCCTAAAGCTATCTCAAATTCTGTCCCTGTGCATTCAGCCTTTTGATTTACACCCAACCAGATCAATTACAGTTAAGTACAATGAACAATACAAAAATGCAACACTCAAAATCTTCAAACATAACTGTAAAAAATAAGAATTTAACTAAACATCAAACTATACCAACTAGAGACAGCCAAACCATTTATGGGAAGTAAAACACAAAAAGAAAGCAAATACAAAATAATTAAAATTCCAGGCTTTCCACCTGCTGGTTTAAGATTATGATTAAGACCAGCTATTCTATATGCTCAATCCTTGCAATCGGTACTGAACCAAAACCTCCCTAGAAGGGCCAGGACAGACTTTCTTTCTGGAATGACAGCGACAGTCTCTCATAAGCTGCTTTCCTCTCCTAACTTGAACAGGACTCCAGGCCATTTCTTCTCCTTATCTAGGTCACCACAAGGCATATCTTCAACACTAGGGAGCAAACGCTACTTGGCCTCTCACCTGGCCAGTAAGTGAAATAGAAAACACAATAGTGAAACCATAAAAGAAATGCAATGCCTGAGCTTCCACAGGAAAATCCCAAATTCATTCAGCTCCAAGTTCCAAGCTGAAATAGGATACAATTGGAAGCTGACCAAGTCAACATGGCAGTCTCCAAACTCAGCCAGCAACTGAAAACAAGAGGAAAGGCACATACAACAACATCCACAAGGAGTGAGAGCAACTTACAGTTGAAGAAGGCATTGAAGTCCTCATCACTGTCGAAATCAAAACGAGAGTATTCACAACTGGGGCTGTCTGTTTTAGAGGGAAAGCCCACCTAAAGATACAGTGGACAAGGTCAGGGAGGAAGAGAAGCTGACCATCACAGCTAATACCACTTCAAGGAGATGAAGACAGAAAGAACAGACAGCAAAAGGCCAGGATGGAGCTGTTTACTCAGCAGCCTGAGATCTTGCCCTCAGCAGAGACCACGTCTCTGGCACTCCCACTAAAAATATATCTGCTCCCTCATAAGCCAAAGGCCATGTTCACATAACCTTTTTCTCACACCGATCTATCTGCCCAGAGTTCCCTCATACCTTCACGAGGTTGGTCATAGATGCACGAAGGTACTTGGGGATCATAGCCAGCAACAAGGGGTCACGAGAGAGAACCTCATGCCGAAATAGGGCTCCCCATGTAATCTGGGTGGAAGATCGCAGAAACTGATGGGGAAGAGAGGGAAAAAGAAAGGAATGGAGAAGGATTTCAGTACTGCCACCTCCACTAACATTCCAGTGTTGCAATCAGTAGGCAAGAACAAACTACACTGACTATTCATGTGAGGCCAAGGCACCCTGCAGGCTCAATCCAAACTTTCAAAAAGGCAGAAATCCCTCTAAATAAAAAGGGTCAGTTGCAAACATTGCACTAGATTCTCTACTTAGCACTTTTCTGTCAGATACCATTCCTACTGGGGTGGTAAAGGAAGAGAAACCACTCAGTCTTCCACTTTATTATCTGAAATGGAGAGATTGGAAAGCAATACCTGGCAGAAGAAGTTCTGCTGTCTTCCACAGGATAGTTTAATTATACAGTCACACATTCTTACAAAGACCTACACAAGACTTTCGGTCGCCTACATACCTGGCTGGGGTGAGTTGTGAAGGCTAAAAACGAGTCAAGGTATTTTCCAAAGTTGGTGGGTGTTTCCACTTCAGAATCTGAGCCCTGTTAGGAAGACAAACAGTTTTATACAGGATACTAACTACACATCACTCTGGGTTCAGAAGCGGCATGGGTAAAGCAGGAGTGCTTTGCGTAAAGCATGAGTGCTTATATCCAAGGCCACAGACTAAAAGAACAGAGGCAAAACTACAGAACAGTGAGCTTTTTCCTGGAACTAGCAGCCTAAGGAGTAGCAAATCCTGCTGACCAGCTTGGGAGTGCTGCTAACGATACCATGTTCATTTTAAGAGCAAAGGGTGACTTCTCAGATACTAGACTTCCTTTAAAACCAAATTCATAACCATTGCTGCTGCTGCCAAGAATCAACTTTGCTCCTACCCATCAGCACCTAAACTGGATAATTTGTAACCACAAACTGCAAATCTCACATGCAAACACACCCAAAAGATTTCACTCCCGTTCCTCCAAATGGCTCCTGTGTTGAACATGTGAACATCTCTTACCAGGAACTTTCTGCAAAATTCGTCAGGAAAAGGAAGTTTCACTCGATGCCATAAAATCAGTGTTCTGCTGCTCCTCACTAAAATAACACAACCCAGTGCCCTGAAGATCCCCATTCTGGAGCTGTACAACTCAGTAATGCCTCTCTCAAGTGAATCTGTGTGAGGATTCAAATCCCTATTTCATTACTTCCCAATGGACTAACAAGCCGCACTGGAAGTAATAACTCACCATTTGTTTGCTGCCCATTCTTGCCAGGGATACATTCTCAATTTTTTATTTTTATTTTTTTAATTTTCCCTCTCTGTGAGAATTTTCTCTGCTCTACTACCTTTACACAGGCTGGCTACCTCAGCCCCATCACAAACAGCAGCTCTCAGCAAGCCTGCCTTCCTTGCTGTAGAAGCACTGTGCTGAACTGAGGGAGTGGGAATTCAGAAGTCAGCACTGTATCCAAAGTATTGGCGTGCATTTTCACCTCAACATTGACACAAAACATTACAAAGATGAACAGTGGGAACAAAGACTGTTTGTTTTTTTTTCTTTAAGCTTGAGAGAATCTTGGTAGAAGAACAAACAGGTACACTCCAAGTTACTTTTAGTGGTGAAATTTAAACAGCTTCCAACATGAGCAATTTCCTTGAGTAGTTCTTCTACAGCAGCAGAAAGAAACTTAACCAACTTTCAGTAAAGCTTCAGCATTTTGAAAAGGTTATTGGAGATGATTCTTGTTGACAGCAGAAGCTTGAAATCAGACAAGGTTCCTTCATCCTACATTCCCATAACTCAGCAGGACTCAGTTATCCCATGTGCAAGGAGAGTAATTCCTGTCTTTTCCAAACGTGTGGAGAGAACCTTAGGGCTACCAAAAGTGCAGAGAGAACCCTGGTCCCATTCACAGAATCACAGAATCGTAGGGCCCTAGAAACTGTCCTTGCTAGGATTGCTGCTGGAATTTAGTAGAGACTTACTAGCAATGCACACAGCTGGCTGCCCAGAGCACACAAAACTTGGCAAAGTCTCTTCAAGAAAACATAGTGCTTCTCCACCAGGCCTTCACCATCTGCTGTCCTGGGAATGAGGAGAATGGGAAAAACAGGGTCGTGGTTACTCACACTGTAGTAACAGGTACACTGCCAGCTATCTTGTACACAAGAGAACACCAGAACAATTAGATTCTATAGAGGTGGGATTTTCTTTGCCATTATAATACAAAGCATCGCTTTATTGACAACTAAAACTTCTAGAATTTCCTTTCTTTCTGAGTCCCTCTGATCCTGATTTCAGGCTGGAAGAAAAAGCTTGGGGAAGCTGATGTATTTACCCCGCTTTGTCCGCCAATTATAGGAACTGAAAAAAACAGCAGTTTTTCAGGGTGGTTTTTTCTTTCTTTTTTTTTTTTTTTTTTTAATGTTGTCTCCTAACCCAGCAAACTACACCTAGAAAGCTATTAGTATGCAGTTCTGTGTGAAACGATCACAGCAGGACGGTACTCACTGGGCAGCAGAGAGAATGTAGTGCATGGCAACGTCTCCAAACAAGACCATCAGAGGTTTCCGATCCTCCAGCTTCCCCTATGTACAAAATAAACCAAACGCTTTGATTAGAGCCTAACTACTTACTCCCATCTGCAAGTGAGGTTGGAAGATCCTCAGCTGCTCTTTCACCTGGAGAGGAGCTTGCAATTCACAAAAGGATTTCATTAAAAACTGTTACAAAGAAAAAAAAAAGGGTCCCCTTGATTTCAACATTTCTCCCCCCAAGCAACCCCACCACAGGAACTTAAAAATGAAGATTTGATACTCTGACATTAACTCTTCTTCACTGCAAGCTGGCAGCCGATAAATACTCAGCCTTGACACTTAGCTGCTTGTGAACGTATGGGTCAAATCACCTGTTTAGATCCTGCTGTCATTGATCTGAGCTTCTAGATGACACAGCTAGGTGACAGTATTTCCCACTTCTCAGTTGCAGAAAATGGAAAAACAAAAGTTAATGGGGATCTCAAATGCTGAGAGGGAAGCACAGAAGCTGGAGCATTCCAACAACTGCTGCAAGCGTTGCACTGGTATGGCATTCACTGCAAGTGCCACTGACACAAAGCAGGCAAATTTTGATTTTGTTTCCTTGCATAAAAGGGCAAAGATATCATTGTCCAGTCCAAAGAGTTATATAGGGGGTACATACATACATATATATATATATATATATACTATATATATATATATATATACACACATATATAGGAGGAAAGCAGAGAGGAATCAGTGGAGCTGAGGAGGAAGAACTCACTTTTCTGCTGACAGCAATTAAGAGGCACTCTGCTGCTCCTATTTGGAGCTCAGGCTCATTCAGGAGCAGACACAACATCTCCAAGAGCTTGCAGTTGTCCGCTGTGATGTGGCTCAGAGCCACCCAGTCAATGTAGCCAGCCAGAGTGTTGAGTGCTGCTATCCCCACACGGCAGTTTGCTTGGGCCTGTGAACGGAGGCAGGAGGTCAGAGCCAAGGAGAAACACAATTCCCACCTAAAACTGTCCACTCTCTGGAAAAAGCAGTATCAGGAACTGTCCTGAGAAAGCGAGGAGGCAACAAAAGGGTCCAAGTCCCCACACAGAGGACGTCAGCTAAGATCTTGGCATTTCTCCACTTGGTTCATCTCTCACTTCTCTCTTCTCAGCAATTTCTACAACGGGTGAACAAACCCGTCTGCAGGTAATAGATTCAAAGCCTAGGAGAAGCCTGTTTCTAAACAATCTTGATTTTAAGAACAGCTAATGCACTAAATCCTGCACAGCTCCACTCACCTTTGGCTGCTGAGCCAGATCAGTCTTCTGAAAAAGAAAACAAGAGAGAGATGGTAAGTGAGCAGCTACAGCACACACTTACTCCCAGCCACTGCTGGATGGGCTTGTTCTCGAGAACGCAGCCAGATGCAGCTTTGTGGAACAGCTCCCTAATGAAAGAGGCTGCAACAGTCTCCTGCTCACATTGCTACAGCCATCATAACCACTTCTGCAGCCTGCTGGCAGGTAAGACAACAGGACTTTCAATTGCAAGTTAGGCCACAGTTTACTTCTCATCCAAAAGATGACACTCCAGTCAGCAGGCACCAGGGAGACACGAGGGACAAGAAGAAAAGGCACTTTGGTGCTTCCTGGAAGCTTCCAGAGAAGAAGCTTTTGACCTTTTAGAGTATCTTACATCCAAGAGAGAGCCTCTGAGTGACGCTGGTGGCTTTTATCTACCGAGATTAGTTTGTGAAAAGGATGAGTAATTTGTCAGAATGGAAGCTGGAAAGAGAGCTGGGGCAAGAGCTTACAGCCTGACTCCCAGTCCCACACACTTAACAGTGGCAATGCACTGCTTGCATCGTCTTATTACCTGCAAACTGCAAATGCAGTTTGAGTTCCTCAGATAGACAAGTTTTTTTTACTTTTCAGATGCAAAGGCACCAAAAGAATTTCTTTTGGCTGCAAGGTTTTGGTTTGGAAACTGTCCATCACTGCATTCCGTGCATTTACTTTATGTTAATTTGGTTGTGTCCCAAATGTTTCACAACTGAACCACTATTGCAGAACTGCATATTTAAGAGCACTGCAGATGACGCTCTCGGGGAAACTGTCCATCATCTCCCCCAGTCTCAGTGTGCAGACAGGTAACTGAACACCCAACCCTCAGAGTTTACCCTGTGCACAAACATCCCAAAGATCTGCTAACCTGTGGAGTGGTGAGGGCTTCTTGTTCCTGGGGTGCTCCAACCTTGCCAATCAGAAAGATTCCACCGTTAGCAGAAGCAGCCACACTTCAGAACCTTAAGCACTGCAATTCAAACCTTACCTGGAAATGCATTTCAACCAGACTAAAAGACACACCAGGGTTGCCCACCCACCATCACGAACTGGACAGAAAACGCTCTGCTGTACAGGAGAGTTTGTTCAGCATGGCAGTGTATCAGAACAGAGGGCAGGTAGTACACCTTCCTAGATTCACATTTAAAAGCAACTCTGGATTCCAATTCACAGAAGAAAAAAAACAAAAGGTACAAGAGAGACACCTAATCAACCTATTTATAGATTGGTTTCTGAACTTGCTTCACTCTCAAATTCACTTCCCTCACAGAAGAACAGACTGGGATAACATTTGCCTTCACTATCCATCCTAAGCAGCCTGTATGCCTCTACGTGAGAATTCAGGAAAAGTCTCTTTAAACAAAAGGGAAGAGTATTCTTCGCCACATCTTGGCAGAAAAGCACCTCCTGACCTGAACTCCAGGAAGAATGGGCCGGAGAGGCCCAGATGCATTGCTGAGCCACCAGAAACTCCTGCATTTTGGTGCATCAACACAATCACAACTGCAGCAAACAACAGCAGATGTGCGCCCAGGACAACACCTCTTTACTACTGTTACACAAACTACCCCAAATCTACCCGTTCCTGCCACAATTCCTTTGGCTAAGCTGTCCACCCCAAGCGTCAGCCAGCTGCACAATCCAACACTCACAAGGCACGCATGCCGTTTACACTGCAAATCCAAACTATCACTGCTAACCATGTCAGCCTTGTGTGCTATAATCATCACAGCCTTCCTCGGGCACAGCAAATCCCTGCCTCACGCCTACAGCAGCAGCTTTCAGACAGCTTCTGCACTTGCTTCCCAAGACTTGTCAGTTGCACCCCAGTTCCCAAATGCCACCAAGTACCACCTGAAGCCAATGAGAGGAGATGCTTACCATGCGCCTGTACTTGTTGACATTCTGCTGCAGGGTAGTTAGTAGGAAGCTGAAGATCTTCTCCATATTCTGGGTGAGGGTTTGCTGGATATCTCGCCGCCGCTGGGTAGGCAGGGTTTGGAAAGTCACTACATCCTCTGCCAGACGTAGGAGGATGAACATCACCAGTTCTGTCTGAGTTTCCTGATGCCCCAAAATGAAACACGCTCCATGAGCACGGTTGAAACATTAAAATTCCCAGAAGCAAGCTCAGAGATACAGAAAGCAAACACTGTGTGAAGACATAAGTCATATTTTGGGAAGAAAGAAGAGTTCTCTCTCTCCCAGAACTCCCTCCTAGAATAACTGAATCATACAGGCACTCCTCAAGCCTGTCATCAGCCTGCCTCCCCTGCCCCTGAGCTTTCCTGAGGCTTTCCTCACAGTGATAGAAGACTGAAACCCTCTCCAGGAGGGACTGGAAGAGAACAGACAGCTGTGGTTCATACCCCTTGCTTGGAGAGAGTATCCAGCTCCTTCAGCATATCAGGCCAGTGCTGAGGCCATTCACGCTTGATCATCTCCACCACAATCCGAGACAGAACATCCTTAATGTGACTTTCCTCCTCTAGAATGCTCTGAGTTCCCTATCAGAGAAGAGGGGCAGAGTTACACAAACAAGTAAACATGAGGCACCTGTAATTCTGACACAAAATTGCACAGAGGTTGCAAATACTCTAAACAACAGAGAACAAATGAAAAACTGCACAGGGCAAACCTACATCCCAGCTAACCTGAGTGGCACTGCTACTGCCCCTGGCATCCACAGTTGGTAAAATCTGGGAACCAAAAGGAATTTCCTCAAAGGGAAGTCACTAAGACATTACAACAACCACAACTGTAATGTGAACGTGACTAAGGGAACGGCTTTGGTATCCTTGCAAAGGATAAAACACCTCTGTTTACTGAACCTCTTTCTAAGAAATCAGAAGGAGCTTGTACATGCCTCACGGGCTCCTGCCATGTGAGATGACACGGCTAACACAGATGCTGGAACAATCAGGGACGCAAAGCAAGAGAGTAACGAACTCCAGATTTGAATTCAGGTCCTTGGTGCCAGAAAGCAGGCGTCTTTTCTCCTGTTTGCTCCCACTTTCTATCTCCAAGTGAAAGAACCATGCTTCAAAGACCAGAAGGCACACCAAATATGAGACCCGTCAGAGACCAGAAGGCACTTACACTGGATATGAGACCCATGACATTATTCTTTAGGTAAACCTTTTCCAGACGAGGCATGTTGTTCCAGCGGTACCTGATTAGAAGTGTTAAAAGAGATGAAAAAAAGGGCAGTCAGAATGTTTAAAGATCTCCAATCTGACTCTCAATGAACTCTTTACCTAAACTGGAGAAGATGAGACCCTACAGCCCGCTGTCCCCACCAATGCCCACATCCTTAATGAAAAAGCCACGACAGAACTGCTGCTGGCATCGCTGGGGTCAACACAACTGGAAAGCAGCAGCCAAGCACAAAGCAAGCATCAGGGCTGCAGAGGCGACAGAGAAGGCCCTCAGAACCGAGCTGACACAAAGCCTCTTTGTTAGCGCGGAGAACGCTGAAGACCCACGGATAACCCCTTCTGCTTGTTTACATCTGGCAACGAGGTGAGCTAACGGACCTCCCCAGCCGGCCCCAAAGCCATTCCCTCCCCTCCTTCATCCCCGGAGGGCCGCGGAGGGTCGGGCCGAGGCCGCCCCCAAGCAGCAGCAGCACGGCCGTACTTGACCACATGCTCCAGGATCTGCAAGCCGAAGTGCCGGACGATGGCCGTCTGCGTCTTCTCAGCCAGCTTCAGCCCGCAGGGCACGCAGATAGGGCACTTCTCCTTGAACTCCTCGCAGAACTGCCGAGGAACGCACATACGCACACGGCGATCAGGCGGCTGAGGCCCCCAGCCGCGGCCCACCACCTCCCTCGGCCCCCTGGGCCCCCCCAGTCCCCGGGGCCCGGCCTCGAGCCCCGGCCGCGAGGGCACCCGCGTGGTCGGAGCGCCGCGCCAGCGTACCTTGAGCGCCTCCAGGCGGTAGCGCTGCGTGGAGGCCGGGTCCATGATCACCGTCACGGCCTTCACCAGCTGCTCGCACAGGCTGCTCACCTGCTCGGCGGACATGGCGGCGGCGGCGGCGGCGGCGGCAGGCCCGCGCCACCGGGCACCGGCGGCCGAGAGGAGGCGGCGCTGTGGGAAGGCGGCCGAGAGGAGGGGAGAGCGCGTGGCGCACGCGCGAGGGCACGGCAGCTTCGCGCACGCGCGTTGGGATGAGCGTGCACCGCCCGCTCTGCCTGAACTACAACTCCCAGAGAGCACAGTGAGCCGCCTCCGCCTCCATCCGGTTGCGCGGCTGCCGCCCCGTCAGTCGGGTTGGGGACGGCGGTCGGGGCCGTGATGTCGCGGGGGCAGGAACGGGTGGTCGCCCTGGTAGACATGGACTGCTTCTTCATGCAGGTGGAGCAGCGTTTCGACCCGCGGCTGCGCGGCCGGCCCTGCGCCGTGGTGCAGTACAACCAGTGGCAGGGCGGCGGGTAGGTGCCGCAGCCCCTCGGCTCTCCCCTCCCCTCCTCTCCACGCCGGCCTCGCGCCCACGGCCGCGGTGCGTTGCAGGATCATCGCGGTGAGCTACGAGGCGCGGGCCTTCGGCGTGTCCCGCGGGATGTGGGCGACGGAGGCTCGGGCGCTGTGCCCTGAGCTGCTGCTGGCGCGGGTTCCCGAGGCGCGGGGCAAAGCTGATCTCACCCGGTGAGCGGGGCCGGTGGGCGGCGGGCTGGGAGCGGCGGGGCCCGGCGTGTCGGGCGGCGGCTGAGCTGTGCCGGCAGGTACCGAGAGGCCAGCGCCGAGGTGATGGGGGTGCTGTCGCGCTTCGCCGCCATCGAGCGGGCCAGCATCGACGAGGCGTACCTGGACCTGACTGGCAGCGTGCGGGAGCGGCTGCGGGAGCTGCGGGGGCGGCCCCTGGAGGCTGAGCTGCTGCCCACCACCTTCGTGCAGGGGCTGCCCGCAGAGCCCGGCCCCCAGCCCGCCGATAAGGGTACGCGGGGTTCGGCCCCGATGGCCCCGCGGGGCTCCCGGTGCCGGGCCGGCGCTTCGCGGGGCGCGGCTCTGCTATCCCGCGCTGTCCCTTCCCGCTGTGCTGGTAGTGCTGCTGGTGCGGAGGGTGGCATGCTTCATCCCCCTAGAAACAGAGGCACTGTAAGTGGGAGCTGCGTGCTCCCATAGCGTATAGCTCTTGAGCTTCCTGCTTCTCTCCTCGCTGTTGGTGTGCGCTCTCAGAATGTAGGCAGCTGTTTGCTGGTGCTTGCCGATGCTGTCGGTCCCTTTGGTGGGCACACCAACACCCACATTGCTCCCCTTTGCGTTCCCTTCTCTAGAGGAGCTGCGGCAGCGTGGCTTGCAGGAGTGGCTGGCATCGCTGTCTTTCAGTAACCTCAACTGTCCCGACCTGCAGCTGGCCATGGGAGCAGTCATTGTGGAGGAAATAAGGGTGGCTGTGGAGAAGGCCACCGGATTCAGGTGCTCAGCTGGGATTTCGCACAACAAAGTATGTGTGTGAGGCATCAGCCTCACTTCTCCGAGCCAGAATGTGCCACAGCAGTGCTGTTGGGTTCTTCTAAACCTGTCAGATGGAAGATGAGTGGGGAATGCTATAGCGAGAGAATGATTTTTACTGACACAAACTCCCACTGACTTGGAGGAAGAAGGAAAACACCAGTGTGCTGGTACTGAGCTGCTTTTCCTCTTTCTGGTCAGTTGGTCTCTGCCACCTGCTAGCCATGCTCTGGGTGATGCTCAGCCAGCCATACCAGCACCTCATGCACGGCAGCAGCTGCAGAAACAAACTGACACTGATGTTGCAGTTGCGGAGCTCAGCCTTCGCAGAAGGAGCTCACCCGTTAGAACTTTAAAGTTGCAGGCACTGACCAAAGTGAGAAAAAGATAAAGATTAAACAGATGCTTTGAAGTTAGGGGAAATACTTCTCATCCTGGACTACTGTAGATGCAAGCTAAGCTCCCACCAACCAAATGCAGATACTGGAGCTAGTTCTGCACAGGCTCACCTTAAAAGCAGTAAATGGACTGTGGCACAAAGCTGAGCGAGCTATACAGGAGCACTGGTTGTAGAAGTTTCCAATGGAACAGATGTTCGACTTCCATCTTTGCTCTCCATAGCAGAGAACATTCCTGCTTATCATAGGAGCATCTCCCAGCAAGTTTCTATTCTTGCATTTTATTTTTAAGGAGAATAAGGAAATTATGATGGGCTGTGCTGTCTCTGAAGAACTATGTATCTATTGTATCAAGTGCAGTGCAGAGACTACCAGGTCAGAAGCCTGCGTGTGGCTGTGGTGCGGAATGTGCTACATACAGTGCTGCCACAGCCAGCTCAGCTCTGTGTGAGCGAGCCTTTTCTGCAGAGGCTGAAACAAGCATTAGGGGTTCTCAGTAGACCGCAGTGCATTTTGCCCAGCAGGAAACCATCCACAACTGCAGCATCAAAGTCAGTTTGTTTCTGCAGCTGCTGCTGTGCATGAGGTGCTCTCAGCGGCTGGCTGAGCATCACCCAGAGCATGGCTTGCAGGCAGCAGAGACCAACTGAACAGAAAGAGGAAAGCAACTCAGCTCACCTCAGTGCCAGCAAACCGATATTCTTCTTCCTCCAGATCACAGTGAATTTGTCAGTGAAAATCATTCAGTGGATGCACCTACTGTTCCCTAAAACTCAAGGGTGGAGGCTGCCTGCTTTAAACTCTTGTTTTTCCTGTTTTAAAACCATTTTCTTCCTAATGAGCTAACTGGTTAGAGCATACCAGGAACTCAGCTGATAAATTATACCAAGTCACCAAGTGAGCTATTTGGAAGCACTAGGAAGGTAATAGCAGGGTTTTACTAGGAATGACTTGTGCCAAACTAATGCCATGTACTACACTTGACAGTGGTCTGATACAGGAGAAACCTTAAGGTTTTCTGATACACTTCTCATGATAAGATGTTAACTTGGCAAGATACAAAGTGAATGAGGTTATCTGTCTGCACCTAGCTAAAATAAAAACACTGTAGTCTGTAATAACTGTTTAATGAAGTGCAGTCAAATTGGGATGTCTGAAGTGGGATCTCGGGGAGATCAGTCTGAGTTCCAGCAAGAGCCAATGTTTTCAATGAAGCCTATAAGGAGATAACAGCTGTAGGAATTACAGATGAATGCTAAGCATGGGCAGGGCTGAGGGCCTGGGCTGTGAGAGTTCTGGGAGATGAGATTAGGGGTGAAAATTCTGGGCTTGGAGAAGTCCAGAAATGGACTGAAATCCTTTCTATTTGAGTGGCTTGCAGGAAAAAATAAAATAAGGAGGTTTTTGGCTGAGTTGCAGTAAGTTAGGAAGTAGCCTGGGGTTACTGTGAGCAATCAGCAGGATGAGTCAGTAATGGGAGCGCAAATGGCATACCCTGCTGCAGTGTGTGCTAATTAGAGAGGTGTGAGGAAAAAATAAGCTAATTATGCCCACAGAGCATCAGTGATTGGTTCAGCTTGCAGCAGTTTGCTTCAGGAACGACGTGGTTAAACTTGGAAGAGTCTCCAGTGAAATAAGAATATCTGGAAAGCTGCAAAATGACTGGATATGAAAAGCTGAAGGAAAAGGAACTGCTTTGTCTAGAAAAGAGCAAGGGTTTGAAAAAGGCCGTTAATAAAGATGCAGCTTAATCTGTGGGGAGAAAACTTTGTTTAGTTATGTGTGGTAAAGCAGTGAAAGACGAAATTATGGGACTTTTTAAAATCGGCCACACTTACTTCAGCTGTGTATTTCTGATCCTGTGTCAGATTAGGGTGAGAGGGGAACATCCCTTTTAAGCTAGCATTTGTGTGTTTTACAATTTCCTTTTGCAGCATTATGCTGCTGTAGACCTCGCAGAGAAAAGCTTAAAACAGTGACATGGAGAAAAATCATGATAGAAATAGAGCAAGCATAGTGAGAGAAATAGCTGGAGGAGGATTATGGAGATGCTGGGTGGCCCCTGGGAGCAAGTAGTGGTGCAACCTCTGTGCCCTTCATGGCAGCCTCTCCAAAGGTGGCCCTTAGCGCTGCTAAAACAGCACGTGCTGTTGAGTTCTGGACAATAAAGTCAGCACAGTTTTTAATAACAAGCTTTCCACCATCTTCCATATTACAGATGCTGGCAAAACTGGCCTGTGGGTTAAACAAGCCCAACCGCCAGACACTGGTATCTTCACGATCTGTCCCGCAGCTCTTCAGCCAGATGCCTGTCAGCAGTATGTGAGTACTGGGGAGCTGCCTGCTTCTGTGCTGCCTGGGGCTTAGGCTGAACTGCTGTGTGGCAAGAGCACGTATTTGAAATGCTGGTGCTGCACTTCCTCAGTCTAAACTTTATGAGGAAGAGAGCTCTGCTTGCCTTTGGTCCTTGCTTCTGTTAGTTTTTGTCCTTACTTGCGTAAAGAGACCAAAGTGACCCGGGGGTAGGAAACTGTTCCTGGCTACCTCAACAGAGAGCAATCTAATGCTAATTGGCAGCAGCCGGCAAAGGGTTTCAACATCCACAGTAACTGTTCATCAATCTATCTAATAGAGGGAGAGGAAATCCTGCTAGGAATCCCTTACAGCTGTGCATGACAGACCATGCTTGGGAGCTGCAGACCTGCTAGTGAACGAACTGCACCCAAAGAGCCCACCAGCATCATTGGCAGAGGCTTTTCCTGGGAAGAAATGTGCTCAGGATGACTGCTGGGATGCACAGGTGTAAGCCAGCAGCAGCCATGGGCAGGGAAGCCATCGCTCAGTCCCAGTGTAGTGACAGAGCTGTTTTTCCAGCACGCAGGTGTAGTTTCATTTTGAACATCTACACTGTGCACAAATGCTGTCTCTTGTGGGGAAGT
This sequence comes from Pavo muticus, assembly GCA_016647715.1. Lineage (NCBI taxonomy): Eukaryota > Metazoa > Chordata > Aves > Galliformes > Phasianidae > Pavo > Pavo muticus. Next base: position 414,966 of record JACDJE010000077.1, read on the forward strand.
GTTACCAGCCCTACTGCTCTGTAGGAATGGATCCCTGATCTCCAAACTTGCAGTGCTGTTCTCTGCCTTCAGTGTATCACTAGTGATGGAGAAGCGGGACTGGGGAAAGGTTCTCCCCATGTAGATAGAAAGCATGGTGTGTGCAAGGTGTTCCTAAGGGCGTAGTTTAGGATTATCTTTTCAAGATGGAACTGAGAGAGTCACTGAAACTGGTGAGCCGAGGAGCAATTCCCACTTCAACCCATATTCAGCCTTCTATTACAAGCAAAAGTTATGTACCAAGTGTTCCCTTTTGTCCTGCCAGCTTCTGACTGCTTCTAGTTGTCCTGAACTAGTGACATCTGCAGCAGAAAGGCTTACCATAGTCTTCCACATGATGCTCTATTTTCATTTTTTTCCTCTGCTGTAGCCGTAATCTGGGGGGCAAGCTTGGTGTTGCCATCACAGACATCCTGGGAGTGGAGTACATCGGGCAGGTGACGCAGTTCAGTGAGGTGGAGCTCCAGACTCACTTTGGAGACAAGACCGGGTAATGATGTACCACTTGCTGCATTTTGGGTAAGAAGGGAGGCAGTTCATCACTGCTGATGTCAGAGCAGGGACCGAATCCTACTGCCTGTTGTGCCTGCATGCAGGGCAGCAAATTATCCACTGGCACCTGCAGAACCTCTGCAGTGGGTGTCCCTGTGTTTTCACATTCCCACAGGGGCCACATTGGCTGCTTTTATACATCATCATTCTTCTGTGGCTTTCAGGTCCTGGCTCTATGATCTGTGCAGAGGAATTGATGATGAACCTGTCAAGAACCGCCACTTGCCTCAGTCCATTGGCTGCAGCAAGAACTTCCCTGGGAAAACAGCCCTGGCCACACAGAAGGAGGTAGGAAAAGCCAACATCTTGCAAAAGGAAACTCAGCTTTTGGATTGGAGAATAAAAGAAAGAACTCTAAAAGCAGAGATTAGCTTGCAGAACTGCTGCTTTTCTGTGTCATGGTACTCTGAAACTGAAGCCAGGGGTCTGGTGGAAGGAAGTGATTTGGGCCAGTAGAAAAATCCCGTTGACAGAATTGAATTGACAACTCATGAATAAAAAGGTCCAGCTTCATAATGTCCATGAGCAAAAAGACTTCCATGGTACCAAGTTTCCAGGGCTGGTTGCTAGAAGGAAGTTAACTAGCTGAAAGGAGGGGAGAGGCAATAAGAGAGCCAGGGCTGTGGAGCCTAACTACCTTTAGGCAAGATCTGGTAGTAATGTTGTAGAATTGGATTGGTGTCTGCAGTGCTTTGCCTCCAGAGTTGCCTGGGCCATTTCCTCCAGAAGTACTCCAGACATTGGGCTTTGTGATAATCTGTGTCTATTCCAGTCTGATACCCTTCAGGTGTTCCTCAGTGTCTGTAGCATTGCTCTGGCCTGGTAGCAGTGCTGTGAGCATGGGCCCAGACCTGTTTGTTACTCTTTTATCCAGGTGCAACACTGGCTGCTGCAGCTGGCCTTGGAGCTGGAATCCAGGCTGATCAAGGACAGGAGTCAGGTAAGGAGGGGCACAGAGACGGTATCCTTCCTTTTGTGCCTGAGGAGGCTAGGCCTTCAGGAAGCCACACAGTGTATGTTCACCAAGAGCTGCTTGCAAGAGGCTGAGGACAGTGGGGGTGGGGAAAGGAAATCTGCCTGCCCTTGGATGCATGCCAGTGCTGAGGTGCTCTGAGCAAAGAAGCATGCAGGAGTCCAGCCAGCAAAGATGACTTTGTCCCAGAGTGCTGCAAGGCTAAGGATGGTCCTTCTCTTGTGCTTTAGGATGCAGGGACTTGAAACCTGCTGCACTCTCATCCTGCCTCATTGCTGCTCTGTTGCAGCTTGCGAACTCTTAGCTGATGGTGTGACCTTTGAGAGCAAATAATATGATTAAATCCACAGATGGTAGACTGCAGGCCAGGGTGAGGTTAAGCTTCTGGCTTCATTGCTGCAGGAAGGCCAGAAAATGGCACACAGCTGCCTTTGAACAAAAGCAAGGACAAAATGCTTGCCAGCCTTCGTGAGACAGTTGCGTAAGTCCTTGCAGTCCTGTATCACATCCCTTGGAGATCAGGCCAGACAAGACAAGCTGCCATCTGTCACATAGCATCGAGAGGTGGCAGGGTTGGAGAGCGCTCTAGGCTGAGAGACCGTCTCTGCCGCCATTCCGGCTCTTCCCTGTAGATGTCGCCTGCGGCACAGCTATGTCTTCTCTCTGCAGAACCACCGAGTGGCCAAGCAGCTGATGGTGGTCATCCGCATGCAGGGAGACACTAGGCTGTCACGCTTTTGTGCCGTGACCCGCTACGATGCCCAGAAGATCTACAGTGATGCCTTTGCCCTCATCCAAAACTGCAACATGGCTGGGGCTCACCAGGCAGCCTGGTGAGTATGAGAGGAAGTGGTTCACATCCCTGCTAAGACCTGACTGATGTGAATGACAGTTGTGCTAACTGGCAGGAAAAGGACAAAGATGCTTTTTTGGAAGAGGCCACTGGGGCAAGAAGAAAAACTAGGGTGCACAGCTGCTGTATCTAACATAACTTCCTCCCTCCTGCTTTGTAGTAGATGCTGGGGTGTACTTGTAAGACAAGGCTGCTGCTGAGGCCCTCTCTTTGACTAGAAGTCTCACAGTAGCTCTAGGCTGGCAGCTGGCTGCCCCTGCTCTGGTACCTGTTTTCTGGGGGATGGGGAGGAAATGCTGTTTTGGGATGAGACTTTCTGCTGTGCCCAACGTAGCCTGCAGTATCTGAGACTGTGTTCTGGAGATAGCATAACAAACGGTTACAGGAAACATCCCTCCCGCCGCTTGTCAGATACCCAGACTAAGTGCTTTCACAAGTTTCCCATTCTCTTGCCTGTGAGCATTTAATGATGCTTTAAGTCTTACCTCAGGAAACTACTTGCTTCCCACAATGGTGTCCGAGTTGATGTTGGTCTGTCCTTTGCAGGTCTCCGCCACTCATATCAGTGCACCTCGCGGCTAGCAAGTTCTCTGCTCCCACATTCCTCTCTGCAGGCATCGCCTCTTTCCTCATTAGTGACACTTCATCTGATGGCACTGTTGCTGGCAGCACAGAGGCCACATCTTCCACGAGGCCTAGGGTCAAATTTTTCAGGAGCCCAAGCAAAGAGCATAGACAGAAGCCAGCTAATGCCATTGAGTCGTTCTTCCAAAAGGTGACAGAAAGGCAGCAGTCACAGGCAGTACTAACCAGCCTGCCAGCTGCTACCTGTGCTCAGTCACCTGCACCCAGCTCCCCGGAACACCCAGAGGGAGACGGTGCTGGACTTGCCTCTGAGCGGTGTGAGCTGGAGGCCTCTGTGAAGCAGAGTCCCAGAGATGGGAGCCCTACTTCTCCTTGCAAGAGGCTGCCCTGTGAGGAGCTGCTGCCTGATGCTACACAAACACCCTCAACTCCACCCAGCTCCAGGATCCTTCTGAAGTCAGAGCCAGCTCTGGAGGGAAACGAGCAGAATTTGCCACCCCCTGAGCAAGCCCTGCTCCCTCATGTCTCACCAGGGGATCAGCAGTGCTGTGAGAAGTGTGGCCAGTATGTGCTGGCCTGGGAGCTCCCAGAGCACATGGACTACCACTTCGCTGTGGAGCTGCAACGCTCCTTCCAGGAGCCCAGCTCCCCACCAGCTCTAGCAGAGGTTCCCAACCCCAAGGCTGCAGTTTCTGGGTCTCCTGCCAAGGTGAGGAACAGGCCCAAGACTCCAACAGGACCTAATGCAAAACGACCTCGGGAAGGTGTGACAAGGACTTTAGATTTTTTCTTTAAGCGCTTACCTCCCTAACACGCAGCCATGCTGCAAGTTTATAGAGAATCTGTGTTTTTTAGAAACAAAACCTTTTATGCTGCCTTTCAGGTTTTAATCCAGAGAAATCTAATAAATTATCTCTATCAAACTCTAAGAGGAATTAAAACTGATGAATAGTGTGTGGTGCTGGATGTACCCGGATTTGTGAATTGCACACGTAGTCTGGTGGTGACTACCATGCTTGTACGTGCTTGATGCTGCCAGAATCTGCATCATACTCTCATCTACACCTCCTGCCATGGGTATTTATGGAGTCTCACTGCTCTGTAATTCTTACTTTTTCCTGTGATGGGAATGCTTTTCCAGCGCTGTAAAAGCAGGCAGTGGGATCACAGTAGCTTATCTGGGGAAGATCTAGCCAAGTCTAGGTTTGAACCCCTGTTCACTCATTTAGAATGAACCCTTCATCTCATGATAAGTCTCTACTGGCTGCACTTGCAGGCCTTGCACTTCCACATTTAGCACAGGAGCTTATTCCTATGGTTGTGTTTCCCATCCCTTCCTCCCAGAAGGGGAACTGCTTTTTTTCCCCCCCCACCACCAAAATGGATTTTTTTTTTTCCCCCATAGATTATTTCTTCCACCAAAGAGGTTTCTTTATATATGATTTGGCAACTGTATTGCTGCCTAGTGCACAGTACTCATCAGTAGCTCTAGAGTACACAAGAAACACTGCTAATATCAACTAACCCCAATGGCTACAGAGCTGACAAAGCAGACTGCTATAATGCAAAACAGTGGGCACTGACAGGAGCCTCTCCATCGGGGCAGGAGATGGGCTCAGCTCAATGCTGCAGTCCCTGGGGCCCCTGGGCCTCTTCCAGAAGCCAGGCTGCTGCTGATAGAGCCCAGCTCCAGAGCAGTGGGAGGGAGCATACCACGGCAAAACAGTGCTGGGTGGGGCCAGGAAACACTTTGCATATTCTGCAGAGGGTTTCATCAGCTGCAGCCCTTCTCTCCCAGAGCATGGGGAGAGCCTCTCAGGCAGCAGAGAATGATGCAAAGTTCAGCTGTAGTTGCATGTGCTGTTTCCCTTTCGTTTCTGAGCAGCACCATTCTACTTCCAGCTGCTGAGCTGCTCTCCTTCCACCAGCCAACATTCTCCCGTGCCACACTGCTGTCAGCGGCCATCTAGTACATAGCAGGACAGTTGCAAGATGTTCAGAAGCACAAGGCAAAGCTGGTGCTGGTGTGTGCAGCAAGCTCTGCTGGCAGCGAGCAGAGGAAGGAATTACAGAGTCCCTCCCATTAATGACAGCCCTCACCTTGCAAAGTGACAAGTTTCCTGAAGTCCTCACAGAAAAAGAAATAGCAACCAGTCTGGCAGGGTTGCCTCACAGTCCTCTGACAGCAGCACACCTCATTTCCTAAGTGTCTGGCAAGACCGGCCTTAGCAGGTGCTGCTGCTGGTCACAAAAACAAGCTGAGAACACGCAGCCACTCAGTGACACGTATCACTTCCACAAGGAAGCCCTTCTGCCTCTTGTCCCAAGGGAACAACGTTCTCGGAGATCACAGCAGCTGCAAACTCCTTGATAAGGTTGAAGCTATTTTAAAAGCAAGCCACCAGTTAGGTCCGTTCCCTGGAATGCATCCCTTTAATTAGGCTCCGGGGCAACCTGTGACAGCGAGGAAGCCCCAGCCACAGGCAGTCCCGCCCCCAGCAGCCAGAAGAACTGTGCTCAGGGTGACGTGGCTGCCTGTCACCTCAGGCTTGCTCAGATAAGTTGGGAGAGCCAGGCTGTAAACAGCAGCATGCACGCATTCCTTCCACGCCCTGGGATGGTATTTATAGGATTGAGTGCAGGATGTAGGGTGAAGGGCAGCCATGTCCAGCCATGACCCAGCTCAAGGGCAGCAGGGCAAAAGCCCAGCTCCACCCTCACTCACTATACAACTTGGCCAGCAACCTCCATAAAGCATCTTTATTCTGTACATTTATTTATAGACACTCAGGGAACAGGGACAAGCCCCAGCGTTAGAAAATGTCAAGACAACAAAACAGCAATTATGAAGAGCATGGCACCAAGAACAGTCATGCCACAGCTGGTAGGGACAAGATGGGACCAGCCATCAGCTATCTATCTCAGAGAGGGTTAGAGAAGCCCATGCCTGTTTCGGTGTGGAAGACACTAGGGCTGCTGCAAACAGCTGGCATCGTGTTCCCCACCCCAGGGCAGCTTTCTTAGTGAGCCATCAGCACCAAAGGGAACAGCCTGCTGGCAGCTGGCGCCAGTCCTCTCAGGCATGGCTGAAAGACCTACAACCACTGCCAGCGACCCTGACCCAGCAGCTGCGGTCTCCCTGCTGAGCTGACTTACAGCTGGGTCAGTGCTCCTCCCCATGGGCAGGCAGTGCCTGCTTCTGTCACTACTGAGCTGCTTCTTGAGTCCCTTCATGTATAACACCATTTCACCAGCCTCCCCCCGAGCATGCACTCTGCAGTGCTGGCATCTTTTGTCTTTCCAGGTATTATCCTGTCCACAGATTAGCAGCACGGGCCACCCAGCCCTGCATGCACTGCCTGTGCCAGCAGGCCAGCACCAGAACTTGCTTTCAGGGGGGCAGAAGGGCTCTTCGGGTGTTTGTGTGCTATTGCAGTCCCTCTCCCCTCTCTTCAGTCAGAGCTGGCAAGCTATGTGCCACGTGACAAGGTTGGCTGAAGGACTGTTGCTCACGGCTGACTTTTTTGGTCTGACAGTCAGTGAGAAAACCAAAAGTCCACATACAGCTCAACAGACCCTGCCTACAGGCTGAGGGGCCTGGAGGAGCTGTCACACATGGCAGCCACACAACAGCATGTGGAAAATGAGAGCGCTCCAGTTCTCGTGCAGAGTCCTTGCTGGCAACACCAGCCTTCCACTCACAACACACCCCAGTGGCAGGGGAAAGAAAAAAAGTCTTCCTTGAGAAGAAAAATAAAGTCACGCCACTTTCAAATCACATCTAAACAATAGAAGTCACCTTGTTTTGTGTTAGTAATGTGGCCTGTCCTCACATTAAGGCAAGCGTGAGGAGAAAGGTGGGCTGGGCCCTGGAGCTGCCAAACCAAGGAGCTCACTGCAAGCCACTGTTGCCAACATGTAGACTTCACCTGTAGCTGAACAGCCATGAAATAATCTGCCCATGCCAGCACAGGCCCAGGTCCTGCTCTGCTCCACAAAACAGCTCCTGCTCTGCTGCTGCAAGGAGCTGTTTGCAAGTGCAAACTCTGCCTTCGCACTGTAATGCCAGGAGGCTGTGTCACGCCGAGCAGCCACAGCTTCCTAAAAGTCACCAAGTGGGATGCCGAAGGAGTGTGTACATGCACACGGGGAGCAGGACAGGACGCCTGTCCAACAGTAAGATACTCAGACTGGAGTAATGCAAAACCAACATACAAATGGACACACAGCAGATTAAAGCCAACCAAGATTAAAACAGTTAAAAAGTGTCCTGAACGCATTTCGATAGGTTCAACCAAGATCCTGCTGCAGGCAGCAGGGCCTCTCCCATCCCCTGCCTGGAAGGATGTGCTGCAGGACTGCATCAACCCAGCGCTCAGAGAGCTGGAACGGGACCAGATCTTGTTTCACAGATGGAAAAACATCCCTTCACTACCTGTCTCCAAGGCTTCTGCTCCTCCCAAACAGTAATTTTCTAACAGTGAACAAAGCCAGAACTTGCCTGCCCAGGCCAGCGGTTGCCTCCAATCTATTCTGAAGGAAGGCAGGATAACAAAAGCAGTGGGCAGTGTGGAGAGCATGCTTATCTTGCTTCATGTACGGCACTGAATGCGAGAAACTCTCAGAGGCTCCATCTCATAGTGCGGAGGAGAGACACCCTTGCTGGAATGGGACAGCAGCAGCTCCAGGCGTCACTCAGAGACCCATGGGAGCTTTCATCCTTCTCCCTGGTTGCTGGTGAGCAGAGATCTCTCTGACCTAGTGGTAGTCAGAAGCTCAGCTGTCCAGGCCCTAGAGACTCTTCCAGGCCATTTTCTTTGGTGGTGATGGCTTGGAGGTCAGTGACATGCCCAATGCCTTTGGTGACTCCTTCACGGAAAAGCAGCTTGGCTCCGATCTTCAAGTATTCAGGATGCTTGATGAATCTGAAACAGACAACGGCCTTCTCTCCTGTCCGCAGCTTATCCTGAAGAGAAAAAAGGGACAGCTTAGACCTATCTGTCCAACTGATACATACAAGAGAGGTGCATGTGGATGCTAAGATGATGAAGCAAAAGAGCAGGTTGTCTCCTTCAGACCATGCGGTTCAAGTCCTTCCCATTATTATTTGCACAGGTGGAGATAGGAGAACACAAGCTCTGAGGAATGGAGAGCTCACCCCCTTCAGAGTCTTGCTGTAGTCTGCGATACTGCTTGTTTTGTGAGGAGGAAATATTAACCAAATGGGAAGGATAAGGGAGTGGAGTGTGCTCTTAGGAAGGAAGACAGGTATTCAAGATACCAGTAGCCCATAGCTTTAGAAGAGGGCATGGTGGAATACCAGCAGGTCCCAAACTGAGTTCCATCTTTCTCCCTTCCACGACTTACCTTTCCATGGATCTTCTCTACAACAGCTGTCTGCCGCACGTTCCCCACATGTACCGTCACCTGAAATCCCTTCCGGAAAGTTGTCGCATGGAACAACAGCACAATCTCGGCTTCGAACACTGAGCAGATGGTGGGGTTCATTTCTGGGCTCACCATGACCATGCCCTGCACAATAACCAAAAGCTCAGACTAGTTAAGGCCAATCCTCCTGTTTATGAACAGCACCCAAAACCACAAACGTGACTCCACTCTGAAACTCGGACTTGCACCCCATTCTCAGTCCAGTACTCATCATACTTCACAGCCTGGCAACCTCCTTCCCTTTCAACAAGCTTTCTGTAAACATTTCTACTTCATTCCCACTCTACCAACGGGAGATCCACAGGGAAGCCTCCAGTCCCACTCACTGGACCAGCAAGGAAGCTGGCAACAGCAGGACTCACCTTCCGCAGCAGGGAGCGGTCGAAAGGTCCGAGGGCCAGAGTGGCTGCCTGGCCAGCCCGCAGCACACGGCAGGCTGAGCGGTTGCGCTGGATGCTGCACACTTTCAGCCGGAGGAACTTCCCATCGTCAGTGGGACCAACCACCAGGTTCTCCCCTTCTCGGCAGATCCCACTGCCCAAGGCACAACAGCAGGACAGAGCTCATCAGCAGACAAGGAGGAATTTGCACTCTCCAAGATCAACCTGCACAAACTCCCTAGGGCCAAGGAGGTGAGTGTCTTTGGATTCTTACCCAGCCATGTGACCAACTAACAGGAATGCAACACTGCCGGGAATAGGGAGCAAAAGCCACACTATCACACCTCAAACACCAAGAATCCCTTGGACAGGGGCCACTCCCTCCCACTGCTCTGCCACACTGCATCATTTCTGCTGGTGAGACCGCAGTTGCCACTTGAGTGAATGTAGCCAAGCTGTGCTCACTGCTCCTGAAAGCTGAATGACAGCTGCTTTCTTCACAGGGTGGCATGCAGTTAACTTCTGCTGGGAGCAGAGGACTTACCGTTTACATTTCCTCATCCTGCTTGGGGAAGAAGGAATACAACACCTTAGCATCCTGGCTTACTTCTGCTGACTGTTCCCAGCATGCTTTCATCTACTAGCGTGCTACAGGTCACATTCCTATCTAGCAACTTTAGAGCAGATTCCTTCCCTGCCACTGCACAAGCAACAATCTGCTCATGACACCTCCTAGCACTCTGTGGTCCCCCGTCCTCTCCTGGTTCAGTTCTCTGGCATATGTAGGGATAAGGCTAGCACCGCTTCCATCTACAGCAGGTAACTCTAACCTTGTGGGAACTCCAACAACCATTCGCAATCGCACTTGTCTGCCTGTTCCCTTACCTCGACAGAGTTCCTCCCACAACAGTTCCCACTTCTGGCACAGTATAAATTTCATCAACCTGCAAGAAGGCAACAAGAACAAGCTGCTCAGACAGCCGTGAAATAGCACTCCAGAGTGAGAACAAGCTGCCCACCCCATGCAGAATCAGACACCATCTGTGAGCTTTCATTAGCTCCCACAACATTCCCGTTAGAGGAACCTTTGCCTTTTAAGTGGCAACTAGAGAAACAACCTCCTCACTGAAATGGGCATCCCTTGGTTATGACACAGCCCAGCCTAACAAGCCTTTTTCAAGGAACGAGTTCTTTCTTTACTTGAACATCTCCCAGTAGTCCAGTAATTCACCTTGTCTCTGCCTGTTCTATCTAGAATCCACAGATGTTTGTCACACATCACAGCAACGAGTGCACTAAGAGAACTGGAGCCAAGCTACCCTTCCATACCTGAAACTCTGTGAGTTGTTGCATTAGCTCCTCCTGCTCTTTACTGTTGGTCAGTGGAGGAAGGATGTTGAGAAAGACTTTCACGAGATCCAGGTTCTCCCCAGAAACACTGGACAGTGTGAAGATTGGGGTGATGCTGTCAGACACAAAGACAGGATTAAGCAGAAGGCCAGACCGCAACTACAAAAGGTGGCTGAGATTCTGAATCTACCAAGTCCAGAGACTACAATGATATATGGTCAGAGCAGGAGGGCAGAAGGGGTAAGCACAACTCTGCAGTAACCCCTGCCTCAGTGGCTGGTTGAGGCACCGATCCCTTGCCAACCCACAATTCTGTCTTGGAGAAGCAACTCCAGCACAGCCTTTGGCATCTTCTGCCCCCGCAGCCCAGAAAAAAAGGCCTGGGAGGTGAAAATGCAGAGGTTAGGAAACCTGCCGAGAAGCCCAGATGTTCAAGATCTGGTTGCCTCCCTTGTCATCACCCTTTCCCAGCTCCACACAGCAGCCCAGTCTGAACTGCCTGCTCCCAGCAGAAAAGAATGCTTCCTTACTTGGGAGACTGTGCAAACTGCTGTGCTGCTGTAACAGCATCATCATCTGAGGTGACAAGCAACGGAAGCTTGTTGCAGCCTGGCTGCTTCAGAATTCGTTCCAGCTGCTTCACTGTCCGTTCCACAGTGGCTTTTGAACACAAGTCAACTTTGCTGATGACAATGAAGAAGGGGACCTTGAGGGCCATGGCCAAACCCAAGTGCTCTCGTGTTGTGCCCGCTGCAGGAGACAAGTTAGAGTGTAGTTGCTGCTTATTTTTGTAAAGCTACATCTCCTGACCTTCCCGTGGGCCTACCCTAGAAATTTCATCCCAACTGGTAGTTCATCAGGCAATGAAAAAGCAAAACTATTCTTTTAAACAAAACACAAGAGCATTCCAGAAAAACAGAACCCAGAATTACTGTAACTGATCTCCTTGCTTCAGAAGGATGCAGTAGTTTTCCTTCTTAACAACCACAAAAGTGTCACAGAAAAATATGGAAGAACTCCAGCTGCCTTTTCACAAGGTTGCAGGATTCAGCACCTCTAAGAATACATAAAAGCCTTTTTTTTTCCCCTGTCAAACACAGCCTTAAATTCCAAACAAAGTCTCTGTCCAGAGCACCGTTTAACATGGTCTACAGCTAGCAACCCAACTCTGCTTCCCTCCCAGGCACTTAGAGGTGCTGGCCTACAAGAAATCAGAAGGGACTTCCGGACCAATACTTCCTTCCAACAACTTGCTCCCCCATTTCTCTTCATATTTTACTCTCAGCCTGTGCAGGCAGTGTAACACTCACCAATGCCAGTGTTGGCACTAACCACCAGCATAGCAAAATCTGGGCAGTAGCTGGTGAGGCCAAAGATGGTTGTTTTCAGATACTTGTGGTGGCCAGCCAAGTCGATGAAAGTGATCATCTTGGAGGAACTCTCACAGATCTCTTCTGCCGTTCGGGAGTCACTGTAATTTACCACCTGAGGAGCAGGAGGACTTGGTGAGAAAAGGAGCCCCAGCAGGCAAGAGAAGGAAGAGCCAGCTCTTCTCAGTCCCCTTTGACAACAAAATTAGCAGGGATCATAGATGCAAGAAATCATGTCTGTTGCAAATGGACACAAGCAGTGTTCAGGTTCAGGTAAGGGGACACAGAGCTGTACTGCCTCTCTTCCATCATACTTCCCTCGGCACTGTAACAGGAGGGCAATCCTGTTCTTCTCCACCCTCCCAGTCACCTTCATCTGAGTTCAGCAGCCCCCTCCTCACCTCTCCTTTGCTGTTGAAACCGAGAATCTCAAAACTGATGCTTGATGTTCTTCCTGACTGGATTTCATGGAGATGTCGGAAGAGGTTGAGGCGCGCTCGGCCCCGGCCGTTGTCCAGCTCTCCTTGCGTTAGGACACCCAACAGAGTTGACTTCCCTGAGTCCACATTCCCCAGCACAGCTACTCGCAGGTCCAAGAACTATGGGGAAAAAGAGCAAAGAAATCATTAAACCTAAATGCTGCTCCATTGGGTCTGTATGAACACCACACAGAAGCAGAGATGTGCCCCAGAATTTCCTTCCACAACAGACACTGCAGTGTATTTTTGTTCAGATTCTGCTCTTGCTCATGGCAAATTAGTCTGGGAGTTGTGATATGCTTTATTGTGTTGTGATATGACACATCAGCAGGAAGTCTAAATTCTTCCTTGTCTGCACACTGGGTTGCATCACAACTGTTGCTGCAGAAGTGAAATAGGTTCTCACCTCTGATCAAGGAAATCTCTCCTACTGGTATGTGCCACAACCACAATCTTGGAGATAAGAAGCATTGTCCTGAAAGCCTCCCTCTGGCAGCTCTTTAAAGCACCTGCTACGGGCCAACGTAGAGCAGACTGCCCCTAGGGCTTGGACTCTCATCCCAAAAGTAAGTTTCTTGTATGAGGGCTGCACATCTCTGGCAAGAGAGGACGGCCAGGTCACAGATTTCCTACCTGCTGGTTGTCAGGCACCTTCCGGACGAGCACCTCCGTTATCTTCCTCGGAACATCACTGTCATAATCCACCTCCCTCTCTCGGAGCACCGTAATGTCAGCTCCAACCCTGCCACAGACACAAAAGGGAAGAGTGAGACACACATGCTTGTACTCAGCAGCCCTTGCACATCTAGAATCAGACCTGACAAAGTGAATGGGACAAAAACTAGGTATAGCAGGGCAGCAGCCTCAGGCTTGAAGCCAGAAGTCCTCTAGCTCCATTACTATGTCTAGACCTTCATGATAAGAAAATTTCAGTCATACACAAGCACCATGGAGTGGTGCCACCAGCTCCTCTGGGAACTCCTGGAGCCAAGTCACAGAATGGCCCGGGTTGGAAGGGACCTCGAGGATCATGAATCTCCAACCCCCCTGCCAGGCAGGGCCACCAACCTCCCCATTTAATACTAGACCAGGTTGCCCAGGGCCCCATCCAACCTGGCCTTGAACAGTTCCAGGGATGGGGCATCCACAGTCTCACTGGGCAGCCTGTTCCAGCACCTCACCACTCTCATAGTAAAGTCTCAATGTACCAGAGGCTGTTTAAGCCTACAGGTCCCTCAGACAAAAGTGAACACGTACTTCTCTGCCATACGGCGCAGGGTCTTGAGTGAGGCACGCATCTCCTCCTCCGAGAGGCCCACCAGCAGCCCATTGTCCTCCACACCAATCTGGTAGACAGCCTCACCGCGGCCTTCCTGTAGTCGCCACTTCATCTGTGTCACCAGGTGCTCAAAGCGGTATTGCGAGGGATTCACTAGCTTTAGCTGGTTAACAGAGTGGGGAGTTATAGTCACAGCCTGGAAGCAATCCCAGTGCCCAAACCAGCAGATCTCTAAATCAACACCGTGAAGCAATGCCCCCTGCTCTGACCCACCTCTGGAAAACACACCCCATGTTAACATCTAAACAGAAACCATGGGATAGGTGAGAGAGTGTTTCACAGGGATGCGTGCATATGGTAGCAGAACATTTCCTCACCTACCCAAAGGGACCTGCACTCTGCCTGCTGTGGGGGTAAAAGACAGCACCATGGGATCTATTTGTGATAAATGAGCCAAGTAAGCGTGACTGGCAGAACAGCCACAAACTGAGTGATAAATGATTATCAGGGACACCTACAGCTGTCAATATGAAGATTTCAGGAAAATCTGTGGGTCCTGTCTCCTAAAACAGATTCCTAAAACGGGTGATGAGCTCAAACTCTTCCAGCTCAGCATACTGGGTATCTCCAGGCACTCAGAAGATGACTGATTGTTCCTTCCTTAGCACAGTGTCTGTTTCTCTGTCCACATAGGCATGTTCCCCATACACTGTCTTTCCTGAAGTTATTTGCTGTGAGACAACTCTGGGAAGAAACCCTCCTACACCCACAAAAGGCTCACCTTGTACTCGATGTTACCATCTTCCGCCTGGCCAGAGAACAAAAGAAAACAGAACAGAAGGGTTAGACGCTGTGCCAGCAGGGACTTCTATAAGCATCAGCTGAAACGATACTCTACAGCTTGCATCGACCGTTTCAGAGAGGGAAAACTGCAGAAATATATTGTGTTAGGTTACAGCCCATTCTGCTGTTCATTCCTACACTCAACTAGAACTTACTTTAGGCTTGTTTTTGCTGTTTGCATCACATATTATGAAAAACAAGGGATAAAACTAGAATACGATGCAGGGGAGTAGTGCTGCCTTTTTTTTTTTTTTTTTTTAATTGTCCACAAAAAAAAGAGGGCCAGTCACACACAGTTCTAGTCTCAGAAAAAGCCACATCCCACACTGCAAACCACACCATCCCATTCCCACTATGTCCAGCACCTTCTGTCTACCCAGTGCACACAGAAACCAGGGAATGGGAACAAAAGTCGCTGTTTCTTCTCCCGTGCATTGATACCCTCTCCCTCACCCAATTATTTTTCCATTGACTCCTTCCCATATCCTTACATATCTACCCTGCAAGAGAGAAGGACTATAGACATAAGGATGCAAATTATGGACTCCTTTGTAATATAGCAAACTGGTGACTGGGTTGGAGAACCAGACGTGATCAAGACTATAAATGCACAATGTTTCCAGAAGAATTTCCCCAAGAAGGGCTGAAGACAGATCAAGTTGTATTAGAGCCTAAACCAGAAAGGCCCATAAAGTCATCAACTTTATCACCACAACAGGCTCCAACTTCCACAGAGAATATATAGTCAAAACTGAAGTAACTTCAACACTGATTTGGTCTAAGGACCACTGAGAAAGGGCTGGAGCCTGCAAGAAGCCACGTACTCCGGCAGACTAAGCTGAGCTGCCAACTCTAAGCACTTGCTTTTCCTCTGGACACCAATTTGCATGTCAAGAGAGGCAACAGCCCTCTCCCTGCCTTCTAGCTGAGCTTCTAACCACAATGGAGCTTATGGTGGCAGAAGGCCAACAGAGGGAAGTTCCAAGCTGCCAGCTTGGCGCTCGGGCAGCAGAGCTATGCAGTGAGGGAAGGGGACATGCAGGAGGTTTTACTCTTTTGCCATTTAAGAAAAACATCGCATTCACAGTCTATGCTGTCCTCTAAACAAGGGGGTAGGACTCTTCTGAGGCAGCTGAGCCTAGAGAAAAGCAACACACTAGACTGTCTGGACTACACGCTGCACGGGGCAGCCAAGGACAGGAAGCCGTGCTGAAACCACAGAGGCTGTGCAGCCTCCAGCTGAAGGGAACCAAAACTGAACTGCAGCTGCAGGGGACAATCCTACCCACGGACAGGATCTTGCACAGCTGAGCTCTGTGTTCCCTCCTCGACAGGAGCCACAGCCTGGTGGGGGGCTGCCCTCTCCCAGCACAGACTTGGATAACTTACTAAGAGCTCACCCAGCAGGGCTGAGCAATCTTCTCTGGGTCAATGCTCTCCATCCACAGCAGCAGTTTCCTCAGAGCTGTGCCAACCATCTGAACTAACCTACACACCCATCAAGTAACACCGTCAGTTTTTCCTGCTGCAGGAGGCAAATACCATCAACGAGAACGCTCCCTTCGAGCCCGCCAGCACCCGCCGCATCACCACGTAGGAAAACACTGGCTCACCGAGCCGGGCGGGCCGTCACTAGGACCTGCCGAGCGGTGTTCGGAAGCCTGGCAGCTGGAGGAGAGCCGCCGGCGCTGCCCTGACCTCACCCGCATCCCCGCTCCGGCACCGCCGCACACAAAGCCGCCCCCCCCCGCCCAAACCGCCGGGCCCCTTCACCGGCCCCGACAGGCCCCGGGGCGTCCCCTCCGCGGCCGCCGGCTGTCGGCTCACCTCAGGCGGCAGGTAAGGAGGGTTGTTGGCCTTGCCCCCCCGGCTCCGCCCGCTCTTCTTCTTCGCCTTCGAGCCACCGCCACTGCCGCCGCCGGGCGCGGCCCCTCCGCGTCCGCGAAACGCCGCGCCCGTCGGCCTGCAGCAGCCCCCGAACAGCTCCGACACCCGCGAATCCATGGCGGCCGGCGCGGCCCCGCCGCCCCGGTGCGGTAGCCGCTCCCCGCCCGGGCTCCCTGCCGCCCCGACCCCTGCCGTCAGCAAGCCGCCGCGCGGCGCCACGGGAAACGGAGTCCGCAGCACCACCCGCCTACAATTCCCAGCACGCACTGCGCCGCGCCTCTCTCGGAACTGCCGCTCCCGGCGTGCCCCTCGGCGCACCCCGCGCCGTCCTCTATGGACTCCCTCCGCAAGGGCGGATGGGAGTTGGAGTCCCATGCGGGCAGCACCCCCTGGCGGCCCCGGAGCTCGGAGTGCCGGGTGCCCGGCAGCTCGAGGGCGCAGCCCCGGTGCCCTGCGTTCTGGGACAGCGAGCTCTGGCACACGGCGATTGGCACCGGGGGCGGGAAGCCAGAGCGTGTTTAAACATTTCTGGCACCAGAAATGCCCAATAAAGGCAGAGAAACAGCACCGCGCACAGATCTTTTCATGCAGATATCGCAACCCCCTGCCGACGGGGGCTCACAACGAAAGCACTCGGCTCGGAGTGAGAATGAGCCGAGCGCTGTGCTCCCCGTCTGCCTCCGCCAACAGCAGCAAGCCCCGCAATTCGCTCCCGCACCCCCCAGGGCCGGCGCTGTTCGGTCCGTGTATGTCAACTTCCACGCTCCTAGCACCGCCCCCCACCCACGGCCTGTGGGAGGCTGCGCCCAATGGGGCTGCGGCCACGTTGTTTCCAAACACGGCCGCTCCCCCGCCAGCCGCGGGGCCTGGTGCCCGCCTCTGCCTCGCTGAGGCGCTGTGGCTGCTGCCGAAGAGCACCGCGGGGCGAGGGCGGTGCGTGCGACTTCCTCTCAGCGAGGCGGGGAGTTAGGCCAGGGACGGCCCTCACAACCGCCTTTGCCCCCTCCCTGCGCTGCGTTTGTCCTGTGGGCGGGCTCTGGGATAGAAGGGAAAAACGCCGCTGACCCAGCCGCTGGGGGGCTCCCCTCTGCTCCCCAGGGCTGACGCCTAGCACCCGCCCCGTCCAACATGGCGCCCACGTTCTCCGGACGTCACGGAATGGACGCTCCGCCGCTCCCATGGTGCCCCGCGGCGGCGGCCATTCAAATTCCAGCGGGCCGCCGCTGCCACCGCCTAGAAAATGGCTGCGCTGGGGGGAATGGAGTCGCCTGGTGTGGTGGCGGCTCCGGGTTCTCACATCTCCCCACTTCTCACGGCAGAGACACCGCAAGCCCTAGAGCGCGGCCGTGGCGGGAGGAGGTCCCGGCGGAGCGTGCCGGCGGCGCTCAGCCCCGCCGTGTCCGTGGTGTTCCCAGGCGCCGTGAGCCGAGAGAGCTGCTGCCGCTTCGCCTGCGAGCTTCTGAAGCATGTCCTGCACCAGCGGCACCAGCTCCCGCTGCCCTACGAACAGCTCGCCTACTTCTGCCGGCGGGCCACACAGGTTGGCGGGCGGCCGTGCCTTGCGGGGGGTGGCCCGTTTAAAAGCCGGCCCGGGGCTGCCGGTGTAGGGACTTTGCCGCTGGTTTCTGTCTGTCAGTGAACTATTCCAGCGCCTTCACTCGTTTTTTAATGTGTCACCTTCTAGAAACCTAAAAGCTCTAATCTCAAATGTTACTAGACTGTCTTCTGCATGTTCCTCGAGTCTTAAGGAGGGGATGTGTCATACTTTCTGAAGAGTGAATTGGGACCCTCTCCAATTTTTTGTACGTGTATTAATGTCTCTTTTGTTCTGGTTTCCAGGATGGAGATGTGATCAAGAAGCCACCCTCTGTGGGCCTGGCAAGCAAGAAGTGCCAGCAGGTGCTGGTGGAGTTGGAGGGAGTGTTCCAGCACCTGGAAGTGATGTTCAGCTTGACACTGGTTCCTCGTGTTCTTATTCTGCTTGGAGGCAATGCTGTGAGCCCCAAGGAGCTCTACGAGCTCAACTTGGAGGGGATCTGTGTGGGCAGTGCTGAGAAAAGCCTGAAAACCACATCCTGTGTGCGTAAGCTTTTTCACTCGCTCTTCATTGCAGATGTCTTCAGTGAACTTAAAGCTCTTCCCATTACGGGCACTGTTGTTATGCTCCAAGGGCATCGCAATTGTGGTGTGGAATGGTTCTGGCCCAAGCTCAACTACAAAGTGCCAACCCGAGGAAGGAAACTGACTATTAATTTGTCCTGCGATGGAGACATCGATATAAGTGCCTCAGCTCCTCGGATTATGACTTCTGCTTGGGAGGACTACATATGGTTTCAAGCACCAGTGACGCTCAAGGGCTTTCATGAATGATCTGTGCTCTGTAGAACTTTAATAGGATACTGAATAATTTTTGGTGCTGCTTTAGGCAATAATTCTATCAAAGGTAATGGCATAGTCTTGTCTCTCTGGATCTCTTCTCCAGGGCATCTGTTACCTTCCTGGACCACCTTCTGTGTTCACCTCCTGACTTGTCTTTGAAAGCAAATGCCCTTTAAGGCACAGTTGCATACAGGTACCATGATTCCTTAAGGAGATTAATTGATATATTGGGTGTAAAAACTTCCCTGTGACACAATTGCTGAACTGAAAAATATTGGGTGCAGTCTTCCTGAATTTTACTCTCCTGAGTTTTACTGCAGCCATTTCTGTTAACAATTACTGCATTATATGATTGTTTGGGACAAGATAACATATATAATTATTAATATAGTTGGCCTTTACCGTGAAGGCCATAACCATTCTTTACCCCACTGCTGTGAAAGAAGACCTTTTCCTGCAGCCTACTCAGGCTTGAGAACTCAAGTGCTTGCCATCTAGTAGATGATATCTTTCTTCCCATAACACAGTTTCAGTTTGTTAGGAATCCAGCATGGCACCCTTCAGCAACTGGGAGACTTCATATGTAGCACTGTGTCTTATACTGGTGATGAAATGAGGCTGAGTGGTCCTGTGAAGGCAAGGGAGCACATCTTCCTATTTCTTTACTAACTTTTGGTCCATCAGACCTGACAATCAGTTTGATATACAATTAAAACTAGGAACAAGCAGTTTATTCTCTCCTTCACAGGAAGTTAGGACTCCTGCCTCAATGTGATAGCTTATTCTCACTTAATAGAAAATAAAAATATCTTGCTTTTGGGACAGGGAGGAGAAACACGTGCCAGCACTAGATATCTCCTGGAGTTGTCTTGAATCATCTGGATATGTCTCTATCGTGTAATGAGCTCCATCCATAAGAACAGAATCTCTAGGCTGTAAGGTTACTTACTGCATGCTAAGAAAAGCTGCTTGATGGGGTAATAAAAATCCTTTGAAAGGAAGTTTTTAAAAGGTGAATTAACCCTCTGTACTCACTGCATATTTTAAGCTTTTCTGACATTTTGGCAGTGAATAAGATTGTAAGACTGGAAGGAAATTAATCTTTTTTTAAGCTTAGAGAACACTACAGGTGCCATTTTTGCCTTGCTATCCATTGGCAGCTAGTAACTGCTAAAACTAGCTCTAGGAGAGAACTGCTAAAATAAAGAGAGTTGCCTTATGTGCAGCTGCTCACTTGAGAGTGTAATCGCAGGTCTCTTGAATGAAATAACTCAAACTATTCAATAGGAGCATTTGATATTCTCAGGACATCTAAGCCCTTTACATTTCCACCAAAGCTGCTTGAAGTGTGTATTTAAGAATGCTAGCATTTCAGTATTTAAAGAAGCTTTTGAACAGAAGCTGTGGTTCTGAGGAACAAGGGGCTAGCTCCTTTCTATTTCCTCCAGATGAGTGCAATGTTACTGCATTAAGTTGTTTACATATTCTATTATACTTGAATTATGAATGAATGCAGCAGTGATATGGTGCCAGGAATAAAAGACAAGATGCTTTTTTTCCATATGAAGAGCTTTAGAGTTTGAACAAGTTTAGTATTATAATCATTATCAAAATAAAATGCTGGCTTCTGTGTTGTGATCGTATTGAGTTTATTTAATCCCTTAAATAAGGCTTCTGTGGGTGGTAGAACAACTTGCTTCTATTCTATATATGTGTCTAAACTGCAGGTTCACAGCTGCTCCACCTTTCTCACAAAGTGGAAGATGTCTTGTGCCAGCAGCTTTGGCTCCTCAAAGGCAGCAAAATGCCCTCCACGTGGCATGTAAGAGTAATGGACAATGTTCTTGAAGGTATTCTTTGCCCAGACCTGTGGAGTATGTGCTATCTCCTGGGGAAAAGCTGCAATGGCTGTTGGAACATATACTCCAACCCTAAAAAGACATTAGTTAACAGTATTTTCAAGAATTTCTGAAGAAAGTAATTTAAAAACCTTCTGACTCATAGCTATTATATGAGTTGAAGAAACTTCACCACAGAAACTCTTTTCATAGGCTGTACTCTGCTGAGGAGCTTCATTTGTGTTTGGATCTCCTTGACTTCAAAATGTTACATCTAAAGACGCATAAAATGAAGCCCACTTTGTGCAGAGTTCAGTATTGAAACGTTTCAGGCTTTTATGCCACACCTCTGTGTGGAACTCAGAAGTGAGCTAACTTATGTTTGCTTTAGAATTTCTGGTACCAGTATAATCCCTAGTGAGAAGGAAGGTGAACTTCCTTCACTCAGTCTACAAAGGACAAGACTTTCTTTTTTGTAAAATCAGTCACTTGCTGAGGAGTTTTGCCCACCAGTGCTTCCTGGTCAGCCTCTCTTGCAGTCATCTAAAAGCCAGCAACTGTTAAAGGTGTTTGGTTTCAAGTACCGCTCTCCTGGAAGCTTGTTTCCTTAGAAAAATCACTTCTTACACTGCTTCTACAAGTTTCACCTATAAATCATATCCTTCCTGTTTAAACTTGTTAAAAATGCTTGTGATTTTGTTTTGTTTTTAGTGAACAAAGCCATGGATTACAGTTGTTTGTCTAGTAAGTCTATAGACCTGCTGTATTTTGAACACAGATCTGCATTACTTTTGCTAAATGTTCTGCATTGTTTTGGCAACAAGCCAACTTGTGTGAATCACAGGTTTAAAAGAAAAGTGACCCTTAACTATATTGATTGAAGAAGATAACAGCTTGGCTTTTTTTCTAGTATAGGTTAAATTTGCAAGCGATCTAAATGCTTATATAGGCATTTATACAGGCAAATCAGATTCAGTCTTGTTTCCAAATCTGTCTTGCACCTGCCACTTCATTACCTGGAATCAGCAATAAGGCCAGGGTCCCGGGCAAAGTTCTCCTTGTAGTATCGCATTGAGGGCACAATAGATGCTGTCACCCAGTAAATCATCACATTGGTCAAAAGGTCATCGAGAGAGTACTTGCTAGTGAGAGAAAAAAGATTCAATATAACTGTGAGCTGTTTCTCAACATACTATATTAGCCTTGTGCTCTGATAAGCCATCAGTCCTCTGGTTCTTCACTCATTTTCAAGCAGCAAATCAATTTACATTCATGCGCCCAAAGCAGAGCTTCCTGGTACTGAACCAGTAGCTTGCAGGCAGTTTACTATAAGCTTAAACTTCTACTTATCTATCTGTAATCTTTCATCCTTAAAATTCAGCTTCCACTGGTCAGCCTTTTGTCTATCTCCTCATCAGCTATCATCAGTTGTTTTTTTTAATGAGTTTTCTCACAGAATGACATTTTTCTTACCTTTCCAAGCCTCCGTTGTCTTTATGCAGGAATGATTTATCTGTCCATGTAGAGAATTTCTCCAAAATGTATGCAGCAAGCCCCACAGGGGAGTCATTCAGTCCACAACCTAATGCAAGCGAAGAACAGCAGAGCTCTTACATTTGCATGGTGTTGTAATACTTCAAAGTTCATCACCCTTTACACGATTTAAAGAGCAGAGTACTGCATTACCTGTTCCTGCTATTGGAGAGCATTAACATGATATCAGTGTAGCATGTATGCAGCATGTTATCTTTGCGTTCTTGTAAAACAAGGATAATGATTACTTCAGTAGTGATACTAAGGGTTGTGTACCTTTCGGTGTATTTTAGCTTGACTTTATACAGCATACACCACTGTTTCAATTTAATTATGGACATAGCTAATTAAGTTTGTGCATTGGCACAACAGTTTCCCCTGCAGCATCAGTTCTAGGGTAATTTGCTACAGGTTGAAATCATATAAATGCTTTGGCCAGCCAACAGTAGTTGAGGCCTAAATGTACCATCTAACACCATATGGAGATGAACTGGGGGCTGGAAGCTGCCTCTTGACCACTGTATTAAATGTCTGTGGATTACACACTCAAAGAGTAGTCCTGTATGTAGCTTGTTATTTAGCCTGTGCTATATCTTACATACTGCAAACTGTGCTGTGAGAAAAAACTGTAAATTTGCTTTAAACCTGCTCATGAGAGCTACACTGACAATGCAGTTATTTCTTGAAATTGAGTAGGGCATACAAGTTTTCCTATTCTTTTTCTACATCCCACTCTTCTAGTGTGCCACAGAGTCCCTGCTTCCCCTTCAGGTCAGAATCCTAGACCATATACAGTGTTCGTATGGAAGCTGCCTGATCATTTCAATATTCCTTCCCCCTCCTTTCTGTATTCTTCCAATTGTAAAACATAAATAGGGTCAACAGGGATGCAATGGATTCCAAATATCTTTGTTTTTTTCTTGGCCTCTTTTTGCTTTATTTGACAGACTGTAAAATGCTCTTGAACTCTGGCTGAGCTGGCTACATTTCAAAAAACATGAGTCATGGCTAGCTCTTTTTTTTCCCCCATGGCAGCAGCCAGACTAGAGCTTTTCTTCTCCTAATTGCTTTGTACTTTGTTGACATCAAATTTTATAGGCCAGTTCAATCGGCAAGTCAATTAAATGTTTTTGCAACTCTGTGCAGTTATCTTTAGATTAAACCAAACCTTGGATAGTGGTCAATTTTTCATTTAACAATTAACTTTTCTCAGTAGAGAAATTAGGATCGTGCCAAAATGGGCCAACACAGATTCTTGTTGTAATCTCCCTTCCCCTGCAACTTGCTTGCTTATTCCCATGCTTGGATTCCCATGCTAACCAGTTATTAATCCATGAACTAAATCCTTTTTCTTAAGGCACTTTTATTTTTTGGGGAACATCAAGGGAGAAACCTCAACAAAACTATGTTTGGAAACCGAAACACTTTACATTAATGGATCCACTGTTCTTTGCTTCTGCAAAAGCTCTGATTTGTGAAATGTTATTTACAGGTGGTAGTATCACGGGGAAATCTTTTCTTTTAAATAGTTCTGCTATCTTACTGAGCACAGAGACTAGACGTACTGGTCTGTATTTTTTCCTGGGCTAATGTCCTCCCACTTCTCTATTTGGCTCTTTAAAAAAAAACAAACAACATAAACCAAAAGGATTCTATGACATCAACTTACTTTTGTACGCTAAGTTGTAAGCCTTAGAACTGATGAAAGATTAGCTGATCTCTGCTATTTCTTATCATTTAAAATGAAACATTTCTGGAGCTAGTTTTAAATATTATATGAAAAATGTATTTGAGGAAAATGGTTGCTTAACGTCTGGGAGTTCTTCTGTTTAAGTAAGCAGTAAATCTATATTGAATAGTCTTTTTTTATGTGTAATGAAAAGCCAGATTTGAATTTAATTGTATGTTTTTACCAACACTTTCTGAAGGTTATAAGTTAGCCTTTCATTGATCACTGCTTTGTCTTTTAAATATGCAGGTTTGATTGCAGGCTGCTTTGTGCTGTCACTCTAAGACAAACACTTTGAGCTTGTTTATTCCTATTGACAACAGGTTTAAACAGGTTGGCACAGCTATACTTTGATCAAAGAAGTAATCATTTGTAGAATGACAGTTCATACAACAGTCACATTATGCACTGCGCTTTTACGGGTGCAGCACATTAAACCGAATATCATACTAGGAGGAGATAATTCAGAATCAGAAATCAAGAATCGTAGTGTAATCGATACTTTTTTACTGGCTATCAGGAAAGTATATGAATGATAGTGAAAGCTGGCATTATAACACTGATGTAAGCCTCATTATTTTAGCATATCTTTCTGATTGCATATTGAAAACTAGGGAACAGAGAACTTGCTGAAGTAGAAACACCAGCCTAAGGAGCACTTTATAAATCAAAGATCATTTAAAAGCATGCATGTCTAATAGTTTGTTTCCAGCTATTTCTGGTGTGCATTTTTTAAATAATTGTAGAAGTTAGGACAAAACAATTCTTAAGAAAATAAAATGAAATTAGAATATTTGAAATGTACACAAAAGAATTACACTGCAATCTAAGAGGGACGAGGAAAAAGCATTCATAACACATCAAGGAAAAACCAAACATGCGTAGTCAAAAAAAAAAAGGTATTCCTCCCTGAAGCTAACTGGTGCAAAAGCCATCTGGTTTACTTTGTTCAGGGGTCAGCAGTTCTCTAAGTTTCAGTTAGATTCCCTTTCCTAATCTCAAGTTAGCCTTTTAGTAGTCAGGAAGCTAGTCAAATAGAATGACTTCTGAGCAATTTGGCTGCCACTTAGCTGAGAATAATCTTAGCCTCTTCCCTGCCTGTGCAGTGTGAAGGAAGGGGCTCCTCCAGGTGGATCACATCTAATGGTTACTGCTGAAAGTATCTACTTACATTGTACATCTAGCAAGTCAAGTTAGTTGCTTAAGGTTAGGAATACTCTCCTCAAGGTGCCCAGACTAAAATGCTGTCATTTGAAAGGGCTTGCAACTTCATCTCTATTTGTGCCTCAGTGAGACCGGTCTCCAAGAAGAGAGGTCAGGCTGCAGCCTTCTTTCTGACTAAAACAAATAAAAATCCAAACAGACAAATAACCCTAAACTCTATACCCTGCTATCTTGCTTCCCTCTTTTTATTTCTTCAGTATTGTGATGAGTTCAAGCAACAGACTAGGTGTTATTTAGTAGAAACTCAAATCAAGATGCCGAATTTTTCAATGAATGGCCAGGCTGAGGTTCTTTTCATTCTTGTAGTCTCTGTTAGCAACATCACTTTGAAGCAGTTCTACCGCCGTTTCGGATGAGGGTTTATCTCAATACAGGAATATCTCATAGTCCTTACTGAGTGGAAACCAATTAAAAAAAAAAAAAAAAAAAAAATCATTTAACTTTTCTGAGATGGCCATCATTCTTACACACTGGCGCCACTGACTTTGTCAGGCTTCTGCCTTCTAAGATTTAGGGCTGAGCCTGTCTTTCAATAAGTTTCACATTGCACTTGCTTATGATCCTTTTTCTTGTTTTCGCTTGTTTGTATTTCTAGAAGCTTCAGTTTTAAGACTCTATGCTTCGCTTTAAGAGTCTTCTGCAAAGTTCTTTTCCCAAGAGTAGCAGCATACTACTTTGAACAGTTTGGAAAGTGATATTTGCAGTGTCCATCTTTTATAAGCTGCTCATTCAAACTTTCTTTTAGGTCTTAGTCCTATACCTTGCATTCATTCATCAGAATCTATTGCTTCTGAAACACAGTAAGCCTTTGCTCAATGATGAGTTTTTATATGCCATAGGCAGTTGGTATACAATATATAGCAATATAGGGAGGGTTCGTTACCTGCAGTGTCTGGTTTGGTGGCTTGGATGTGTAAGTATCCAGATTCTCGCAGAATGTCAAATACGTTCTTCTGCATGAAAGGGTACATCCGTCGAACGTCTTCCCTGGTGAAGCCTACAAGCCATGGTAGGTAAGCCCCAAGCATCACTTGAATCACCTTTTTCAAGCCTCGTACGCTGATGAAGACGAGATTCAGATGAAGCCCTTTCACAGACCTAAAATCAAATTCAGGAATAGAGTGTTAAAATCTCTGTCTCCAAATTTTATAGAAAATAAGTCTGACTGGAACTGTGATGGAAGCATTTTACTGAACCAAATATAAAAAGCCCTGAAAGAACCTGAAAGGTTCATCGTGGTGCAAAAAGGAGGGGAAAAAAAAAAGTACAGCTGGTTCCACCTCCATTCAGCTGTGTTATTTATATGATGCCAGTTTTAGGCACTATTTACAGATGTGGCATATCCACACTGGTAGCTCTGGCTGTTGGTTCATTCTATACTGTAGGCAACTGGTTGCGTTGGGTACTTTCTGAAAAGCTTTGTTAGATCACATGCTGTGAAGCATAACTGCAATCCAGAAGAGTAAGCTGAGCAGCAGCCTAATGGCTTTAAGAGCTTTCTCCCTTTATCTGCTCTCTAAGTACAGCTGTGGTGGCACTCCTCTTATTAAATGCTAAATGCTCTGCTATGATGCCATCTACCAAATAAAGTATTATGTTTCTTTTCTGATCAGTCTTTCTCAACTTTGCGTAGGTAACTGCTACACCCAGCTGCTGAAAGGATGAGCTCCTTCAATTCCCTTTGCTACTCACTGTGGCAGCATCTGGGACATATATGTGGTAACCCGAGATCCCCAGTCTCCTCCCTGTACGTAGTATTCCTTGAAGCCCAGTCTCTTCATCAGCTTGTGAAATATCCGAGCAGTTGCAAGGGTGTCAAAGCCTGCATGTAAAGAGAAGCACCACACATTTGTCCTAGCATGTCCTGGTCAGAGATCACAGCCCGAATGTGCTGCTGTGAAGCCACAGTGTACCGTACTGCTCCTCCTCACTCTCTGACAATAGAGAGAACATTAGGTATTGTAAATTCAATGCAAAGTGGAGAAAAGAGAGAGAGTTGGCTTTCAGCTACCATTGCCTTCCAAATCTCCAAACTAGCCCCAGAACCTCAGTAACATCGGTGTTGGTGCAGAGCCAAGTTTCTTGAACTTCAGACCCAGGATCTGCCTTCCTGCATTCACAGACTGCATCACACAAAGGACTGGGGGATAGCTGAAGTGTTTCACCAAAAACCCTCTGATTCCAACAGAGCCTTTTCATCACTTACCTTGCTGGTGTGGTGCCTCTGAGAAACCATAGCCTGGGATGGATGGGCAGATGACCTCAAACACCACATCACCACTGTCCAGGCCGTACTTGGTTGGGTCCGTGAGTAGAGGGATGATCTTGTAGAACTCATAGAAAGAGCCGGGCCAGCCATGGACCATCAGGAGAGGCTGAACAGCTTTTCCATGCGGGACGTAGGAGGGCTTCACATGGATAAAATGGATATCAATCCCTGCCAGACATCCAAGACAGAAAAGTTAAATTCTAGCTCCTTCTCAGTTTCTTCTCTGGGCTCTGAAGAAAGAAGTTGGCAAAATAGTGATTAGCAGAAATTACATAATCATGCCACATCAAGAAGATGACTACCTGAAAGGGATGTCCAGTATTATACCTAGTAACACATTTGCCTATAGGTGGAAGTATTGATCCCAGCCCCAGATGAGTTGGTGGGCGGGGGGGTCACAGCAGACTGAACATCCCTCCCCTGAGAAACTGGTTTCATAGTAATAGTAAAACATAACATAAATACATAACTTAAATACATAACGCAGGCAAGACAAATGCAAGACCATGACAAAATGACATGAAAAAATACTCTGGACTCATAGCAAGGATAAATTTTGCAGCTTCCAAAGGCAGTTTCAAGGCAATAGTAGAAGAAAACCTTATAGTTAATTAGCACAGGTTCAGGGCCAGAGGAAGGCTCTCTCAAAGCAGACCTAAATTTATTGCTGATATACGATGTTCGTGATCTGTACAAGCGTATTAATAGTACAGCCTACACAAGAGATATTTCCCTTACATCACTAAGCTGTTATGTACATGTAAATATTCTAACATCTTAAACTAGCCATCAGGGCCAAGCATCCAGAAGCTCCTTTTCCTACTTATGCTACTGGCAAGGGCAAAACAAGAGCAGGAGAGGCAGCTGGGGAAGTGCCCTGTAGCGTAACACGGAAGCACAGTGAACCGCTCACCTTCGATGGTGGTATGGAAATGAGGGTATTTGTTCAGGATTTCTACTTGCTTGCGCCAGTCAAACTTGTTCCTCCAGTAGGCCACCACCTTCTGCAGGTAGTCAGAGTTGAAGCCGTAGTTGAAGGCTGCCCCTTCCAGCGGAGGCGCATAGCGAGCCTGGTCAAGGCGGCGGTGCAGGTCCTGCAGAAGGAATGAGGCTGCCCAGATGCCCATGTGTGCAGTACACCAGGAGCCAACTCTCCAGGCTCCACCAGCTTTTAGACCTCTACCTGTTATACAATGATCCTGGTTGAAGCAGTGCTCTAAGTGATCTCCTCAGTCACATAGAATATACTTTTCTATAGGTTAACAATTCTCCCAAAGCACCCAGGATTATCAAGCATCGCTCCTGCCTTACTGTTAACTTTAGGATTTTTAGTACTTGGAGCTTTCAGGCACTGCTGGATGGGTAAAGAATAAAAAAGGGCAATTAAAAATTGGGCCCAGCTGCCTGTTGCTAGTTGGCTGGATCATTAGGGGCAGATGCTGCAGTTCATTAGGAACACTCTTTTCACTCTTCCAGGTGTTCTCCTGTGGGAGCCTCTCAGCCCTCCCCTGTTCCACCAGCTACTGTCCCTACACCCTCCCACTCTGCTCCACTGCCTGCAGACCCACTGTCAAACTCTACCTCAATTTCTTCATCAGATGTTTCAATCTTGAAGGAGCGGATGCTTTCATCTTCTTTCCCTTTTACGGGTTTTTCACCTGAGCCCCACCATCCATCACCCATTTCAATACTCTTGATCTTGCGTCTAGACATCAGCCAGCAAGCCAGCATCCCTCCAACACCCACAGCAGCCACAGGGACCAGGACTGCATTCTTCTGGGAATACTGAAAAGACCTAGGAATGCATAACATTTGCGTTCAGTGCAAGGGTAGCAGGACAATGCTGAGGCTTGTTTCCACATTGATTGTGTTCAAGAAGTAACAAATGTCTAAAAGCCCCATGGAGTCAGCAGGGGCTGAGTACTTCTGTTATTTTTGAAGTTCACAGGCAAGATATGGAACAACTTCCTAAAAAGCAATGAATTCCACAAATACTGGCTCAGGAATCTAGAACCAATGTAGAGATATTAACTCTAACAACAGGAGTGTGAAGACAAGAAGCCTCAAGGTTACATCTACCAGTGCTCATTAGGGATCTCATGCTCTTGTTGATCATGACTAGCTGATCATAAGGCTTCCTTGGCCCTCTCCTCATGAAGCAGGATACCCTAGGGAAATAGGGTCAATAGGATATGGGCAAGTCTATTTTAAGGAAGGTACTCAAGTGAATGGGATAATAGTAGCTAGATTCCTCCAGGAATGAAAACTGCAAAGGCTGAGGGATGAGAGCAGAGAAAAGGGTCTTCAGCTGCTAGTGGGAGCTTGATGCGCCCCTCTTGGCAGTGCTTTATATGTAGCTTTCCTACAGATTCAAGCATCTTTTAGGGCAATGCTGGCCCTCTAATGTAGCCTTCTAAAGGTAAAGATCTCAGACTGTTTTTTTGGTGCCCCTATTTCTGTTCCAGTCATGAAATACTCGAAAGCTAAGTCACCACTGTTGGCTTTAACAGACATATAGTGTGTTCCAAAGCTGTTCAAATGTGACAGCAATCATTCCAAAATGTCATGTACCTTCTTCATGTCCCTTGAACCTGTGGGTCAAGGTCTCCAGCTTCTCCTGGGGATTTGGAGAAGTACCTTTTGTAGGGGGCTGCAGGAAGTCTTTGAACAATGAAGATTTTGTCGCTGTAGTCAAATAGGGTAGGGAAAGGACCTTGCTGTGTCTCAGCCAGGGTGTTGATGAAAAGTTGAAGTGTCAGCACAGAGCAGCTATTTCACTCACCTGATGCGGGACAAGATGCTCTCCCTGCAGAAGAGAAGTAAAGAGAAAAAAAAAGATCCTTATGGTCTGATAGTTGTCTGAATGGTACCAATCCTTAAGGACAGTGCAAAGGATTGCCAGCGCCATTTACTGCCCAGTCATGCCATCACAAGCTGTTCAATCACGTGAGCACATCCACAGTTTTTGTAATACTTTTGGATGCAATTGAGAGGGAGGACCTCAGATAATTGCTTTTGCACAATGAGACTGTCTCTTGGCTGCATTTTAGCTAGATAGCTTGTTTCCATAATATTACTTCCTTAAGCACAATTTAGATAAAAGGCCATAAACAAAGGGATAGGTGTCCTTGCAGTCTTTCATCCTACGAGTGGCTGTGATACTCCAGCCAAGAAAGTAGGTTATTTTGACCACTGAAGAGAGATAGGAGTGCAGCCCTGCAGTGAACTGTCAAGATCAAGGGTCATTCTGCTGCTAGCCACACTGTGCTTGTTGTGCTGAAGGACTGGCACGAGGAGAAGCTTGTGGCACCTTTATCTGCTCAGATTTCAGTGAATTGCTATGCCTTTTCTACTTCTAACTAGTCCGAGCTGGATAGTGAACTTTTAGGTCTAATCTGCCTGCAAGGAAAATGAAACATCTCCCTTGGTTCTCTTTTAGCCTGGTAGATTGCCCTGTAAGAAAAGCAGAGTCAAAACCAGAAAAACCAGAAGTGACAAGAGAAGATCTTGTTACTGTTTCTGCCTTAAGGTAGGCAGCTAAGGAAGGGAGCAATTTGGTGTCATAATTAAGATATCTTGAAGCAAAATAAGGGCATGAAGTGCCATGAAAACATGAGTCCACAGGCTGTTTCTTTTTACTTTGCCTCCAAGCCAAGGGAAAACAAGACTGCTGTAAGCAGTGTCACCC
Source organism: Pavo muticus (assembly GCA_016647715.1). NCBI lineage: Eukaryota > Metazoa > Chordata > Aves > Galliformes > Phasianidae > Pavo > Pavo muticus. Next base: position 445,664 of record JACDJE010000077.1, read on the forward strand.
TCCAACTGTAGGAGGCTGAACAACTTATGAAACAGGTAATAATATCCCTGTGCACTTATATCCCAGACCTTAGTGAGTGAGAGGCATGAAACAAGATATCATGGCAACAGCACCAGCTCAACACTGATAAAAAAATAAGCATGCTAGACACAACTCTCCAAGCAACAGAAAACAAGGCTTGGTCTAATAAAATCTCCTCCCCAGTCACATTCCGGAGAAGTCAGCTGCGTGCTCCCAACACCCTCCAATAGCCTGCCTCGGCCTGGGTTACCCCATGGTGGTTTCTCCCACCCCAGCCCCAGCAGAGCCCCGTATAGGTCCCTCCTCCCCGTGCTAAAAGGCATCTCACCAGGCATTGGGAAGGACCTCCTGCCACATGCCTGTCTGCTCCTCCTTGCCTTGCTGCAGTTCTGAGTAAAGCAACGCGGGTGTCTCCTCTGCTGGCTTCCTCTTTGGCACTGACACTCTCTCATACATTGGTGCCACCTATTGACTAAATATGCACATGCAAATTGAGTTCAACAAAGTTAAACAGGGGCCAATACAAAGTCCTGCATAGGGAGGGAATAGACCTGTGCACTAGCATGGGCTGAGTGCCAGACACATACAGAAAGCTGCTCTTTAGAGCCTGGTTTGAGGTTCTCAGATGAATCAGAGTCAACAGGGGGGCCTCATGGCAAAGGTCAGCTGTGTATGGGGCTATACAGCAAGCACACTAGCCAGCAGGCTGGGGTAAGGGATGCTTCTCTCTCTTTGGCACTTGCTAGATCATCTCTGGAAGTGCCGTGCTGAGTTCTGGTCTTGCTGATAAAGGAAAGACCAGAGTGAGTCCACTGTAGGGGCACGAGGCTGGCCAGGAGCTGGAACACAAGCTGCATGAGGAGAAACAGAGACCTACATTTGTTCAGCATGGAGAAGGCATAGCATGTGCGTATATTGCAGCAGGCAAAACAAAGCAAAACTATATAAAAAAGGAAAAGTTAAATTTTCTCATGTACCACAGAAATCAGTGCTTTGTTTTAGCTCAAGGAACTAGATTTTATTTCCCTAGTAGTCATTTAAATCCTGCTGGATAAAGGCTTCCGCTTCCTAAATTGTTGCATGCTGCTCTTGCTGTGTTTCAGCCCAGGAATAGCTCTACTGCCAGAGGGAATGATTCTTCTCTCCATGCAGTGCTCAAAGTGAAGTGCCATCACCAGTGAGATCTGTGACGATCAGCTCTTGTGTTACTGGGGTGTATATGCAGTCCCTGTGCTGCCAGAAGCGTGGAAAATAGGAGGAAAACTGTAAATCCTTTGTTTGGTCAAAGTTCAATTTATTGCTACACAGAGCTATTTCTGGTTGTGCCTTTCTGGGATCACTTAGCTTTAAGGTCTGATTTCCAAAACAAAAGGTCGAGAGCCCGTCTAGACCACAGGGTATACGTACAGGAATGTTGTGAGTGCTTGGACCAAAGAGACCCGGAGGGTCCAGAGGAAATCCTCCACTTCGGAGTGCTGCAGCAGCTCGACCGCTTTAAAACAAAGATTTTTCTCCTTCTCTCTCACAACCTCTAGTGGCAAAAATACGCAACTTCAGGCAGAAACTGCTTGCTGGTGGTGTCAAGGCAGCCTCCCTGGAGCCTGTGATGCGTGCCCCATAGACGCAGCTATCAGAGGAAAATACCTAGGAAAGTGTCTCAGAACATCTTCCTGCACTGGGGCAGGATCTCTTATCCTCAATGACGTTTTATTAACCCTTTGCTCATCACCGATCAGCAGTATGCCTGCAGCAATGGTAGAAAATACGCACACAGTAATGTAACTGTCATATATATTTCTTTTTTCCCATTTGTTTTAGAAGCTGGATATAAGCAGAAGCCAAACACACGATAAGCTGCCACCTCTTCTAGGAGGTTTCAAAAAGCCCAAGTAGCACAGAGGCACTCACAGCACTTCTGCAAATACTGGGTGCCCTCTGGTGGGAACAGGCGCTCACAGTTCACATAATAATGGTGTGTAGTAACGGGATGTTCATGAAGGTCTCTTGTCCCCTGTCCTATGCCAGGGACCAGCTCTGGTCTTTTTACTTGGCAAACTGCTGGCTGGTGATGCTGTTGAGGGCAGGGCAATGCCCGGGATCCTTGGAGTTGCCCTGTGCCCATCCAAGCTTTCATGGATCCTGCTCTGCCCATGGCATCACATTGTCATACCCACCTTCTCTGTGGCACTCAAACTTTTTTTAAGATCCCTTCTAACCTAAGCCAGTCTTCTTTTTTTTTTTTTTTTCTATTAAGAAAGCATCTGAAGGCTAACGAGGCCTTCCTCAGCTTGACTGCACATTTGCTCCCTCAGACCAAAGACAGCACAAGATACAAAATGTATAATTTCTCTACATTAATTCTGAAGGGGAATGGTCTGTGCAACCCAGCAGGTCCAAGCTGGGACTGCTCCTATACATGTGTCTCTTTTCTCACATGTTGCATGAACAATACTGGTAATGGGATTGCACAGGAAGAACTGGAGAGCTTAACACATGTGACTGTGTTCTGAGAACCAACAAAGAGCCCCAGGCATGCCACAACGGATGGGCAAAATTTTCACCTTCCTGCTGAGGCCTTAGGAGATTCAGCTGGTCAGTGGAAGATTTGCTCCAGTCCTGAATGGCTGCCTCTGTGTTCGGCCTCAGTGATTACATCCCATGAAGAAGCAGTGGGCTCCTAAGCACTTCCAAGCTGTTAATTCCTGAATTTTATTAACAAGAGCCAGACGAAACATCTGAGAGTTGATCGCAGCAACACTTCACTCCGCCTCCACCAGCAGCTAGCCCATGGGGCTGCTCCACAGTATTTTATGTAAAACTCAGATTGCCAAAGTGATAAACAACTTAGGAGGGCCGTGGAAAAACTCATCTATACTTCCCCTTCTCCCTTCACAAATGCTTCTTTCTTGCCTAGGAAGCCCATCACCATTTTTTCTGCAAGTGCTGTCACCCCCCCCCCCCAACCCAATCTTTTTAGTCCTCTGCCCTGCACGGTATACTGAATAAAAGTTAGTGTTTTCTCAGCTGGAAATGGCCCATTCTCTGCCTCCCTTATTCTCGGGAAATCTCACAAATGTTTCACTGCTACCTCCAGCAAGGACTGGCCCCTTCTGTTGCTAATTAGGGAACTAAGAGGTTCCCCCAGGCACTTCTCAGTGAAACTGAGCCCATTAAATGAATGGCAGGCAACATCTCAGGGGGTGGGGAGCAAAGTTACACAACAGCTGTTTGGAAACAGGCAGTTGGTTACGTGAGTTGGTTTTAGACTGAGCAACATTTAAAACAAAAGCAACTTTCAAGTCCAAAACACTGTACTGAGGTCACTGATACCCTGGGGATAATCCTGGGGATATCGGTGATTGGAAGCAGGCAGCAGGCAGTAGGATCTGGTGCTCAGCCCAGAAGCACAAAATGTGATGGTCCCCACGTGTGCACCTTGCCATGCACAGGGAGCTGGGTGCATAGGTTCTTTCTGAGCTCTGGGATATGGGCCCTGCCACACTGTGGGGCAGGACTGTTAAATCCGGAGTGTAATTGTGAGGCAGAGCTCCGCTGATTTTGAACACATTGATGGCATGATGGTAAGTGTGACTGCGGCTTGCAGTCTTGGCCAACCCAGATGCCCGACAGCCTGTACACTAATGTGCTGAACATGCTGTTCTCAAGCCTTGTCTACCTAGAGGCTGGATTCTCTGGACACTAGACACCAAAGGCTATGTTAAGTAACAAAGACAGAGGAATTTCTTATACAGCATGGAACTCCATAAAACTCGATCTGTTATGTCATGTTGTTGTCATTTTGTTTGTGACATAACACAGTCTTAGAAGTGCACTGTGTACCTCCTGCAACAGTTGCCACAAGTGACCTACAATAATTTACTCACAAAGCACACAAGAATAATTAAAGAAAAAAGGATGCAACTTCCGAAGGCACCCGGGAGAAGTACCAGGCTAAAGAGCTGTAGGCAATAAAGATACAAATATCTTATGGAAAATAATGCTCTGGGTGATTTTTCATTAATGTAGTGATGGAAGTATTGGAGGCAGAAACAAAGGCCTTACCTTCAACAAAGGGTTGAAGATAATTCAGTATGTGTAGGTGGTCTATTCTCGATACTTCATCTAGTTTAACAAAAAAAGTCTAATAAAGCAATACTTGTGTTCAGTTGAGGCAAAAAGAAATGGCAGAGAATGACCTTCATCCTTCTCAGTAGCAATGACCACTGCTGAGGACTCTGAAATGCTAATGGTGATCACAGGCAGATCTCATGTTTCTTTTCTCATGCCTCATTCTGGCAAACTCCTAGACTTGCTTTTAGTGGGCAGCAGTGCACAGTGGCTGCGAGGGGTAGGTGCGCTGTAGGAGAGGGGCAGGCATTCTCTGACACCCTGCTCTATTACAGCACTGCATAGCCAGTGTCCTGGAGCTAGGCAAACCTCCTCCAAAGAAGGGCTTCTGGAACATGTAAACACACTCTTTGCAGATCTGAAAAAATGTGCAAGCAAAATATGTGTTTTTTGGGAAGTCAGTCTCATGGTGTGTTCTGTTCACTGGAAATTTCAAAAGTTTTCTGCTCTGATCCTATGCATTATTTCCTCCCAAGCTACTTGGAAATACCTCTGTGGCCTCCTTTCTGAATAGTCATTTATTCTCTGTATGGTTTTTCCTACCATACATGATTAGTTGTTATGCCTACATTGTACAACAACAACAGTGACATGAAGAAACTCCTCAGGTTCAGAGACATTTAGGAAATCAAGACTGAATCAGCTGAACTTCTAACATAAGGATATGATTTTCATTTTTCATCAAAAACAGATACTCTGGGAAACCACGACAGTTTGAGTATAATGCAACAACAACACTGCAGAAATGTCTGCTAGAGAAAACAGCACTGTGGACTTTGAGCCTTATAGGAGGACCTACAAATAAAGCTGGGAAAATAATGAGGTATTGTATTTTAAGATATCAGGCTGAATATGGTAAACAAGACTCAACAAGTCTGTAAGGATTATTTTTTCCTTCCCTTCAGCTTTACAGAGCTCTTGGCAAGACCTACCTAAGCACAATCCCAGCATATGTAACTGACTGGCCCTTCCCAAAGGTACAAGGATAAAGCCCTTTGCAAATGGCCATTAAGAAAACTTGGCAACAACAGTTTGCAGGATGAATAATTGCCAAAGATTAATAAGCAGTTGCACAAGCAGTGGAACTAATGAAGCCTCATTTCCTACATGTATTTGCAAAACACAGCTACTATTTGCAAATACAAATACAAAATCTTTTAAACTGAATTACTGTATGATTTTGTTTTCTCTGTGTACATTTATAAAATTCCCTCCACACTTTCCAAGACAACCAGTTCTCATGAAATGTGTAGAAATACATTTCATAATTACTTTGAAGTCTCTGCTTGTGGAAGTTGACTGAAATCAGCAAATATATTAAAAAACCACTGGGGGACATACTGAGTGTTTGAGAGATACGAGCATTTTTTCTGCAGAAAGCAGGAAAATGAAGTTGTGAAACACAACATAGGAAAAAACATCAATTTCTTAGCAGTGTTGAATGTACAGGGGTTGCAGGGCATTTCCCATGATCAGCACTTTGATGTAAAGCAGCCAAAAATGATCCACTCCAGCTCCTTTTATTGCGCTGGCAAAATCTTCAACATTGCTAGTGCAACCACAGCTTTCTTCTGTACCACATCCAGGGGATGAAGTATTCAGTGAGGTGGCCAAGTCTACATAAGGATATATAGAATGATTGGGAAAAAAATCAAAAGGTCCAACTAAAAGTTGCTCTTTCTAAAATCAGTGCATGATTTGGCATTTGCATTCAGTGGGAGTAAGAACGAAGCAAAACTTAGGTAAGTGGGACAACGTGCTGGCAGATGGAGATCTGTATGCCAGTGAAAGTCACGGAAAGATGAGAAAACTGTATTCTGAAAAATTCTGCAATAGAACTGATCTCAGGGAAAGGATATGAGCACTTCCAGTGTTGAGAGAGGACACTCAGTGCAGAGCAAAGAGTGTATTAAATATGAATTTATAAATTTCCTTAATAATTCCTAAATAAGTCATCTGTGTATCATCCCGTGAAATCAGGGTTGAATACAATTACTTCTTTAATAGAAGGGCAGAGAAGAATAGAAAAAGCAGAAAATAAAATGGCATGACAGACATGGGTCAGTGGAAGCTGTGACGGGAGAAGGGAATGAGTGAGCAGCAAGGCTTAGCTTTGTGAAGAGCTGAGTTAGATGAGAGACAAACACTCCTTCCACAGCTCCCATGCAGTCACAGACCTCTGTTCTGTAGTTAACAGGGCTTTTTTCTAAGGCTGCATCTTCTCTCTGGACTAGCCACCTGAGGGCAACATCACACAATCACCCACGCAGAGCTGCTGTGCCTGCGGTGCTGCTCTTGGTTCCAGGAACCACGTTACCAGAAAAATCATGACAAACTAGAAGCAACTCAAAGAACAGCAACAGAGAGGCTGGAGCTACTCTGCAGAAGAAAAACATTGCAAAAGCAAAATCCAGTTTGCCTAAGGAGCAGCATGCTGACCTCCAAATATTTGAAGAGTGAAGAGAAATCATTCAGCATAATAAAGGAAGATAGAACTAGGAGTAATAGGTGGAAATGAGGCAAGGAGAATGTGCTTAGTCTTCCTGTTGTATTTTTCCTACCTGTGAGATACTTTTCTGGTTCTGTAATGAAAGATCAAAGCTCTATCAAAGTAAGCATAGTACAGGCCAGGAATAGAGACCCTTTGCCAAGAAGAACAGCTCAAATTCATGTGACGGCCAGGATATGTCTAGCGGGTAAAGCACATCACTGTTGTGGGGGCAGAAAAATACCATCAAATAAGCAATCATTTGAGAAAGATATGTCATTTCTTCAAGAAAAATGCCTGAAGTCCTGGGAAAACCAAGCTGTTCTCCCCCATCTGCAACTTCTAAAATACATGTGGTCCCAGGAAGGCTCTTTTTTCTTTGTTGGACTATGACACATTTTTTGAGTGCTATAAAGCAATACTGGTTTCAGGCCAGAGCTACTTCTCCTCTTTCTCACTCTTTTCCAAGGAATGAAGTGTTTGAGTCTTGGTCAGGCACAGGCATGGCTGCCTATGGGACAAACCATTTACTATGATTCTGGACAACTATTATTTCTATACAAATGCTGAGTTGCTGCCTAGAACAAGACATAGAAGAGCATTAATTTATGGTATTCATATGAAGTGCCACCAGTGTGTACAGACAGGTGTGAGGAGAAGACACAGAGGAGTGCCTGCCCTGTAGTTCAGGTTCAGCTTCCTCACTGCACAGATTTATCTACCAAAGCACAACTTCAGCAGGGCCTGATGACAGTAGGTGATGATATTCACTGTGCCAATTAACTGGTACTGAGCTGTGGCCTTGGCAGGCCATGCTGGAAGAACCCAGGGAGACCAAGAACTGAGTACTGGGCAGCGTGGACAACTGAGAGCCTCTCTAAAGGCCCCTAGAATGGCCATAAATAAAGCATCCAGCCTGGTCCCCAGGCAGCCCTTTCAAGCTGCCTCACAAGGCAAGAGAGAGGAGCAGGAAGTCTCCCAAAAAGGGTCTGAGGCTGGGAGAGGGTAAGTTAGACATGTTGAGCAAGCTAGCAGAACTGCTGCTCTGTGAGCTCAGTGGCTGCCCCAGCCTCTTCAAGACAAAGAGCAGATTTAGCAACCTGGGAATGCACATAGTTGGCAGGATCGTACTCTGCCAGTCCTGAAGGCAGAGCTGAGCTGCAGGGCTGCAGTGCTGTGGCACTGGGCACTTGTAAACTTTTCCCTTCCTCTGCTTGGGAAGGGAAAAGCTTACAAGTGCTCCCTGGGGGGCTCTGAACACCTCTGCCAGCATGGCACATGAAAACTGGTTTCTGCAGAGGGACTGGAGTTGCTAATCAGCACCTCTCACTGCCCCTCAGCCCTCTTGACCCACTCCCCTCCATCTGCCTTGATGGTGAGGTTTGAGTGACATTGGTCTAACTTAGAGCTAATCTTTTCCCCACTTCTCCCTCAGCTATCCACCTGGCACCCAAATTCCAGTCTCTCCCTATCAGATTTTGCCTTTCTTCCCTTTCTGTCCCTCCATCCTCCTCCTTTGGCAATTGACCTAATGGGGCCACACCAACTCTTGCAGTGTGCCAGCATGAAAATGAGCTCCTAGCACGGAGATCCTTGTGACCATGGAAGGCTGCCCAGCATTTTAATACGTGCCAGGCCCCTAGGCGGAAGTGGAGCAGGCTCAGCTAATCCCGAAGGGAAATGATTAGCAGCTGCAGACTCGCATCTCAGTGGCATAGGATTTGGGATTCGTTTTCTTAAAAAGTGCAGAGCTGAAAGCTTCAGGGTGATCTGGGGCCACCAGAAAGCACTGGAAAAGAAGCAATTTCAGACCTGCACAATGTTCAGAATGCCTGCTTTGTACCAGAATTTTGCAAAAGGAGCTGCAGGATGTTCTTTATTTAAAATGCAGCTGGGGAAGGGAATGCTGCACGGGCAGACTTATCTAGATCTAAGTAGATGGGACGTCACAGCAGTAAAGCCACAGCAGCATGGTCAAACAAGCTTGTTCAAGCCCTGACTTGTCTTGTCTGGCCTTCCTGGAAGTCTGTCCTGCTGTTACTTCATCACTGCTAGGGTTTACTTACAGTTGCTATGCTGCAGTTAAACATTCTGATTCTGTGGTAAGCATGCACTAAGTGAGATGGAGCCTGAAAATTTGGGAAGCAAAGTGAGCTCATGTAACTGAACTGTCTCCGAATAGAAAGGAATAGAAAACGGCAACCCTTCCTTCCCTTCCCTTCCCAGATCCCTCATTTAAAGAAAGAAAATTCTCCTAACAGGCCGGTTCCAGGTCTGAACTGTACCAATGATAATAAAAAAAAAAAAAAAAAAAAAAAAAAAAAAAAAAAAGAGGCACATCTACTGTCTCCTCTCAGAAAGCTTGTTTGCAAATACGGCCAGCTAGATCCCTTTCCTACAGTCTGCTGCAATATATACTTTCTCTGAGATTAAGGAGTCAACACTCAGCCACACAAGTCTACCTTAGACCCTGGAGACAGTCTAATGTATCATATCCTCCAAAGTACTGTCCCTAAAGCCTGCTGTTTTCAGGTTCCTGTTAAAGATTAATAATCAATTTTGTTTTCAGTCTAATACTGAATATAGTTCGAATCTCTGAGCAAGAGCAAACTAAGTGCATGTTTTGAGAACCACTGGCTCTCAGGAAAGAAGACAATTTCCCTTCTTCATCTTCTGGATAGTCTGTGTTGGTAGCTCTGTGCCTCAGAGACCTTCATGCTTCTGTGGCACAATGGCTAGAACCCAGAGCATGTAAGCTTGCAAGAGAGGCCACGTAATTCAAACATACACAAATTATTTGAAAAAAAAGGCAGAGAGATTTTCCAATAGAGGGCACCAACTCATGGCTCTTCCGGCATTCTAAAGCCTTATCTGTTCTTTACCAGCATCCTCTGTATGTTCTCATAGTGAGTAACTTAAAACTGAACATGAGAAGGGGAAAGGACACCAGTATTGACGTGCTCATTGCTCTGTGTTGGTTTCTAGCATCTCCAGCTCTCACATTCCACTGTTGAAAAGCAATGCACAAAGGATATCTGGCAACACATTCAATTACCTGACGTATACAGTGACATGAAGATGAAGATACAAACTGTTCTGTTGCAAAATAAATGGCAGAAGTCTCCTTAGCTGGAGGGGAAGTCATCATGAGAAGGTAGTTTTATTTTTCCTGGCTGTTCCTTCCTGGCTTTGTAGGGTCCTTGCCCATAGGCTGTTTTCCTGAGAGAAGTAGTCAGTGACATTAATTTGATGTCATTATATCCTGTTTTTACTGGCTTCTGGAAAATGTAGCCCTTGTAAGTATGAAAGAAAAAAGAAATGAGCCTTCAGTGACCTGTGAAAAAGCAACAGCATCCACAGCTATCTGTGCTCCCCAGCCACGACAGAACCCTCCCTGCTACACAGACCCTCCTAGTCCAGTATCCTACCCTTGCACTGAGACAAGGACAGAAAAAGGTGACCAAATATCTCCTAGTGCTTCATCACCCGCTCATAGTCAATGCTGGTAATGGAAATTCTGTCTTCGTGCTAGGTCCTCTAGGGTTTGTCAGTAGCACATCAGTTCAGCTTTCCAGGTACTCTCCTGCTCTCTTACTTCACTTGCAGGGTGATGTTATCACATCCTTTTCCCTTTTGAATACCAAGAGGAGGAGAACATGTCCACCAAAGCAGAGACATACTGGCCAGCCTGCAATGATGTCGGTCTGCAAAATCTGGAAGCCAGCAGCCTGCTCTGCGCCTCACTCTTTATTCATTCTCCTTTGCTCTGAGTTTTGGGACTGTAGATCCAGCCAGCTTTGTCTTACAGCTGGACATGGAAGGGGGTTATTTCACAATCCTTTGGAGCTGCTCCAGGTTTGCTGGCCTCCGGTACATGTCCCTCTGTGTATTTCTGACATCCCCTCTCCATCTGAACTGTTCTCCCATGTGTGATATTGCCAGCATTACTGCTCCGGACTGCAGCATGCTATCATGCAGAAGCTGTTGCTTCAGCTGAGTTCAGTATGGTGTACACTTTTCTTGCTGGTGATTTTCTAGATGACAAGCATCTACATGAATCCCAGCCCTCATGTTTCAAAAGGGATGGAAAGCAATTATTATCATCCTCTTGTGCTTCCTGAACAGGAGAACTTGCAGGAACACTGTCAGTCACCAAGGCAGAAGGAAGTTAGTATCTAGAATTTTACAGATTGTTTGGAGAGAAAAGCACCCTCCCCACTAAAGTCTAGCTGAACTTTTTATCACAAGAAAGCCTTCATGTCCTAGGCTGCTTCCCTGGCTCCTGCTTTGTGAATTCCTTCAGCAGAGGGAATGGGGAAAGATGCCACAGATGGCTTTCTCTGCAGGAGACCATCTTTGACTCCCTTCCCAGGGTCTCAGTGAACTTCTGGAAGCAGCAGTGAAAGCTAAGAAAGCACATGGCCTTTGTGGAAGACATCGTGACACAAATGGGAACCAATTTGTACAGTTCAGCCTCTTTCCAAAAGGGTCTGGTGGGTCCTGTGAATCCTGCAGTCTGGCAGGACAGGGGGAAATGTACCACAAGACATGACTCGCATCTGTTGCCTGCATGGTTTGTTAAAACATCTCAGATGTGAACGGCTCTTCTGTCCAGCTCTGCCTGCACTGGGGAGCCACACTTTGGGAGGGTGGCTGTGGATGTGCCAGAGCACGCAAGTCACTATGTACAAAAGCTCTACACCAAAACATAAATGAACAAGAGATTGAAGGGGAACAGATGTTGGCTGATCTTGTCCACTGTGCTTCTGGGAGACAGCCCAGTGGAGCTGCTGTCTGCCCAGGGCTCTGCTGGCTCAGGGCAGAAGGGCTGGGATTCGTACAGCCACACTGATCTTCAGAGCACAGAACTGTGTGTGCTTCAGGTGATATTCTTTTCTGCCATGACTGCTTGCTTCATGGGGTGGCCTTTCTGTAAAAATTCCTTTAAATGAACCCATGTGACCAAAAAACATGAGCATTTAACTGCAGGATGCTGGTTTCTGCTGTAACTGCATACTGGGCTCCACTGGGGTGAATCATTCAGTCCATTATGGGGAAGAAGATCTGAACAACTTGATCAACTCCCAAGCCAAGTTAGGCCACCCATGATGCAAAACTTACCATCAGAAGACAGAATGGTCTGCTGCCCAAATTAATTCTTACCACTTAGTGTATAAGTCACACTATTCCTGTTTTTGTATCTTTTTGCTGCCTTCCTTTTATTGTCCATAGCCTTTCTTTCAATACTGTGTATATCCTTCCTCCTTTATTCTACACACTGCTGTACCAAGCTACCACTTAATTATGCAAGGGGTGGACTCCCTTTCCTCCTATCCTCTTTGCTCGATCTCTCTGTTTCCTAAATCCTCAGGAATATGTTGCCACCCACATTGCTATCTCTGAAGGATTTTCCAGTGTGCTTCAGCCAGCTTCTGGAGAACTTGTGCTGCTGTGTCACTTCAGATAAAAAGGTCCAGTCTTCAGTCACTTACATTTCTTTTCCCTGGAGGGTTCTGATGGAGAGGGATTTAAAAGCTGATCAAGAAGAAACAGACCAAAACCAGCTTGTTCTTTTTTGAATATTCTCGTTCAGTATCTCTAAGACTTTTCAACTGTTTACTTATCCTTCCCTTCTGCAGTTTCCCACCACTGGAAGCTATTGTCCATCTAATGCAGAGCAGAACACGCCTGTAAGCTCAGACCAAATCCAAACCACTTCTCGTAATGTTCCTACCACAAAAGCATCCTCAAATAGCTGTGAAATCCCAGAGAATTAAGTCCTTAATGGCAGAAACTAGCTTCTTGAATTTTATTTGCATATAAAGACTCACTCATACACATTTTATTACTGTGAAACTGCAGATATAACCCTGGAGCGGAGCTCATTGCCTTTCAGCTTGTAATGGCACTTTTCCCACAAGTGTATCCCAGGTCCTGCCTTCCCATCTCCTGTATACTAAGAACTGACGATGGGATCACCTTTGCTGGTGCACATCTGGGCTGTCTTTCTTCCCTTCTTGCTGCATGCTCCAGGCTGCTGCACTCACAGGGCTCTGCTGAAAGCCAAGCGACAGGGCCATGGCTCCCCTGCAGAGCCACCTTAACAATTTGCCGTGCTCCCCTGCTCATAGCTGTTCTTCCCAGCACCCAGTGCCACAAATAGCACTTTTTGTTGAGTCTTCCCTGATACGGCATCATAGGCTACCAGATACTTGCGAAAAAAAGAACATCTTTCTCAGCAGGTGTCCTGAGCCCCCCAGGAAGTGTTTGCTGTTCTCTGTTTGCAGATCTCCTCTCATTTATCAGGCCATCCAGGTCACTCATCACTTCCTGATGTTAATGCTGGAAGATAGGGCTACTGAGTGCAAGAGTGGCAAAGCTGTCATGCTCCAGCTGGGCAAAAGTGGAGCCTCACTCAGCAAATATTGACACGTCTGCAAGCAAACAGAAGGCAGCTTTCAGCAAGCAGCTCTCTGGCTCCCTGAGCAGAGGCTGGACCAGAGATGCTTGGTGCTTTGTGGTTAAGAGCTGATGTTTACCGAGTACAGGATGCAGGCATGGATCTCCAGCAGCTGTGATGACAGTGGCAAAATCACGGGGTTCACAGGAGTCACCAGCAGTGTGCCTACTGCCTACCTGCACTACAAATTGCTGCAACCACTTCAGCTTCTGGAAAATCAAGCTGTCTCTGCCACTCCTCAGAAACTTCCAGTCAAGATTTCTTCAAGAAAATATTCAAGACAGTCTCTACTTAAAATGGTTAGCGCAAACAAAATTTTGTTCCAAGTCTTGAGTTCCCCTGACTTCCAGTTCTAAAACACTGCCTATGATATTTAGGTGGTTATTGTCCCTTCTGCGGGTTGTTGGATGTAGGGAAGTCACAAGTGTGAGTGCAGATAAACACAGAAGTCATCAGACTGAGTCCTTCTCATGGATCCATGAATTCGAGTAGCCAGTCTTTCACAGAATCAACTCTTACCGAAATCCCAAAATGTAGTTCTTATACCTTATAAAAACTACAGATTAGTATACACTGTAAAACAGGAGTTTGATGTCTCCTTTTAGACTGCTTCCTGCAAGCTAAAGGACCACACTCCCTGCACAGGTGGAGCAGTCCTTTTAGCCAAGAAGAGATGGGATTGCAAGGAAGGGGTCTTGATGGATTGGGTTCATTTCCTGGCCCACCCTCTATGACTTTGAGCAAGTTATTTGATCTTTTAATGCTTTAGCTCCTATCCATGAAAAGGAAGTGATAATGTTTTCTCTCTGCAGCTCTTTCTTTTAGCTACTTAGGCTAAAAGCAACTTGGTTTTTTTTTGTTTTTTTTTCCCAGTATTCCTGTTTTTTCTGTTTGTTTGTATTTCTAGTGTGTAGGTTCTTCTGAAACTAATGTCTTCTATTTATTTTCATGGAAATTAGAACAGATAAAAAGAGCACAATACTATTTAATAGAGCAAATTCTCAGCCACAAAATACTCTCTTTCAAAGTAGGTATTACTATTAGCTATACATTTTCAATAGTGATGAACAAAAGCCTGCATGCCGCGCTCATCAAAATCTGCACCAGCGGAGGTGACCCACTGTCACAGTCACCACTGCTGAAATGCAACACCCACAGCCTTACTGTGCTCACATCCACTGTTCGGTCTCCAGAAATGTAGAGCAAGCATCAGTGAATGTCAGTGGATGCCATTTTTTCCACATGGAGGAATTCAGTGACACACCTTTGCTTCATACACACTTCCACGTCAGACACCTTCTGTCAAACTGCCCCTCTGCTGCCATCTGTCACATGGCAACAAAATGTAAGGGAATATTGGTGAGAAGGTTCAACTTCTACGGCCATACCAACAACATCTGTCTCTGCCATCAATGGCCAACATAATCATGCAGGAGGCATTATTTTCGGAGCAGCCCTCATTCAATTAGATTCTGATCTGCAGAAGGAGTTCCTATGTTCTTCAGTAAATACAAATAACTATCTATTCTCATTTAGAGCTTGAAGGCACCACCGTATAAGGCAATAAATAACGAAAGGATGACTCAGATCCTTAACTGACACTGTATGGATCTTAGATTGGGAACTAAGGAGGAAAACAATAACTTCAGGAGTCACCACAAATGAATCCCTTTCACCTCTTTCCTGAATTTCCAAATTCTTTCTTTACACTTGTTTTACACTCTCTGATTTGTCTCTAGTGCCTCTGCCTCTCATTTGCAGAGTAAAGACAACAGTTAATCCCCAGTTCCTTTCCCCTGCATGAAATAAACACATTAACTAATGTGCGTGCTTTGGAGAGAGGCCTGATCCCTGCTCACCAGAGCATGTCGTCTCTCTTCTTCCTTGTAGTCTCTTGTCTTTTGTCATTTCTAAACCAAAACTGTCAGTTTCCTAGAGCAGGGACTTTGTGTCACGCAGCACAAAGTGCCTACGGCACTATAGTACATAAGCAAAGCCATTGGTGTAGACTGCACAGGGTTTCTTATTTATTAATTTTCCAGAGTAAATCAGAAACCAAATATTTTCTATTAAACAGCTTCTTCGCTGAGCCAGATATTGGGTGATGACAAGTATGAAAAGTGTGGAAAAGGAGGCTGGGAAATGCAGTCTAGGGATAGTGGAAGAGAGCATGAAGATTTGATTGGTGCTGGACAAAATGTCTCACTGCTACAACAGTGACAGCCCAAGCGCTGAGCAGAACAGGAAGGCACAGAATTGCTGCCTTGACAGCACCAGTGTTCTGATCCAAACCTCAAATTCTATGAAAAAACACTATTTAATAGCAAATAATTTCAGCTGTTCCTCTCCTCTGGCCTACCCTATTCCATGGTGTCTCTGCATAGGCCTGTGAGTAAACCCACAGTTCCCATCTGGAGTCAGTTCTTTTGCCAAGATCATTGGAAATCACGTTCAGAAGCCAGAGCCAAAACTGCTGTATGCCTCCAGTACTTGCAAGTCCACTAGTCCAACTGAATTACAAGGAACAAACATAGCTAGGCATGTCGCTGGAGATCTGGGAGAAGGACAGAGAGAGAGAAGAGGGAAACACAGCAAAAGAAACAAATACAGAAGACACAGAATGGGCCTAAGGGCAAATTAAAAGGGCAAACTGGTGATACCATTTGTAAATTATTCTTTGAATGACGGTTTGCACAATGACAGATACAAAAACATCAACAGCAGGCACAGAAACTTCAGTGGGATGGCAAGTTGCATTCTTCTTTCAGAAGTCCTGGATACTGACACTACATAGGTAACAGTACAGGGCTGTCAGTGTACACGATGCTGAAAATTATGGCAGCCAACTTTTTCCTACAAACTACTTCCAGGATAAGAACACATAGGTAGAGACAGTAACTGTCACCTATGCATGAAAGACAGTGTGAAGTATCCTGCTATCCAGTGGCTGGTCTCCCAGCTGGACACTGGAAAAAGCAGGACTAGACTGCACCTCTGTCTTCTGCGCCTAGAAAAGGGTAAGCAATAAATAATTTATTTGAAGGCTTTTCCTGGTACAGACAGATGTGTTGTAGACACACAAGGGAAACATTTCTTGTTGAAAGGTCAGCATATATTGGTTATGAGCGGGGGAATGTTTTTGCAGGAAACACAGGCTGTGCAGAAGTAAACATACCTCCAGTGTGGAGTGCTGCAGTGATCCAGCTGAGTCTCTCTCCGGGGAATAGCTTCCCAGGAATGATGCACAAGGCCCTTGGGGTATTTACACAACCTGTTCTCTAAAGACCAGCTGCCACTCAGCACAGTTTATCTTCTTTTCCTGATTATTCAGTTTGTGTTTTCTTTGCTAGTCCTGGCTGCATCTTCCTCCAGTTCCAGGAAGGAGCTGTGAGCCTCTACAGCACCTGTGTGTGTGTGCGCCAGGCACAGCAGCTGCAGCATCTCCAGATGCTGCGTGCAGCCTGTCAGTCACGTGCATTTCCACTCTACTGTGCAATACCCTACATTTGGGTCCTTCCCATGCAGGTTTGTCTCTAAGCTTTATATTTTCCTGCAGCAAGAAAACTGCTCTTTGCTCCTGGCATCCCTGTGTTTTGTGTACCTTTCAAACATGAAAGCTCTCATCATTCTGGTGCAGTGAGTGCGCCTGAAAAGACCCATCTCCTTGTTGCTTCCAAAATAAGAAGGGGAAAGAAGGTTCCATTTTACGAAGAGCAAGGCTGAACTTGTGTAGAGGCTCAGGGAATATAAATGAGGATCTCACTTGCATTTGGCTCCTTAAGATACTTTTACAGAAGTCAAAGCCTCTCTCTATTTCTGCTTGCAAAGGCTTGCGTGTCCATTTTCATGCTAGATCTCTCTGAAAGGATGCAAAAGCCTATACTCAAATATTTGTGACAGCCTCCATCTTGGGCTGGAGGAACCCTGACTTGCAAAGGCTTTCCAAACACATGAAGATTATGCAGTCCAGGATGAACTGCTGGAATCTTTTCAATGCACTTCTAAGCCAGGATTTGGCTTACTTCTTGCAATAGCAAAATAGCAATAGCAGAGAGATGCATTCTTCTTTGTGGAACAAAGAGGGCACTGTCTACCAAGCTTTGCCGTATGAAATCCATTCAGTGAAATTCACATTCACTGCTTGCCTGCTCCCTAATTTCATAGGCCTGCTGTCCTGACTACATTCAGCAGCCCCATTATTTTCTGATTCAACCCCTGTAACAATAAAAAAAATCCACGAATTGCCCATAGATCACAATTCCCACCTGTTTGTGGAACACAGGACGTAAGAGAGAGATTTCTTCATTTGTCCATCACAGATCTCTTCTAGTCATAACCCTGCAGAGAAAGAATCCTCTAAAAATATGATTTAAAAAGTTGAAATACTCATTAAGTGTACACACACACACAAAGCTTCCCTTGCTAACTTTGGCTTGTATTAGTATTAAACTTCTCAGCTGAAAAACAAATGAAAGGAAAAATGATAATGTTACTATTAATCAACTGTTCATAGCACCCAAAGAGGTGCTGTTTAATACCAGAAAAAAAAATTATTGCGGGCTGTAGTCTCACAAATAAAATTCTTAATGTATGCAGGGTAGGAATGAGTGCCTTGACATTGTTGCTACAGACTGAAGGGACTGAGAGGCTGCTCTTGATAGATATGAAGCCTATGCATGTTTGCAAGGTAGAATTTCTAGAGTATACAAAGCAGCCAGACATCAGCCAAGGTTACTGCTGACTCGAGCAATCAGTTCCATGGACTTTGGCATCGTTATATAACTGTATCCAGAAATCCTCTGGGAGTTTGAACTATGTTGTTTTGCTCTGACAAACAATTTGTGAGGCATCTCTACCCTCAGGAGTCCATACTGTTGACCAGCTGTGGTCCATAATGCGGAACAGCTGTCAGCTTTCTTTGGGAGAGTGGTACTCCTAATGACCATTCCCCAGGTCATACTCTAATCACTTCCCATGATTTTATCTTTCAGCCCTTCTTCAGAGCATGTAACCACTTTGTAACCGTTTTAAATTTCTCACTGAGTTTATGTTGTAGGTTTATAATTTTGTTTCTCCGTGCAAAACACTGAGAGATATATTCCACCTTACCACAATTCTTTTACGGCCATTTCTGCTACTGTTGTTCATTGACTCCTCATGTGCACTCTACAATCTACAGATGAAAGTAAAATTTATTTTGCTGATCCAGTAAAATAAATGGAAGCCTTGCCACTAGCTTCTGCCAGACCTATGCTTCAACCAGCAGCCTCTGTATTTTAACCAAGATACAGCTTCTTTTTTCTTTTTCTTTTTCTTTTTTCACACGAGAGTCTTCCAACCACTCAGCAATACATCTAGCAGCTTACCTGAACTCCTATTTCTGCTTACACCAAGTGGATAATATTCTGAAATTGGCAGCCTATTCTTATGCAAGTACATACAGCTGTGGCCTATCACTTCAAAGACAAATGATCTCAAGCTGCCAAGATGTAATTCTGGGCTAACGGGGGCAAAAATAAAGCTGTGGTCAAATGAAAAGGAAACATTAAGATGTTTTGTATTTTGTAATTGATTGAGTGTTTATACACAGAGACAAACTGAAGTCTTAGAACTAGACATCCAGATCAGTCAGTACTGACCTGAACAGTTACTTCCCAAAACGATTATATCTTAACTCATCCCTGCTGATAGTGGTAGCTCTAAAAAAAAACCAGACCTACAACAGTGCTCAAGGTTGCATCATGGTGATTTTCTGGGTAAAGAAATTTGGTTCAAAAGCACTCCTGCAGTCCAAGTCTGCATGTCTCAATTGTTCAGAAGTTGGTAAGCCAGGTTACCTATCACTGGTGACAGCCCATTCCACAGCGATTCTACTGTGCCAAGTGGAGCTTTGTGATGTTTGTACTAGTTTAAGGTGGAGCATAAGAGACACTACAACTGTCTAAACCAGGAGTTCACCACATCGCTCACTTCTCCGCCCTTAATCTCCATTTCCTTTACAGTGGAAACCAAGCAGAATGTCAGGAAGGGGAGAAAGGAGAGGATGGATGGTAATACATTCAGACTGTACCCTGATAAGCAAGCAGGATCTGAGGCCTCTGAAAATAGTCCCAGGCCTCACAGTTCAGATGCACCTCTACACTTCAAAAGTTGTTGTCAGTATGTAACTGTCCTGTGGCCGGCTATAAAGACTAAACAACTGAATATGTGATGCCCACCCTGTTTTCCAGTTGCATAGCACTGTGCTGCTGCATTGATAGACTCACAATGTGGGGCTGAAGAACATGGTTTTTCTTCTTTTCATTAAGAAAATTTCCTTGGCTTAGACCTGGAATGACCGGCCCTGACAGTGGCAAGGTCCCTGTGCTATGGGAAAATCTGTGGTAGAGGCAGGTAGAAACAAAGGCAAATAAAACAGTTACTGCAGGAATGCAAAATCGGTGGTCACTGTTTCCATTGTTGTGTGTGATGTTATTTGTATTCCAGTGCAAACTAAAGATCATAAACATGGCTGGAGGAATGATTAATTCTGCTAGGTGGCAAACAAACCCAGAGTGACCCCCTGTTCTTGAAGTTTACAGGTGTAAGTGGCTCACATAAAAGAAGACCTTTAAATTTGCTTGTTTGCTTTTTTCTTTTCCCTATAAATTTTATCATTTCTTTAAAGGTCAGAGAACTGGAAAAGAGATCAAACCAGGAAAGACTGGATTTTGCAGACACACCTGTGTGACTTGAGCCTATGAATTACATATTTGTAGGATTAATCAGGTTTTGGGAATGATCCAGATAATGATAAAGAAGTCAAGGAAAGAAGGAGAGAGGTGGGAAATAAATTTCAAAGGATTATGACACTAGATCAGGTTATTAATAAAACTGAATTAGTCTTCCTTCATACCCATAAAAATACAGCTTGCATTCTCTCTTTAGAGCAAGTAGGAGTGTAATCGGACGAGGAAAAAAATCATCTATCAGAACTCTGTCAATATAGAAATGTCAATAAATGTTCTGTCAATTAAAACAATTTCCCAACAGAGAGGATAAAATACATTTTACAGAGTGGTCTATAACTTCTATCAGTGATAATCCTTCCCCTCCCAGTTACACACGCTTACTTCGCTTTTCAATAGCTATGTTGGAAGCACGCATCCATATAACGATTGAAAATTTTCAAATATAATTCACTTCTGAATGGGCAGTGTGTGTTCAAGTTTTTACTAAATGAATAGGGACAAATTCTGCTCTTTGAAAATGTGATGTAAATCTGCATTATCTGCAGTAATCCAGTTATTAAGTCAGAGGAAATGAGAGCACACTTTGGCCTCATGACATCCAAAATGGGAGCAGAAACATAACACAGGAAAGGGTTACTTTCTAACTGCTTGTAAGAACTAAGACAGATAAATAAATAATAATAATCAGTTTTTGTTTCTGAAAGGAGATATTTTGTCTACCTAAAGCACTATTCAAATCATTAAAGGATTCCCAGGTGCTAGTATTTGGAAAGGGTATTAGCTGTTCAAACTGTTAGGCAGAAGTCTCTGCTGTTCTCTCTCCTGGGTCATCTCAGATTTCTTCTGTCTCTGTGTTCACTGCCCACAAGTGAACACAGGCAGGAAAGAACAGTTGGAAATTTCAGAGGAGTAATATTTTCTTGTGAACAAAAAGAACGTTTTTTTCAGTACTGCAGTAAAAAGGAGGAAACCCCCCCTTTGTTAGTACAACTGCAAGGCTCAGTTGGATGGAGGCCTTACACACTGCACATGGAGGGGAAGACAGCAGGAGATCAGACTCTGTAGCAGATGCTGAGCAGGAACCCTCTTTTCCTTCCCTTTTCAGAGATAATTTACCTGGCTTGACTCTATTCCCGGGAAAAGAAACCACACAAAAGTGTCAGCACAATGCAACTGGGTTGTTCAGACTTACTCAGCAGCAGGTGGCAAGAGCCAATCCACACAAATGCAGAAGACTTAGTGAGGGGATGGCTGAGCAATACTGACAAGAGTCAGTGCTCCAGAGACGGGAATGCAAACACCTCTCCAGGAGGGAAGTCCAGATTCAAGCTGCAAACAACCATCTGAAGCCACCAACCCCAGCTGAGCTGATCTCTAGCTCCTGTGCATTTTAAAAGCTTAATAGTTCTAAACAGGTGCCTGAGACCGAGTAGAAATTTTGGATTGAAAAGGCCTTTCCTGAGGGGGGGGAAAAAAAAAAGCATTGGAAATAGCACTATAGATATTGATAAGAAGAAAGGTCATTGGCCTCTTACTATCTGACAAAGGGAGAAATACATACATCTCCAACTGGAAAAAAGCACTGCCTAAATAAAAGCAAAGCTTACTAGAAGTGTGTTTTCTGAAAACTTTAGTTAATGAAATCTGCTTAGTAAATTGTCCTGATCCCAGAGTCCAGCCAGATTCAATTCCTTACTCTGACCCAAGTTCTCAGACAGTAGGCCAGAAGTGTTCTTCACATTGTCAGCTTGCCAAATGCTTGTTTGCTTTCTTCACAGTCACTCGGGTCTTTGTTGTCTCTGTGCTATTAGAGAGGTTCTGTCTGGAGCCACCTGCAAGCTGCAGACTTGTTGGCCTTTTTTTCCAAAGACAGGCTGATTAAACTTGGTTATATCAAGACTGTGCTTGCTGATGGCTGCTGATTCCCTTCTCTCTGGGATATATGGTCTTGGTCATGACTCCGAAAACCCTAAATCATTCAGGTCTTTGACACTACCAGGCACACTTCCACCATTTTACTGTAGAAATTGCAGCTTGAGGTGAAGAAATGAGTGTCAGTCCTAAAAACTGAACTTGTAAAGACCAGGGCAGCAAACTGCAACCCAAGAACAACAAAAACTGTTTGGTAGTTGTTCATACAAGGTCTATCTTTGCTTAGGATATCTAAAAAAAAAAATCCTGTGTTAGTTCTTGTGAATGTATTAACTCCTTATGCCAGGATAGTAGGATGAAGGTTAGCTTGAAATGTTGATATTTCAAAAATGCATTAAATTCTCCTGAAACCCAACCACAATCAGGACCTACAGTTCCATACCAGATTCTCACTGTGATATTTTTCTCTATCCAAGGTTCCTCAACAGCATTTTCCTTCTCAGACTGTAGGCTGTTCGAATGGCAGCGTGGTAGGACAAGGTAAAAGAGTTGCACCTCACCGGGTACCTGGAAAATACAACAAAAGTTGTGTGTGTCCAGTTAATGTCAGTTGGAAGAATCATACCTACTCAAGTGATGCCCAGACAAGATGAGGTAATCAGCACATTGGTGCTTTTACCCAGCAAATGCTTTACCTGTACCATGTGCCAGGAGCAGTCAAGAAGATAGATGCTTACTAGGGAAGTGATGAAATGAACCTGATAGACGCAGAAAACTTCATGTCACAAATACAACAAAGCTGTTGTCTCTCATTTCCATCTCAACCTGACTATGGCAGGATAACCGTTTTTTGGGGGCGTATTGCCTGTCTGGGATTATGCCAAAGAGAATCTCTAGGGAAAGCTTGTCACAGTCATCCCATAGATTTCCTCTTTATCTCAGTGCAGCTATTCCCATCCTGATCTACTAGCCCAATTTATTGTTAACTTTTTACTGAGGATGCTTCTGCAGTGATTCCAGATGTGGTTGAGCTGCAGCCCTCACTCCTTCCTCTCCAAGGCTCCCAGTGACCGCGCAGAGAGCACCAGTCTCACTAATGGAGAAAATGGCATTGGTCTTTGACAAGCCAAAAGACCTACATCTATTTTCTTTGAACAGTTTCCACTCAGAGTATTCCCAGAGTCTTGCCATATTTAGTACAATCTGAAAAACAGGGGGAAGAGCCAATGTTAGAAAAAAAGTAGGGACACCCCTAGTGCCTTCTATTGCCTATCTCCAGTGCCATATTTTATGCTCAACATAGCTCAAGGTTTCACTTTACAGCTCTTGAAGCTTCTCCAACTGTTCGTCATCCAAAATCTCCTTTCCTTCAGTCAGTCATCTGTTATGTCTTCCTTCCTGAGAAAGACTCCATACTTTGTTTTCTTGTTTGCTATCTTTTACTAATCTATTTGCCTTATACAGCGGTGATCTACATGCAAAGGAACAACTCAAAGCCACAAGGTTGCTGAAGCCAGAGACAGCCTAAGTTTTGAGGTAAATGGGAGGAAAAACAGATTTTATATTCAACACAGCCGGGAGGAATAATCTCCCTGCGTATTTCCAGCTCCATTAGAATCAAGGGAACTCGAGTTTGATTTCTTATCCAAAAGGATGCCAGCTATAGCAGAACAGCTGCGCTGTGGAGTAGAGCAGTGAGGAGCTGAAGCAGTTTGGCACATGGGTACATAGATGCGTGGTCTGGTCAATGGCAGGAGAGCTCAGTGCTCCAATGGGAGACTGCTGTGCACCACTGGAGCACAGCACCTTCCCTCAATGAAGGAGGTTATCAGGGGAAAGCTGCCTGACCTGGGCCAAGCTGAATGATGCCTGGTGCCTATTTTCTTCCCTCCTGGCTGCCTGACTGTTGAGCTGCTTGTTTGAACCTGGGATGGCAACTGATGGGAGAACTGCTTTCAAACTGTTTAATAACAGTGATGGTAACCTCTGACCTTGCTGAATAGCAGCGCTTTTGACCTTTCATTTGTTAAATAATACAACCACTTACTTCCCGATGCTTATCAGTGTTTAGTAATTGGGGTCAAGACAAAGCAAGGCAGAATACAGTTACCCGCCAGACTTTACTGAACCAGGAAGAATTTCCTTAAGCTACACATTTCCTTTTTGATAATCTTCAGTCAGGACAGGCAAAGACTGGAGACTGGGTGGCTTAGAAGGTCCATAACAAGCTAAAGAGCCTCTCAGCTACTAGCATCTGGTTTGAATCCAGTTGTGGTTGACAGTGGCAGAAATTCATTATGGTCTCAGTTTGCCTCTCTGACTTGTATGTAATGAGTTTGGCTTGCAGTTATAGTGGTTATTGGCCAGCCAGCCAGCCATATAAAAAAATATTAGTGTAACAAACGGTTCTAGAGACATTCGTGATTAAATGAGTTTACAAAGGTTGAAAATGTCTGTTCCAATAGGGAAAATCAGGCTAAGGCATGGTGGTAGGTAACAGCATGGACAAAAAGTTTGTGGTCACTCCTGCATGCTCTGCATGATTCACGTTAAAGAGAGGTGGTTAACCTTCAGGAATGCAAGTTGCTTTTTCTGAGACATAAGTAAAACAAATGGGTTGGATTGCATGCTGGTAGGCCATTAAACATCGCACTTGACAGACAAGCAGGTGACAACTGTTCCAGAAAGCAGTCCCAAGAGCTGTGCTTTCCTTAGATGTGAGCAGGAAATGGATGAAAAACAAATCCAAGAATTTATGATGTGACAACGGATTTAAATATTTGTGCGCATACATATATTTATATAATGCGCATATAAAATTCTAAATTTTCTTAAGACATCAAACAAGTTTTATTTGTCTAAACTGCTGCATGACCTCATTATTTATTTACTGCAGTTTGTATTAAGCTGGTCTGCATGATTTGCATGGCGGGAGCTATTTCTTGAATGTCTGTCTGGGTGTGATTCAGCAAAATAAGTCCCCACACAGCGATATGAGTGCTGTCATCTATAAATGAGAAAATAAGCCTTTGACTTACAGATGTACATGAGCTCAGTAAGGAGGTCAGTAAAAATGATGCTACGTAGTAAGATGCAGATGTATTTTTTGCTAATGTTCCCGTAAGAAATGAGAAAAATGGAGCCCTTGGTGGTATCCCAGCTAAGGTGCAATGCAACTGAAATGTCCTCCAGTTTTTGGACGTACCTTTGTGTTTTGGCCTCTCGAAATGGAGGAACGATGCACACACCAAAGCAATCCTGCCCACCCCTGCCTGCATTCTTAATGCACTGCTTGTCAGGATCCCCAGGTCTAGGGACAGGGCTATGGTTACACTGGCACAGCCGGGACTGGCACCGCAGCCACGCCTGCCTGCCTGCCCGCCAGCCAAGGCCAGGCCCCCAGGCCCCCACTTTTTCTCCGGTCGTGGCCTGCTCCTGAAGGATCCCCAATGCCCACCGCCATTTTCCACCCGCGCCCTCCACGCCGTTTCCATGGCAGCGGGGAGGCGGGCCCCGCCATTGCCCAGGCGCCGTCTTTGATTGACGTTCACCGCCAGCGGAAGTCCCGCCCAAACGACGGTTGCCCGGCAACAGCGACGCGTTGGCAATGGAGGCGGCCGCGCTGCCCACCGCGCTGCAGCTGGCGGCCAGCGGGGACACGGGGCTGAGCCTGGAGAAGCGGGCAGCGCTGGGGACCTCGCTGCTGCTCCTGCAGCGCGATTACCGCTTCAAGAGCGTCTGGTTCTGGGGCTGCATCCAGGGCGTGCACGGCACCTACTACATCGCGCAGGGGCTGGGCCCCGACCTCGCAGCGCCTCGCAGCCGCCTCTACAGGTGCTCGTATGGGGGGCGCGGGGAACAGGGAGGTCTGCGCGGCCCCGGGAGGCGGGATGGCGGCGTGGGGGGCGAGGAGCTTGGAATAAGGGGGTTGGGGTTGGAGAGCCTGGCCGTGACCCGAGGGCTGCGCTCCGTATCTCACGGGTCCGTGCCCGCGTCGCGCTTGTGGCTGACAGCTTGAACTGCGCGGAGTGGAGCCTCCTGCCGCCGGCGACCGAGGAGATGGTGGAACAGGCCGAGCTGCTGAAGGGCCGCTTCCAGGGAGATCCGTCTTTTGAGTACGAGAACGCCGAGGTAAACGCAGAAGATGACGAAAGATTTCTGGATGATGGTAAGGAGGTAAATACAGCAAAACGCTTCCCAGCTCTCTTTGCTGCAGTTGTACCCCTCGCACCAAACAGACTACTCCTCATTTGTTTTAAACAGCTGGTGGGTTACAGAAATGACCCGATTCCACTCGTTTGGTAATTGGCATTTGTGTCCCAGCTGACAAAATCTCCCACTGAGGGGCAGCTCTTTCCTCAGATCCAGTGCATTTTCACCTGGACACCACTGACTGCTACCCTAAAAGCTAGGAAAATGAGCATCTGTGGGATTCCATAGCTCCTATTTGACATCTGTTTAGAGAGGCTGTTTCTGTGGCTTGTTGTTTAGTTCTCAGAACGCTCCTTCCAAGATATGTGCCCTCAAGAATCTCCCTGTTCACATCAGGTGGAACATACAGAGTTTCCTGTTTTCTGTCATTGCAACAGATTCTTGATTGAACTCTTCCTTCAGTTGTTCCTTTAGATAGATGTGTCTCAGAAATACTATTGCTCCTTTATGCTTTATTATGTACAATTGGTACAGATCCTGAAGCGTTATACAGGAACTGCAGGTACCCATTCATTCTAAGTATAATAAAGAAGCTACTCAAGTAGCTTATCTGAGAGAGAGGAATGGATGAATGAAGGGAGGGACAGTTAATTTTCTGGTGAGTCTGGACTGTTCCTAGCTAGCAAGATATCTTGTCATATTTTATGAAAATAATGTCTGATTTGTGACCGTCCTCGTGGTGCCGCTGGGTTCCAAGCTGAATCTATTTTGGTTTCTGTTGTCACATCGAGTTTATTATCAGAAACATCATCAAGGAAAGCCCTGCCTTTAAAATTTGCCTTTTTTTTTTCTTTAAAGCTCACAATCAAGGAGGAGAACCGCCTTGTAGCTACGATAGAACAGATAGACAGAGCAGTTGGTATCATCCCCCGACGTGCATTTATGAAGACTCCTCTTGGGTCTGTGCATGAAAACAGAAACTTTGAAGGTAAATTCTCATCGTCTGTATCAGGATCAACTGTACTTTGATCATAAAGGCTGTAGAAGAAGATGAATTTCTCTCTCTAGCTGATGTTTTGATTTCAGCTTTATTTTTTTCTTTGGGTAAGATGAATAGGGAAGAGACAGTCCAGTGCCACCCCTGCAATTGTGATTCATCCCATAGAGCTGTGAATAAAATCATTAATGTTCAGGTGTGCAATTCAACTAGAGGGTGGGAGTAGAATCTGAGTCAATAAACCTGTACTTTCATTTGTCTGTGTATAGTTTATGTGGGTGCATAGCAATTATACCTGCAGTGAATTCTCCACCTACACGATAGGATGTAACCAAATGGGCACAGAGAGTTGGTCTTGACTCAGAACCCATTGCTTATCTGTGACCATGATTGACATGGTTTGCAATGCACTAGGGAGTCAACTGGAGAAAGCCTATGACTGTCCTGTGCTGCGGGCATTAGGGATACAACATGACAGACTGTGATGCAATGTACTTCAGCCCAGCACACTGTATTAATGGTGAGGAATGGCTGTTTGCAGGTCTTTCTTTGAAGGAGGCAAAAAAATTAAGTTCCTATTTCCATTTTACTGAGCCTCTTAACTTGAAGAATAAAACCCTGCTGGAAAAGGCTGACCTGGACCCATCCACTGACTTTCTGGACTCTCTGGAGCATGATGTCCCACAAGGTAAAGACAGCAAAATCAGGAGATACAATGAAAGGGAAGGTGGTCTGCATAGTCTGAGAAATACCGCGGAGATGAGGTGTGGGTTACAGTACAGTTGGTACGCTTAGAGGAAGCTCCTGTAATCTGTGAAGGAACATTATATTTCCTAAATATTGTACTTAGTTCCTTTTTCAAGCAATTATAAACACTTGAAATAGTATGTGTACCAGGGCTGTCACATCCTCACTAAAAGTCTTCTGACCAGCACTTCCCTGCTCTTGGCCTTAGCGCTGTATTACCTCCTGACTTCAGTAAAGCCTGTTACAGAGGTGTCCCTATGGGCAGAGATAACTCCACCTCTGATAGGGAATTCATGTGGTATGAAGTATTTCATACCTCCTGTCCCACCCAATATTGCTCTTCTTTACTTAAGTGGGCTTTCATTAACATTAAGTTGATATCCTTGAGAGACTGGATTGAATGTTTATTTTGATAAACTGTTAGAAATGCTGTACTAGGGAATAATCTGTCCCCTAGCAGAATTATAGAGGTTAGAAGGAAAAAGAAAGATGTGCTTAGTGGAATGTTCACATCTCTACTCTTCTTCTGGACAGCTGTTAAATATAAATATGCTGAAAACCTCATTCAAAGATTCCTCTGGTGGGATATTTCTCTGCAGAAATGTTACCAGTTTGGATTTCTGTTACTGTTTTGCTTCTGAAGCTCTGAATAGGAAGTAGTTTCTCATTCAGAGTGAGAGTAAGTCTTCATATATCCGATGTGGTCTGCAGCTACATTACTTGTTACTGTACTACATTTTTAAGTACAAGTAATTCTCCAGAACTGCCGAATATCTGTAAACTGGGAGTGACTTGTTATTTGTTTCTAACTGCTTTTTGCTGATTTGGTGCCTTTTTGGGTTGGGGCAAGTACTTCTACATCCTCTGTCTAGAAAAAAATGTTGAGTCACAATCAGACATCATTTACTATTTTATTTCTATTCCCGAGCAGCAGGATAGGACAGTAACTGTCCTGTGCCAGACGGAATTGGCTGTAAGGACTGGCAATATATACATAATATAATATATAATATATACATGTATTTGCCCAATCTTTCCTTCTCCAAAAAAAGAATGGAGAATGAAACTCGTGAGCTCCAGCCTGAATTCTGAACATTTTTTGACTGTTCAGAGCATAAACAGTGTTGAAACGAGAACTGTCCAACTTACTGGTAGTGTCCTTGCTGCAGTGTCATTTTCTGGAGGTGTAGTCCTCAGATACGGTATGTTTTACATATACTGGCTCACCGAGTTGCCCCTTTTAGACTCAAAAAAGAGTACTGCAAGTGGAATTAGCTCCTAGATACTTACTAAGAAAATCTTAGCTGCAGTTTCGTATGGTAGTTCAGGCATTGTTACTATTTACATTTTCCCCTCTTTTTTTTTCTTCCTAGGATTTGTGATAGGGGTACTCCTTACTTTAATGAGATTTGCAGGCAAAAGGCCACTGCAGCAGTAGATGAATCTGTAGTGCTTTCTATGTTTCCATTGAAAAATGGGCACCAAGGGTTAAGATCCTGAAGGCTAATTTGCATCAGAGAGCTGGTTTTAGACTTCAGCTGTGATGGAGAATGGCAGCTTCTAAAGATCAGAGATCTCATACTGCAGTTTCCCATCAAGTTCGAAGGACAAGGCAACTGGCAAGTCATGAAGACATGAAGATGGTGGTTTCATGGAAGTCTTTAAATCAAATTTGACTTGTAGCTTTATTTTCCCAGTGGCAGATGGAGAGTAAGGCTCAGCCATGTCACTGTCATGTTTGTCTTCTTGTGGCAACCTGAGGTTTGTATAAGCATGAACCTTTGCCCTCTTCCTGAGAGGCTGTCGCTGTTAATGTGGTTCTCAGTCTCCTCAAAAAAGGTTACCTTGTGAAAGACTACCTGAGCTCAAATGTAGCTGAGTGCTTCTTAATGGAAGAGTAGAAGATTCATCATAGTGACTCTGCAGCTCTGGCTGTATTGTCCTGCTCCTTTTAGATTGAACCTGGGGATTGATGGGATGAGCTTGTCAGACTAAGGAAATAAGACAAGAACTGATTACAAGATCAGCAAAGCATATAGCTTCTCTAATTGCACTCTGTCATATGCAGATAGGAGCTCTGACGTTAATGAAAGATCAAGCCACCTCTTTAACAAGCATTCAGGTTGCCTGAAGAAATGGTTGCTTGCAAAAATGTAATGGAAAAAAAAAAGAACATGGGACAGACACAGGCTTTGCACTGATTTTTATCAGCACAGCTCTGCCAAGGTCTCTCATTCTTGGTTGCAAGCCTTTTGAACTCTGGTTCTTGGATCACTTTCTTTCAACTCTGCCAGTGCATGTTAGTCCTGATCTAGAGCAGACAATGCTTTTTCTATTTCTTGACATGTTGTTCGCAGCTCTGGCAAATCCCCGCATTTTGACCTGAAGGTTTTCCTGCCTTTTCTGGCGGGATCCGTTCTTGAACAGTTGTTATCAGAATCAAAGCAGGAGTTCCCAAATATATTGCATCCAGAATAGATTGTGACCTGAAGCCAGAATTGTTTTTGCTCTCAGCGTATATATCTAAAAAGTGGACTAGTGGGTGAATGACATCTTGGTGATGTTCCCAACCTTTATTGGCTAGAATTCCAGTAGCCTCTTAAAACACCAAAAGAACAGGACTGAGGGATGAAAGGCTGATTTTTTCCCTGTCTAAAAGTAACAACTCTGTTGAAATAGTTTTCTTTATTAATTGGAGACTGAACATTTGTGACAGATGTCAAGGAGGTAACTGTCATAAAATGTATGGCATTTCATTATTGGAGAGCAGAGGTGTCTTACAGAATGGAAAGTTGGAGGCAGAGAGAAGATTTTATATGACAGCTGAGAGGTGGGAAGAAAGGAAGTTAAACCCGGGTTGAATAAAGGATGCAATGATAAAAGCAAAGAGTTTAGTGCAAGACTGCAACAACTGGAGTTTTATAACAAAACTGTCCGCCACCCTTATCTTTACCAGTGATATCTCTGGTGATTGCAGGTTCCAGATTCTGTCTGTCTATCTATGTGGTTATCTGTGTACTTTAAGAGTTCAGAATACGTTGCTGGTCCTCCCCTGATCATACTGTGAGCCTGTCTGGTTTTTGTGGTATCTCAGCTCCCTGAGGCAAGTGACTGTGTGACTTAGATTTATTAAAAAAAATAATAATTGTATGTAAATGGAGAGAAAAGTGGGAGAATGTGAACGCTACTGTCTTAGAAGCAAATTCAGTCTGCTTCCCTCCTTTAAGATTTCCAGTTCTCTGAGCAAAAATCATGAATTTGAGTGGTCTGACTCAGGATTTTTGAACGTGGAGGGGTTGTGATACTGATCTTCTGTCACCACAGTATCAGATCATGCAATGCTTCATTCTGATCCAAATGGCCAGCTGGCCAAAATGTTGCATGCCGGGATCTGTAGGTTTTGCTGGCCATATGTCTGCATTAAAGATAAGCTTGTTTGCTCTAGTCTAAGCAGACAATCTGCTTAAATTTATGCACAATTAGATGTAGCCTTTGAGCTGCTGGCAGATTGCCAGCGCGGTCTTCTCTATTGCAGGGAGTTCAGCACCCTGGGCAATAGCATTTCAGGAACTAGAGTTGTGGCAGTTTTACATATGCTTGTAGGTAATATAATAGCAGAGCAAACAGCAATAATTCCTAGCATGCCTACAGCATTTTCACTTGACCTAATGTCATGTAGCTATGAAACAATCGTCATTTGTCACGCACTGGGATGATGGGGAAAGTGAAAGAGGAAGGATGAGTTTACTGTGATCATGGTACTAGCTCAGGCAGTGCTACATTCTGCATGGATGCAGGAAAAGGATGGGATAAAGCCTAAGGAACTAGCGTTGAATGGAGAGCTTGAGAGGAAGTAAAATAGGGGACAGAGAATTCAGTTCTTAGGCACTTTCAAACTACTCTTCAGGAAAAAAAAATAAGTGGACTTTGAAGGTTTGTGACAGATTACCGACTCAGAACGCTTTGAAATGGAGATAAGGAACACCAACAGGGCACTGTTAAACACTGATGTAGAAGGGAACGATGTCAGAGGAGAGAAAAGGGGGAGAAAAAAATGTAGATACAAAAACAGGAGTGGAAATAGAGTTTCTACGAGAAGAGTTTATTAGAAAGTCATGACTTCCAGGCAAGAAACAGCAACTTTTGGCAGAAGGCCTACCAGGTTCATTGGTAACTGGTGATGTAAAAACAAGGATTAGAATTGAAAATCAGTGTAAAAGGAAATGCAGAAAGTTGGGAACAATTAATGATTTATATAAGTGGAATTTGTAATGAGTAGAAAATGACAAAGGAAATCAGAATAACCTGGAGTAGGCCATGGCTGTCTAGTTTGAAAACTGTAAGAAGGAATTCAAGTATATTGAGAGGAAAGAAAGCACAGCAACAGTACTGGTATCTTTCATTATATGGTGATGGTAAAATGGCTGATAAGAGTGTGGAGAGAAGAAATGCTCAACTTTTTTGTGTGTTTGTATTTAGATTGAAACAAAAATATGGACTTCTATCAAATGAAGACAATAAAATACCATTTCAGACAGTTTTCTGACTGTTTGCTAAGGGAGAAAATAATTAGGTAACCTTTACTGTGGGCCAAAAAAAGGAAAATGGCAGAGCCAAATGAGTTACTCCTGAACGATTATCTCAGCAGGCTTCTGGCCTAATTATGATGCTAACCTTTAATTAATTCCAGCACTGCATACATACTCCCTAAACTGCTTTTGATTTGTAGTTGTGATTCAGAAATCACTGAATGGGTGTGTTCCTGGCAAAGAACAGAAGGGGCTTCAGCTGGGACCAGTGTCAGTACTGATATTCTTCAGCGTACGGGCTAGAAATGTGGGACTGGTGGAGAGATGAGTAATGACAAAGGTGGGACAGTTACAGTGACCTGGCAAACCTGGCTTACTAAAATAAAGTATTTTTTGGTGTAGCTAAATAAAAATCATATATCCAGGAACAGGAAGCGCAAGTCAGACTTTGAGAATTATATTTGAGAAGCTGTGGCTCTGAGGAGAAATCTAGGCACAACCTGCTAAACACGAGCTCCCGGTCTGATGCCGAGACCTAAAAGGCTAATATAATCTGCAGAAGTATAAACAAGGGTGTAGCAAATAGGGACTGGGAGGTGACTTTACTTCTGCTAGATTACTGGTGGGATCAGGGCTGTATTATTGCACGTTGCAAAACTGGAGAGGCTGCAGAAAAGAGCCACAGAATGATTCAAGGGCTGGTGAGAGACATAAACAATTCAATCTGTTTATCTTACAAAAAAGAACATGAGAATGACTGTATTACACTGCATAAATACTCAATGGATTTTAAGTATTGGGTACTGAATTCTATTTAGTAAGCAGAGAAAACCATAACAAGAACCAGTAACTAGAAGTTATAGCCAGAAAAAAAAAAACTGAAAGGAAAAATTTGGTAGAAATCTAACCAGTGAAATGATTACCTGCTAGCAAGGACAACGACTGAGTGTGTCTTTTGTATCTTAGCATCATGCTGGATATCTTTCTGGAGTTGTGTCCTAGCCAAATGGAAATATGTTACTAGCCCCAGACACGAATAACTGAGTTCAATTTGATGGCCAGTGGTATGTAAGTGTCCAAAACAGATGATTTCCTGGTGTGCCTGGCTGTAAACGTGACGACAGCTATGGAAAACCGTGTTTGGCTTCTTCAATGCCAGTGTCAGTGACACAAAGGTGAAAGTAGGTTCTTGAGACAGTGACCCTAAGCATAGGACTCTCAATACATCTGGCTTTGCTTCCTGAACTTTGTGCGCTTAAAAGAATATTGAGGAGATTCCTGATTTATCACTGTCCATCATGGAGGGTGAACCAAGGAGCTGAGACTTCCTCAAATGTAGTTGCTGACTCCAATGCAGGAAGAGATTTTACAGCATTGTTCTGAATAGTGGCAGAGTGGATCATAGCGAGCCATGTCCACTTTCTGTTTCAAGACTCAGCTAGAGGAGGGGAGAATTGCCTAGAAAAAATATTTAATTTCTTCACCCAAAAGTGTGCTGGTTTTGGAGTGTTCCTCGTAGAGCATTACAGACAAAGTGATTTGTGACTATTTCCTTGACTGAATACTTTGGGCACTAGCCTTTCTGTAAACTTCCTTAACAGTAGCCTGGGTTAGAGCACTAACCTTCTGTCCTCTGAGCTTCATTAGCACACTCTTTATCGGTTTAGCAAAACTGATAGGGCATAATGGGCCCTTGAAGATGGAGAGGTTGTGTTTTTTAAGTGAGAGAGAGTTTCCTTTGACCACTCTCAAGGGCCATTTTGGTAGCTTCATTTTGGCTGTCCCAAAAAGCCCAGATGCTGGGCAAAAGAGGTCCAGGAGACACGAACCTGCTTTATCTCCATGCATTAACAGAGCTAATTAACTCCCTTTTGGACCGTCCCCCTCAGGCGATTAATCCCCTATCAGCCTCCGTCTCCAGCCATTCGAAGAGTCTGTGTCTGCAGAGGTATTTACAACCCCAGCTAGCCAGCAGAGAGCAAGTCGGCCTGTTATCAGGGCTCTAAGACAAATGGCTGCGTATCTCCCCAGTGGCCTTGCAAAATCCAGCAAAGTGCTGCGCTGTGCTGGCCACCTACTTTCACCCAGCCTCCCTTCTCCGCTAACATTTCACAGATGTGACCTGAGCCCTCCCCTTTCATTGCTTAACAATAAGCAGCACCTCCCCAGCTCTGTGAAAGCCGAGAGCAAGAGCACTTTACTTCTTAGCTTGCCAAGAGCCACACGGGGACAAGGCTTTTCAAACTGTCTCACTGAAATCCAAACTAAAAGACCCATAATGAATGAGAGGACAGACGTTAGCAAGGAAAAAAAGAGGTAGCCAAAATGTAAACCAAAATACTAAGCGGGCTCCCAGCTATCCTCGTTCCCGTTTAGGAGATGTGATCCTCAGGCTCAGTGAAACTGGGCAATGGTATTGCTTGGAGTTACCTGACAAATGGTGTTGACAAACAAGCTTTATAACATGGTGGTACAGATGGAGTATAATCAATGAGTGTGGATCAGAACTGCTGGTGATTTTCAGATGTAGGAGCGGAACTGAAAAGCTGGCTTAGTGAGTTATTAATTAAATCAGTTTTTTTTCTTTTTTTTTATTTTTGTCTGGTACCTGGATTTCTCTGTTAAAGCTGAAGTCAGCCATCCCTAGAAATAATTCTAGGGTAGCTGTTGATGCTACGCTCCAGCAGGGTGCACTATGGTGCCAGCATTGTCAGCGTTGAGCCGGAAAGGAAACAACGGGAAAGTAAAATGAGAAAGAAAAGCACCAAGAAGATGATCAGAAAAAGGAGAGGGTAAAGCCTGAGCTTCCAGATTGTGTGGTGTAAAAACATACTGAGCTGTGTATGGAGAAGAGACCCTGTCCCTTCCAAGTTTAGATAATTTTTGGAATGGTCGCTGGACCATTCCAGAAAAAAAGCATTCTGAGTATCGTCAGTGACCAGAGGTGTGCAATGGACATGCATAAGCACATAAGCATGTTTCTTGCCTCATCCAAAAGTAGAAACATTGATCATTTTGGCTAGTAATGTGTGGTCTGGGAAGCCTTCAGAGGCTACTAAAGCCACTCCCACAGTGACCCAGGAAAGTTACCTGGGAGCAACTGTCCCTCCCTAAAGGTGGGGTGCTGCCGGCTCAGGAGTTCAATATCAATCTGAAACCTCTCATGTGGCAGCACAGCAGGACTCCAGAGCCAGCTACTATTATATCTTTAGATTGGCTGTCAATGATCTGCCTTGATTTCTGGAAAGGAGTCTGTTTTCTTTTGGATTTATGTCTACTGGTAATAAAGCAGTGCATTCACTACTTTCTGGGTCCTAGGTCTATATCACCTCAGGGGTCTTGTTTAGTCAGAGGCCTTGAGTGAGTTTATATTGGATCAGGGCTGACCATCAACTGTGCTGTGGTGAAGTCTTTCACTCTCCTGACTGCTGTGGTGAAATAATGAGGACAGAAGCACGGTCTTTATAGCAGCTTTCCAGGGATTGTATTTTAAGTCTGTTCCTCGTCAGTAAAAGAAAACATTGCCCACCCTGTTTCTATTTCAGTTCTTGGTTCACTGGATGTGAAAAGGAGATGAACTTCTTGCTGAACTGATGGGGGAAAGGCTGCTGAAGCCTCTGAACCAGTAGCTGTATTTTGATCACTGCATCGGTCAGCCTTGAACTAAACCATTTTTTTTCCTAGAGAATGATGAAAAATTACATGAAGGGGGAATCCTAGGGCGGTCCATCTGTCACTGGATGTCAGAATGGACCCTAAGCAGGTCAGCTTTTGCTAGGAGTGATCTATTTCTGAAGGGGCTCCACATAAGGAATGGCAGTTCCTACCTCTGCACTGGCTGGCATTGGTGCCAGCATTGCATATGGCTTTCCTCTGCTGTTTGCTGCTCCTTTGGCTGCAAGAGCTTTTGCAGGAAGAGAGTCAACAGACATTGTCTGGCTTTGCTATAAACAAATATCACATGGATTAAAATTCTGCACGCTGAAGAGGTGTGTAGCTGTTTGTTGATGGAAAAGGATGAGGGACAGTTGATCTTTAGGTATATGTACAGCACTTGTAGCGTGCGTGTGTTTCTAAGCTACTATAGGTACTAAAAGATGCTTGGCCATCTTTAGTGTTCAGAATTAGCTACAGTATTAACACAAATATCCTGTGCTGTGGACAGTCTTCTCAGAAACTGGTAAACTATTCAGGTAATTTGGGCCAGAATTCGTATCTAGCCTAGTATGAAAACGTCCACTATTCATTATCTGTGCCATCTGTTCTTCATCCGGAATCCTTTTAACTAGACATGCTAACTTGATGATGAGGTGAGAAGTACAACTTGGGGACTGACAGGGTTTGTAGCTTTGCCTCTCCTCCAGGACAGTGAATTGGATGTGCTCTAAGCATTCAGTGGATTCTGAATCCCAGCATTTACTGCTTTGTGTTCTCTCAGAATTCAGAGATCAATGTGAGGTTCTTTGCCCCTAATCCAGCCCCTGTTCATCATTATCACCTTCTCAAAGTGGCCAGTGCTTTGTTATCAGGAGAGGCAAAATCTTACAAGGTGGTCATAATCTCCTCTGAGAGTCAGACAGATATTCTCCCTTGGGTAAGAAAGTGACAGTGACCGAAAGCTCTAGGGGAAGATGGCTAGAACAAAGCTGTCCATTGCATCCTTTCATCAAACTGTTAATCTTTCTTTCAAAGACATCACATTTGTTTGGTGACAAAAGCCCCAAAGAAGCTGTATGGAGCCTGAAATCCTGTAGCAAGATTTAGAGGAAGTGTCTTTCATTCAGAGTGGGGAGGAGCGAGAGACTCCTTCTTTTTCTTCCTTCTAACCAATGGGCTCACAGAAGTCCACGAAGGTGACGGATTAATGCAGGGGCTCCCCAGGTAGATGCTACGTGACTCCTGGCACGCTCCAAAAACGTTTCCACAGCGACCAGCTGAACAAGAAATATGGTGTGTGACGGGATCCGGCGTAAACCTGTGCTGTGGAAGGAGAGTGCTTTGCTGCTCTGAGATATTTCTACATTTCCTGCAGAAGACTTGAGATACAGTGATCTGTATTTTAGTTGTCAGAATCCAAACAGAAGGGATTTGAATTAATTTTTCCTGCTCCTTAGAAGTTTTGACTGTATATTGTCTTGCTGTTTCCTCTAGTGCACAGTTCATTCCAAATCTATTCTGGATGCTTTCTGTGCTAAATCTACATCTTTTTCTAAACATCAAAATTGTAAGAAAAAGAAATAGCTGGTAGGAGAAAAGGATTCTAGTTCTGTTCTAATTATCAAATGGATTTAGAACTAACCGACAAAATAAGGGCGCTAAAAGGGAGGCTGTAATTAGATGTGCAGTGCTTCTGTGTTAGCTTTTTCATTGCTTCCCATCCTCTGCTTCTCATTTATGTGTGCGTATTGTCCCTTCTTTTGTATCAGCGTTGCTGGCTGTGCAGCCAGATTCCAGCTGAAAAAATAACTTTATTTTTTACTACACTGTTTTGCAGCCAGATTGTTTCCCTAACCTGGTTCGCTGAGCAGTAAATAAAACACTTTTGCAGTCTTTATGATGGAAGGGGTTATGAAGGTGGGAATAAAGGTTTGTGGGCTGATGCTGCTTCAGCTGAATTAAGCAGCACTGCTGTCAGATGTCTAGGTATGGCCTGAATTTCACCCTATATAAGGCACCTGAATATTGTGAGTCTGGGACAAAACTGCAACCTCTGAATCCTCCTTGTCAGCAGGAAGCAGGTACTTCGTGTGTAACCAAAAGGCTTAGGTCTATCTTAATCATTTGTGCTGCATCGGTGTTCCCAGTGGGGAAGGGTAATGAAGAGAAAAAGTCTCTGAAGTAAGATCACTTTCCCTTGAGGTTTGGGAATGGTCATATTTGTGTGTCAGAGATGTGGCAGCCATCAGGACGATGCAACAGCCTCCTGGCAGCGTTTGACTGTTTCTAAGCTCCGCTTTCCTGGCTCTGGTAGCCTTTTAAAATAGTTGTGAATGTGCAACCAGTCTGTGTTTCTATTTAATTATTATTAAATAGTTACATGGGGAACTGGAAATATTGACAGCAGTGTTAACATATGGGGTGCAGGTGGTGTGTCAAGCAAATGAAAGAGATTTCATTTGCAGCCAGTAAGTGGCATGGAGTTTGTGACCCACGTTGTGCTTGTATGTGTCCTTACAGTTGTTAGGCTGTGCATGAAATGTCTGTGTGGGGAAACTTGTTGAGAGCCAGAGGACAGTGACCTTTCCTTACAGCTGCTCTGCTTTGCAATTAATCTCTGTTCCCTACAGACAGCAAATTAGAGGTAGGAAGCTCTTCCCAGTGTAGGATTTTCAGTTGGAGGGAAATAGAAGCTAAATCCCATAGTTGTAGCATAAGTTTGTCAGAGTTAAGTGCCTAGGTCACACAGCCAACCTGCAGCTGCTTTTGCAAAGGGAAATAGTTACGTTCCCCCTCTCTAAGTGTTGTTATTTGTCCAGTAACTCAGTACTTCACTCTCACTCAAGATTGACTGTGGCAAGATACATTATAACCTGCTCTTGCAGCAGTGTATAGTGGGAAGCATAGCCACAGCATAGCTGCTTTTCCCTTGAGGCATTTCCTTCTTTGAAGAAGAATTGATAATGTCAGTTTTACAACCCAGTGTGAGCTTTCACTGCGCGGAATCCCTTGTCAGGCTGTCTAGCTTTTAGAGCTGTTTCTTCTCAAGCCTACTCTGAAATGAGACATTGCTGAATCACCTCCAAAGCAGCAATGTTATGAGAGGTCATACTGAAAGTGGACCAGTTACGGCAGGAAAGTTCTTCTGCAAACAGACCTCTTAAAAGGCTTTTATTTAAAAGCTAATGCCTCGTGCACCCTCTTGCCTCTGAATTAAAAGATTCAGCCTGTAGCTGAGACAGACATGGGGGATGAGACAGGGATTTCTATTGGGGACTGCAAAGGAAGAAGAAGCTGAGAAGGAGGTTGACTTTTGAAATTCAGCCCTGGTGTCCTGGCAGCTGTTGAAGGGCCATAAAAAAAGGCAGTGGTTTAACACTGGGTGAGCATCAGGATCTTCAAAGAACTTTCTTGTTTGGGAAAGATGTAAGGAACTCCTCAGAATTCCTGCCTGTGTTTGGAGGGGTGGAGGCTGTAGCCTGCTCTGAAGGGGGAATAGGAAGCTCCAGATCTTCTTCCAGCGGATATTTTTCCCATGCTCTTTCCTCCCACACAGCAGCTCCCTCCCTTCCCTTCTGGAGCAGCAGCAGGCAATAGTTTCAGAACAGTGTTTGGCTGTCTTAGGTTTGCAGGGTGCAGCTTAAGAACTAACTTGCTGTTTTGAAAAAATATATTTTGAAGAATAGAAACCTTACTAGAGCAGTGCTGCTGTGAAAAAATGTCTAGCGTGAGAGGAATGACCTCTAGGAGTTCCCTGTATCTCATCAGGCTTTGCATGATAAGTGAAGTTAACTCTGCTGCTTAGTTTAGGGGCAATACAGGCTGCACCCTCACACCCAGGTGCTACTTGAAAGCAGTACTGAACTCTAGGAAAGCCAGTTCTTACTTGCAGTCTATTCGTTCCAGCTGTATTCCCTCCAATGCAAAACAAAATCACCCATATTTAATTTTTTTTATTCCTGACAACTTCCATCTAGATGTCTCGGTATACCATGCAGACTGATGTTCTGAGCTTCCCAGTCTCACGTTAAGAAACACTTTGTCTGAAACAGGGGTAATGATATGCCAGCATTAGAAAGGATTTGAACCCTGCATCCCCTTTGTTATATTAATACAGACCTACACCTACCTATGTAATGATTTTACTCATTAAATGGTAAGAACCATTTATTATAGCAGGGAAGCTTAAAAAAAGAAAGAAGATAAATGAAGCATATAATTTTCATAATTCCCCTGATTCTTTTTAATACTAAACTAAATGCATTTCTAAAGTTTTCCCATGAAGGAGAAAGAAGGAATATTCATTTTAAGCTATTATTTTATACTGTTCATTAGCTATTGATTAGTTTTAGAGTGACTGATGACATCATTATTTAAAACTCCTACAAGTAGTCCTGATAAAGCATCATGTTGTTCAAAGATTGATGATGAGATTGGAGCTATGATGGAAGAGAATGCAGTTGTCTTGAATCTTTCAAGGAGAATGACTCCATCCCTCTTGAGTTCAAATATTAACTTTGTTTTCTAGACTATTTCTTTGAATGCAGCTCACATGGTGTGGTATGGAAAAAATCAGTACTGAGATACCAGGCTGTAATTCGACTAACCTTTAGAGAAAAGGTCCAAAAAAAGAAGGCAAGTTCCAGAACTTGATTGTGATGTCTTCTTAGAAGGCAGTGCCAGCACTGTGTTTCAAACACAGTTTCTAAATAAGTTTTGTGCACTGCAGAAGTCCAGTCTGGAAAAATATACTGAATAAATCACCTTTGATAGCTGCAATAGAGAAATCTCCACAATGATCTGCTTAGTAAAAGGTGGAAGGTGGCATTGCTGCTGCTGCTGTTTGGCTCTGCAGAATAAATATTAGCTCAATGACTGGTCATCATCGTGGCTGAAAACAGGATCTGAGTGCAGATGGCATTAAGTTTCAGGCAGTTACTTCTGATTCTTTCAGTTGGCAACCTATGTTGCAGTAGTCCAGCTGGGATTGCCCTTAAGTTCTCTGCTTGTTTTGTTCAGATCCTCATCTCATGGGAAGACTTGAGCAGCATCAGCAAAACTTTATTGCCCATATTTGCATAGAACTAGATGCAGAATCAGGGATCAGAGAAAAGCTGTGAAGTATAACAGTATTCCCTAAAGGTCTTGTATTTATGAAATGACAAATTTGAGCCCTTTGAGAGATTGCAGCTCGATGGCAGAAAAACGAAGCAGTTGTCCATCACAACCTTCAGAGATCTAGCATAAAAATGAATGGTTTTCCATTACATCTGTCCATTTCTGCCAGGTCTGAAGGTGTATAGGAAGTTCCCTTGATCAGCAGAGTTAATTGTCGATGAATACTCCAGAGAGATTGATAAGCCTGTGTGACAATAGATACACATTCTGAGGAGATCGTGGATTCATGTACTATATTTCCCCTGAGCACAGATAAGTGGATTTAATCAAGCAGAACTTGATTTACTATATCTTCTCTGTGAATTTGTCCAACAAAAAAGCCTGAATCCAAATGTAGGAGCTGAGAGCATTAGCATCCCTGTCTTCTTTCTCACCTTCCCCACTTGTCATGCTCCAGGCATTTCTTTTTGTTCTCGACTACAAATAGTTTGGGGCAAAGCATTCATCTGTGCACATGAACATATATACACATACACACAAGCCATCACACGTACTGAAACTGCTGGATGCTTCCATTACGTTGGGAGGCATTAGCAAACTAGATAATCCCCAAGGGCTTTCACCATTCAGCAAGGCAAGATACAGTACTATCCTTGACAGACTTGCTTCTCGGAGGATTGGTTCAGAGTCAAAGACAATGGGAGTTCTCCATTCCATAGCAGAGAAAGTCTTTCAACAGTTTACAGTCCTCCCTACAAACCACCACGTAAAGCTGCAGCAAGAACCACCAGTATCTAGATGGAGGGATGCAGATCTTTTCTGCAGGCTGAAGCTGCAAAAACCCTGCACTGAAAGAAAAGTCAGTTCAGCGTTCCATGGAGAAATTGAAAGTTATTTGTCACGATTACATTCAGATCTATTTGTTTGCCACTTATCCAACACCCTCAAATGTAGTCTAGCTACTGCTGGCAGCACGTGCTGAAAACTTTAGAAGACAAGTTCAAGAAGTTGTTTGAAAGATTCTGCTTTGACAGCAGATGGCTGTAGTACTTCAGCCATGGGCTTCAGTCACTGGATGATCTGCCTTGTCCGAAAGTGTTCTTCAGCTAGGCTTCCATATTATTCAAGTAGCGAAGTTGCTTAGGTACCTGTGGATTTTGTAGGAGACTCAGTCAGTCATAGTAATCTCAGTGGCTGAACCATAGTGTGTGCATTTATTCCAGCTATGACAAAGTTATCCATTCCGGTTTCTTTCCCTCTGACTGGCACTGGAGAGGCTGCATGGGAGACTTGGGGTTGTCTTGTATGAAACCACTGTTTGTAGAGACACTAGTTCATGTTTTAAGTAGGGCCTGCACAAGAATTCTTCCACAGTGCAGTAATGTGCAGAGATGCCATACACCTGTACTGATCCTGCCCTGTATTAAATAATGAGCGCTTTGCTTCACGACGACTCCAGTTGTTTGTCTGTAGCGTAAACATGGAACTGAGTCAGAAGTAAACTTTCAGTGCAAAAATCTCCCAACTCTTTAAAGACTGTGAATATCTTCTTTGTACTTCCATACTGCAGCCAGTCAGTTTATCAGAAAGTTCACTGACTGTCACAGAAGGTGAAGGGGTCCTTGTGGTTCATTTGAGTCCATGTCTGCACGTAATTGAAGACGGTACTTGAAAGGGTAGCAGGGCAAAGATCACACAGGAATTACATTGTGTATATTATGATATAACATACCTGTGGAACCTTCTACTGAAAGACAGGAAAATATCTTGTCCAAGAAACTTCTGAAAAGATCAAAAATATGAAGAGAACAGACAGGTATCAGGTGCTTGGAGCAACTCATGGCACCTGGTCTTACAAGACTTTGAATTGTGTTATTCCTTTGTCATTCTGCAGCCATCACATATACTTCTGCTTTCAACATCTCTGGTCATGTTCCTCCTCCTTCAAGAAATCAACTGTTGTTAGTCATCAAGTGGGCAAGAGACTACATGTACTGTAAATGTGCAAAAGATTGAAGACATGCAAACACTGAGTGCCTTTTCTTCTCCTGGAAGCTTCTTACCCCTAGCACTGAATCCAAATTGATGCTCTAGCCCTCTCCCTTCTGGCATTGTTCCCAGGCTGTTGTGTCAAACACAAAACAATGCTCAGTGGCTCAGAGCTCCTTGCATCCAGGAGAAATTGCATTTTCACACTGGCTCTGGACTTCCTCTGCAAAGCCAAAAGGCAAAATTAACGCCGAAGCTAATTTCTTTGCCCCTACTATGCACATTCTTGTCAACGATGAAGCCAAGAAAGAGTGAAGAGAATTAACCTTTTCTGTAAGTTTCTGAGATAGGAAGCATCCTGCTTTTAGCTTTCTTTTCTTCCTCTTTCTCAGTTCCTGCACTAGAGAAACCAGTCTTCCCTGAAGTGCCTTATTCTTCTTCCCGCTACTAATGCTACCAGTCTGAGAAGAAATTTCATACCTGGGCAATTGTGCACAGGATTGCCATTTAGCTAGTAGCTGGACCAAACTGGTACCAGGGCTTGCTAAAGTAACTGCTGCCCATTCAGCAGCAGCCAAGTAGTAGCCTCTCCTAGAGATAAAATATACAAGTCCGGAGCTGCAGGGGACCCTTCCTGTGATCCATGTGACACTACTGTTAGGGCTGTAGGATTGTGATAGTGCAAAACTAGACACCTGGAAATGAGTGCAGCCAGTAATGCAGAACTGTCAAAAGAAGAAAGGACACTGATGTTTTTGGTCTGATTTTCCTCTTTTTGGGTGCTAGGAGCTCCAACATACTGATGCAGCCTTGTGCACTGTTTAATAGTTGGGCAGAACCCACAGCAGTCCTTCTCCCTTGCCCCAGGAATTCAGTCTTATTTGCAGTGACACACTAGCACATGTTCTCTTACAGGCTCCTGGACCGTCCAGCTTGAAAAGGGATGCACTGTGGTGGTGTTGAGAAGTCTGCTGTGGCTTGGACTGACATTCTACCATGTCCCAATGACTAAGCAATATGGCTACATCTACTGTGGCACTGGTGAGAAGAACTTAGATCTGCCTTTCATGCTGTGAAACACTTCTCTGGGATGATCACTCAAGAATATTTAGAATTTATATTTGGGAGATTTTTGTTTATAGCTTATTCTACTAAATGCATGAAACCTCAGCGCTGTGAGCTGGATTCTTTTGCGCCTTGATTCTTTTCCTAGGATTTCACAGCGTGCAACCCTCAACTCCTGATTAAATTCCCTGCAATGTGTCACTACAGATCCTTCAGCTAGTAACAAATGACATTTTCTTCCATGAAGGGCTAAGTCTTAGGTCAGAAATCAAACCTGGGCCATCTCTTTGTGGACAGAGACATGACGCTTTAAACAAAAACTCATCTGGAGGGAACGTAAATGAATGCCTGCTGTCACCCATGAATGCCAAACAAAAGCAGAGTTTTTGCCTTGGAGTCAGAGTAAAAAGCTGTTGCTTACTCTAAGAGATCCTGAAGACAGCAGTGTGTTTTGTTTTTCAGGTGTTAGGCTTCGCAAAAATTAGTGTGGTCTTTCCAGCTTATTTCACAAAACTTTAGAAACAAATTAACTGTAGGCATCATCTAGTTGTTAGCAAAACTTTCTCATTCAGGTTCATCTCAAGGCTATGGCTTTATCCAGTGACATTTCCGTTAGCAGAACTCACTGAGCACAGCTACCTGGGCTAGAAAACATATCCACTTCTGTTCACAGGAGAAGGAAAAATCTTTTCCTTTCTGAAGCGCAGTAGGTTTCAAAGCTTCATAAAACAGAGATGGCCAGCCCAGAGATTTTAACTCAGTATAGTGAATGAAGTGTCGGTTCTTTCCCAAAGCCAAATTATCTTAGCCAGCTCAAGGGGCTAAATTCAGA
The DNA here is from genome assembly GCA_016647715.1 of Pavo muticus. NCBI lineage: Eukaryota > Metazoa > Chordata > Aves > Galliformes > Phasianidae > Pavo > Pavo muticus. The sequence goes on from JACDJE010000077.1 coordinate 490,450, forward strand.
GCTTCCATTTCACAAAAGCAAAAACCAAAAAAACCCCAAAAAACCCATTATAAACTAGCTTGATTTCCCAGGTAACACAGGTTTATCCCAATCCTTTGTTCCTGTCCATACCAGTAAGTATTAACTGATGATTCTGATGCAAGCAGTACTTATAAAAGGCTCTGCTGATCTGTAGCTTTCAGATAAGTATCAAAGAAATGGAGCCAATAATGACCCTAATAACTTAATAAGCCTTTCATATAAGGCTCTTAATTAGCCCTTCTTAAGTAGAAATGATCAGTGGAAGCTGCATACAGATATTATTCAAGGAGAGAAATGGTGCCACCTTTTCTTACGGGATGGAAAATTATGCACATCTGTCAGCCCAAAACTACCCTGGGAAGGACCCTCACCACTGACATGGAAAAAGTAGAAAATGCATTTGCAAGGAGAAAAAGCAAGTCCGGTTGTCAAGAACATCAACATTCTGTATTTGCTTCATCCAAGAAGGATGCACAAGCTAGGAATACTGAGGTGGATGTGTAAGAAATACACATGCCTGCCTGCCACTGCCATGCGTTTTCTGCTGCAAATTACAGATAGATAGTGCAGATTTTAAAAATATTTCACTTTGGTAGTCATCAACCTAATTTGTTACTGCTGAGGAAACACAGCGCTGCAGGAGGTTTTTTCTTCTATCGTGTCAGAGATACAACAGCCCAAATGAGGCAAATCCAAATTGAAACACATTAAAGGGGAATTACCATTTATTTCTGGGAAAAGAAGGAAAGCACCTTTCCAAACCCAGCAGTAGACTACAGTGACACAGAAGCCTTCAGATCCTTCCTGGCTTTGAGGTAAAATCTTTGCCCCCTGCTTTCTTCAGAATCATTCGGAACGTTGAATCCTGCTTTGCTGAATCCTGTGTTTTCCTTGAGGAACGGATCGCAGCTCATTCACCAGAGACAATACAGAGCACTAATGAGAGTTTTTGAATTTGGAAATCGGAGATACCAACAAACTTGCAAACAAAAAAGCAGAACAGCATAAATCAGCCGTGCTCATTGACTGTGCCAGTTCAGGAATCTAGTGGTTGTAATACAGCGGCTTGTGTATAAATTTGACATTATCCTTCAGAAGAAGGTGTCCAACTGGCATGGGAACTTTGCACCACTTAGGGCCCCTCTTCCAGATGGGCTTTGCAGATCTGACGGACCAGCGAGTCAGATACCTGTCAAAACAATACAAACGTATTTCAAGTTGAGACTGATCAATGAAAAATGGCTTTAGTCAAAGCAGAAGCAGACACTCATTTGCTTGCCTTTGCCTCTCCACATGCCTCTTTACGAAAGTAGTAATGATGAGCAGAGCTCTCTCAGTTCAGAAGGGAACCACTGAAAAGGACTATTTCTTTTGGAACTGCTGCGCCTCTGCTGTACTTTAGCCACTGGTACCTGCCTGGCTTCCAGTCGTGTGAAACAAATCAGGTGTAATCTCCAGGCTGCTGGCAGGTTATCCACCTGTAGCTAACACGGAGTGCCGAATCCCTTCACTGCATCTAAGTTCAAGAGCGAGTCCATCCACTCTGTAGGGAAGGTGTCATTTCAACAGCTTGCCTCAATAAGGTAAACTAATTACAAAGGCCAAGTTCAGTGTAAAATAGTCTTTAAAAAAGAACTAGTTTGCTTTCAGTGGATAAATGGGTATTTCTTTTCCACAGGATGGGATTCTGGCCCAGTCTTGCATTTTCATACGCTCGAATTTGCTTTAGCATTCTCTTTATAATACTATTCCAGTTCGCTGCTGCAGGAAGTCAGAACCTGCAATGGAAGAGGTACTATAATCGAGTTATCGCAACTGCAAATCTCTGTCCGGAGTAACGTCTGGCAAATATCCTCTGCTTTTTTACCATCTGAAGTTTTACGCTTGGCTTTGCAAACTGGCAGGGGATTTCAGATTCAGAATCGGTTACTGGAAATCTTACCCTGCGGCTGGGTGGCCTGGAGTTTTGTTAGGCTTTAAATCTTTTGCTACCAGTAGAGAGGGAACAGAGGTCCTTAGAGAAAGAAGAGTCTTTTCAGACAATAAAGATCCAAAGTAAAACCCCAGCATAATCTGCACAAACAATGCTCCAACAAATTAGAATTTGGAACAGACTGATAAACTTCATCCAGCAATGTTTGCATGCCTGTGTTGAGTAATCCCATGGTCTTAATGTAACCTCAATCAGTCATCCTCTCCCCAAACAGCTTTGTTACCTTTCATTTGCATCATGCAAATTTGAGATATTAAGAACTTTGGACAGAGACCATGTAATGCATTTATTTGAAGGCATGTGGCAGATTCCCAGGAACTGCAAAGAAAGCTTGCTATGCCAGGCAGCTACAGACTATGTAACAGCAACACATTGTCCTAGTACTTTTCTTCCCCAGCAATCCTGAACAATACAGGTTGAAAAAATGGATCACATGTAGAGGTTTCTGCCACTGAAATGAAGCCGCTTCCAAACTGTTTTGCTTTTGCTTTCAGGAGTTTATGATGGCAGGAGGGATTCAAAAGATGGTGCGGAACAAAGTTCAGTCAGTTTTTCTTACATAAATGCATTATATGAGCCCCTTTTGAACTTTAATGTTATGCTGCCGCATTAGCGGAATCCCTTACGTAACAATATGAGGACAGGAAGTCAGAGAGACTCCTATCTCTCATTCCAAACGTAAGAGGAGTTCAGAGAGACCAAACGCAGGTCCCTACTTGGGAATCTGGCAAAGAGCCAACCCAAGGCAGCTTTTTTTGGAAGAAGGGGTAGAGTTATTTGACAGGCACGTGGGGCTACGTCTCACACCTACCTTGCCGTGGAGGGAAGTCTGTAGCACAAGTTTTGATATCACAAGACTGCAGTTACAACAAAGGAAGAAAAAAAAATCTGAAATTGTCTTAATGCACCAATATGCCAAGTGCAGTTCTGGTCACGTGTCTGCACGTTTACAGGAAAGTGGTCTCGTGATAAAAAATGTTCTCACTGGGAGAGAAACAAATGTGTGAACGCGAGATACACATCAATGCTGTGTGCAGGTTTAGACAGACAGTGGCTTTTTAAGAAATCCCTCTGTTTCTGTGTGGGGGCTGGAAGTGCACACCCCAATTCTGCATAGGAAGGAGGATTTAGTAATGGCCTGATTTTAAAGCTTTTGTTATTTCTCCTTTGAGCAGGTCTAATCCAGCCCTCTGGTCCAGGCTTTTAGCTTCCTTTGGGGACTGCAGGCTGGGGCTTTTCATTGTTAGCTGAAACAGACATTTGGACGCTTTCCCTTCCTGGAGCACATTTGCTTTTAGCACTTTTAATACTTGCTTTGTCCCAAACTCAAACTTGTCCTATTTTGTTTGCTGCCTTTTTGGGTGTAGTCTATTCATGTGTAAGCATCTCTTCCCCATGATTTGCTCCTATACTCCAACATCCATTGCTTCAGACAGCTACACAAAAGAACTGTCTCTTCTACTTCTTTCATGTTGCTTAGATCACCGACTGAAGCCCTTAATATCATTCTCTAAAATATGCCTTAATCATATAATACAAAATTACAGTTATTACAAGTTGGCATCTTTTTAATCCCTCCATTGTCGCCCACTGGTCAGAATTCACAACAATTTGAATGAGTCTGAAACCCTGCAGTATTTTGAGTGACAAATACAGATTTTCACCCTTTTTTTTTTTTTTTTTCAGAATCACAGAAGAGGTTTTTAGAACACAAGTGGTCACCCTGCTCATAGAAGCAGAATGTCTCAAAGATAATCCTATCTTAAATGACAGCCTTGTCCTTTCTGTGTTAGTCTCAAAAGAATGTAAAGAGTGGAAAACTACTTTCCTGAGTTCTTTTAAAAACCATCTGAGAGCAAGGCTTAAAGTGACACACTCAGCCAGTCTGACCTACTTTGAGATCCATAGTCTGACTGGAAAGCCCTCTGGACTTAACGCATTTTTTTTCTGTTTCAGGTCAACCTTTGTTGCTGAGAATATGAGAACATAAACAGCTGCTTTATTGTGCAACCTGTACATTTTCCATGCTCAGATACCTACCTCAGCACTCACAGTGCTCAATATTTATAGAATTGTATTGCTGATGGTGTGCTGTTTTGCATTAAAAAAAACCACAGACAATAGAATGTCAAAAATTGACCTGTATCAAACAGATGGAAGAGGAAAGATGATTTTTCAAAGGCAAAAAAGGGCGTACAGTCTGAAAATAGAGATAATTTTCAAGGTCAGATTAGAGAAAAGTCTTTCAAAGAATTCTTCAGCATTGTTCAAAATAAACAGGAGATGACACCTGATTAGTTCCAGCAGAACTGGAATAACAGCACTTCTGAAGTAAAAGAAAAATCTGCATGGAGTTGAAGGAAGTAAGGCAAAGACAAGAACATTAAAGGCAGTAAAGCTCAAAGGAAGGAAGACAGCTAATTTGATTGTGCTAGATCTGCAGTGCTCATTCTCCCTTTATCACCTGTACCCCAAAAGTCTCTGAGCACAGATCCACTAAGAACTTATTAGCCTATCCCCTTTGATCTCCTTTTCACAGCTTCTCTTAACCATCTTTTGGATAGATGCTCTAATAGACTCAAGAAAGAGCTATTCATTTTCCCTTTCAAACGTTTTATCCAAGGAGTGAAAGAACATTTCTTCTTTAATAGTACAATACTGGGCAAAAGGAGTCTAAAAAGTCTGTAGCAAGGCCTAATCATAATTCTTAGCGAACTGAATTTGCTGCTGCTGCTGCAAAGAGGAAGAGGTGAAAACATTACTCAAACAAATGTGAGCTATTCCTCTTCTGTACTACAGGGTGAAGCTGAAAGGCATTCAACAAAAGGTGCCAGATCTGGAGTCAGACAGTATCACCTTAATGAAAGCCAGAATGCTGGGTAATTTAAACAACTTCTACACATCTTTAGATGACTCTCAAGCTATTTACTAGACTTGTAAAACTGCTATTCTTACTGCCCTGGCTTATCTCACTGTATCAGCAGCCTATACTGTGCTTACTTTTAAAGTGACAGAGCATCTTTCCTTCAGTCACCTCATCGGTTCTCCCTCTCACCCCATGACTATTTCACACATTCTTGTATGCCATCAGCTCTGCCTTTATGTCATTTTTGTTCATCCAGCTCCACCTCACCTCCACACCTCCTTCCCCCACCAGCTTCTGAGGTTCTTCCTCCTATCCTTCACCTTGTGCCTGAGAGGCTGCACCAGAACACCCTTCCTCTCTTCATGTGTTCAGTTTCCAAAAAACCCAAGATGAAGACAGGGTTAAGAGGACTAAGGAAAGAAGCCACTAAACAAATCATTTGCTTTTTAGCCCCCTCCTTCCTCTTCCAGTGGAAGTGAACAGGTTCAGAAAACAGTCAAAGGAGTGATTCCTTCAGGGGGACATCTTACCCCTGCCCAGCAACCTGGCCCATGCCTGTGCCAGCTCCATCACCAGCAGGGACCAGGTTGCCCTGAACAAGGCAGACCCTTCCTCATGGCCCAGGAATGAGTTTGGTTACAGAGCTTCTCCCGGTTGTTTCCATGCTATACACAGATGGCCTCCATGGCAAAAACATTCACTCCCACAGCACTCTCAAAACCTAGAAAAGCTTTTTCTTTTCAAATGCGGAAGTGGAAAAGAGTAATGAGCAGAAAGACCATCATAAAAAGAAGACTTTAACAGCATGACCTTCCCATCCAGGAGAGGAAATCAAAGGAACTTTGTATACATGCACCCTTGAATTGTGCTTCTTCATGGGTGACGTGGAAGAACTGTCTCACCATTCCAGCAGGCAGACTGACCGGGAAGCAGCTCTCTAACAGGGACCAAGAAGCCTTGGTGGAGAGCAAGTTGGGTGTGGCCAACAGCCTCCTCAGCTGTATTAGAAGGAGCACTGCCAGTAGCTCAAGTGAGTGGATTGTCCACCTTGGCATTCATGAGACCACACCTACATGATTGTATCTGGTTTGGAAGTGAAGCATCAGTAAACCCAGGTGAGCTCAACAGAGAGCCAACCTGCCTGGGGCTGGGGCATGTGTCCTGTGAGAGACTGAGAGAAGAGTCTCTTCTTTCCTGCAGTTTGGATCCTACCTGCAAAACCAGGTAAGCTCTACTCAAGGGAGAGATTAAAAGGTTTTTCTTGTTCTTGGTGTCTCACAGTGGTAACTCAAGAGATGCAAACTTTCAAGGCAGTAAAACACTTAGAAAGCTGTTGGATAACTGCGGATAATAAAGTCATAATTTCTCCCTCCAAGGAGAAAAAAAGGGGGAGGCTATAGGCAACAACAACAAAAAAAAAAAAAGAGAGAGAGAGAGAAGAAATATATTACAGGAGAAGGGAAATTAAATTGGGGTCACAAGGAGCAGGGCTATCTCTACCACCAAAATCCCAGGATTACTGAAGGGGAAGAGTGATAGATAGTGCCATCATCCGAAGCATTTAAAAACTGACTCAAATGGCCTTAGCAATTCTACAGTGACTTTCGACAGGTATTTCCCTTCCATCTGTAAGTAGCGGTTCCACAGAAAGGGGGAAAAAAAAAAAGGTTTATTTTATAGACTGCATTAAAAAATCCATTTCTGAAAAGCTTTAAGTTATTACCATAGATAAGCAATGATGCCTCAAAAGCCCCTAAATCAAGAAAGTCAGTATTTTTCTTTGACTTTTTTTTTACAAGGTGGTAACAAACAATAGAAACAAATGCTATAGTTTTGTACAACTAAACTTAAAAAAACCCGTATGGGCTCAAATTATTCTGAAGCTAATGTTCACAACTATTCCTATTAAATCTGAACTACATCATGCAGTGTAATGGCTGGAGAAGCAATTTCAGAAAGCTTCAGGAGGGAAAAGCTATATAAATGTAAGGGATGGAGGTTATGAAGTATTAACGTGACGCTAAATTGCTGCATATCATATTTGCAATGGGCAGTTTACAATCTGTTCATCCTGATGGATTTAGCACAAGGGAGTCTGAAGCCCTAGCTCTGCAATTTCTGTCTCTGCCTAGTAATTTATGGTTAGATTATACGCACAAATAACGTGTTAGAGCCGAATGAGTTTGGGACCCTGCTCAGCCCAAACAGCTCCATTATGCTCAGAGGAGCAGTAATAAATGGAAAGTAAGGAAAAGTTCCAGGAGATAATGAGTTTGAATACTAATAACCTAAGCTAATCCAAAAAATAGAAATGCAATTTTTCAAAAAGTACAAAACCCATTTGGCATCTTAATGGCTTATAAAATAAAACAGTAATAATGATTTAGTGGATTTAAGCCAAATGTACAAATTTTCCACATTTTTCCTCTTTATCCCGAGATGTTGCAGAATTTATGAATGTCTTCCTAGTTTGCTGCAGAAATTAAAATATACTGCAGAACTCTCTCCTTCTGTATGCCGTTGGCCATCTTCCTTAACAGCCAGAAATTCTTTCTTACGCATCTCAGTCACCTAAAGATTTAAAAAAGCTGAAAACTATGCTCATTTCATGAAAATATAGGTCGATTTCTATCTTGTATCAGTATTTTATTCTATGGAGAATATAAATTTCCTCCCAGTTAGAAAAATAAATTATTGCATGGATTATCTCAGAACCTTATGATTAAGCATAAATCTTGAATGAACAGAAAATAAATGGGAATCCATATTTGACTACTGAAGTTGATTCTAAAGCAAAGTGCGTTCGTCCATCATTCATATTTTCTTAACACCAAGTAGTTCTGTTAGATAAAATGAAGCTTCTCAGCTAAACTGCACAGCTGGCATTCTCCTAAAAAGATGGATAACAGAGTTCCCAAACGGGAAAGGGAGATGCTTTCTTCTGTGGTGTATTGTTCTTTTCTTTCATGCATTAGAAATTGTATTTCATATGGTACCACCTGAAACGAAAGAAAACATTAATATCAGAAATAAGAGGAGGTTAAAAAGCAGTATTTTCGTAAACGTCAATGCAGTGCCCTTCACAATGCTACATTTCTTTCACAGTATTTTTACAGTAATTAATTTTCCTCTATTACAAAAGGTAAAGAAAGGAAAAAAAGGGAAAAAAAAAAAAAAAAAATTCTAACTAAGCAGTTATCTACATAGAGGATATACACCAGATTGGAGGTAAAGAGCTACAAAAGACACCTGTCAATAGAATGATGGTTTAGGTACCTGGTCCATGGGTAGAGGAACCCCAGAAAGAACCACAGGCCCTCATTTTCAGGGAACCTTGGCAGTATGGGGCTGTCTAAAGCATCCAGTGGGCAGAGACAAGCTGCATGGGAGAGCACTGGCCACACACACCCAGCTCAGTGAGCCAGTAAGATGTAAAGTTTTTCAAACTGGGCTTCTGCTGTCTCCGTAGAGTTCATTGTGGAACTCTCTTTTAAAGGTAGGTGGTGATGGATCTCCTTGAGAGCTGAGCTTGCTCAGTTATTTCATCTCCCCTCCTGGCAGCAAGATGAGGAGTGTTCTGTGTAATACCTGCCTCCATTCCACAGTCTCAGTGTCACCTCCTGGACATCTCTTTGTGAACTGATCCACCTGCTGCAGAGTGTTCAGAAGTTAATTAAGTAACTCTTACTGAGTGCAGCTCAGCCAGAAGTTAAATTATACTAATGAAAACTTGCAGACCTGTGCCCAATTTCATTTCACATAGTATACTTGTTTATAGCATGACAAACTTGGAAATAAAGAAATAAGAACAGCTTTTTCCACATTCCCAACTCTTCAGTAATCATCAATGAGTCTTTTGAAAGCTGGACTGCAGCTCCTGAAGTCACATGTGATGCAGAGATGAGATGTGAAAATGCCCAGATCCAAATCAAGTTCAGCTTTAGTTTTCAGGGAACTATAAAATGATTGGGAAAGAAATGCAGCATTTCTTTAGTACTTATTCTCAACTGAGTGAAAAAGCAAATTCAGCTTGTCACCCATTCTGGTAGTTCATGTAGCTGAAGGCTGAATAACAACATCTGTCTCTCTTTTCCTTTACACTGTGAGAACTAGGATAAGAAGTGTTTCTTTGGCTGTGAAATCATACCGGAGGCAGCAGCTGCTGAAGCAATCTAGCAAATGTGTAGGCAGGATACAATGCATCAAAAATTGATGCCAGCTAATGGAACAGAGGTTTCAAACAGACTGTACAGTGCCTGTTACAGTCCAGTTCTGCAAGCATGCAGGACTGCTTCCCTTCAAAAACTTCCAAATGTCTGTTTTGGAGAGAAACACATCCAAGTGTGCACTTTAAGCTGAGACCAGTAACCATGCCAAGTACCCTGGAATGTGCTCAGCAGTCTGATTCTGTGAGCTTTTTCCTTCTAAGAGGAGTTTTAAATTAAATGAATAACTAAGACTTGAATCTATTACAAGAGCAGAAACAGTAGGAGAATTATCTTTTTTGATACTTAAAAAATATATTAAAAAAATCAAATCACGTAACTTCATGTAGCCCTCAAATGAATTTAGAACTGCATATGGGCATAAATCTTTTTTCATTGTTATCTACAGGAATTCATGAAAGCGTAAAAAAAAAATAATGATAAAATTTCATGTTCTAAGAACGGCCAACTGCAAAATCCAGATGTGGCCGAACTTCTCAGCATCATCACATCCAATTGTATTATGGCTCTAATCACAGGACATTTATTACTTCTGAGCACTCAAATGATGCTTTTCAAAAAAACAGCATCAAAAGGATAACTAGGAGGATCCCATCAATATGAAATCACACCTACAGTTCTTTACAATTTACAGAAAGAGCCTAACCAATCTCACTCTCGCTTCTGAGCACACTTGCTCTGTGTTTCCTCTGCTAGAATGTTTCGAACAGTTTCACTGTTTCCCCTGCATAATTAGTATCTTCTGTTGTTTGTGTGGGTGTCTTGCTTGAAGACGTACTACAAGGGGTTCTTTTAAGTATGAAAACATTTATGTGAAGTCATGATCACATAAGGAAAATCACAGAATCATAGAATGGACTGGACTGGAAGGGACATTAAAAACTATCCAGTTCCAAACCCCTGCCATGGGCAGGGCTGCCACCCACTAGATCAGGCTTCCCAGGGCCCTGAAAAGCAAAACTATTTTTAGTCGTCCTTTCTGTTTGTGCTACTGAATTCTGTAATGAAGATATTTGAATACCTCTTTGGGAAGGCAGAAGGGACCTGGGCCCAAAGCCAGGTATTGTCCTAGATAGACCAGTACTGAATTAGACATTAGCGTGGTATTAGACTGGACTCTGTACAACTGAATTTCTACGTTGCTAGGGAAAGGAGATATCCTTGACAGCATGACAGCAGTGATGCCAATCTGAATGTAGCTGGGTAGGAATCAAATGGTCATATGCGTAGTTACTTGCTGATCTCTTGTGCTGCATGGGAGGTGACATGTCCACATGCTTTTGGACTGCAAGAGAGGAAAAGTATACATCAACTTTTATTTTCTGTAAAAGTGGTTCTCATCTTTTTAGCCATACATGTTCCTCCCCTGTGCATCCTCCTGTCAGTTACCTGCCATCTACCTTATGTTTCAATTTTATAATTCATTTCACCTGAAGATAAAATTGTGCCTTAAATTATATATTCACTGGGAGACCAACTTGTCTTGCTTAACTGCACAGCTATGCTGTCACTCAGAAAGAAATATAGACATGTGAAGCACTTTATGTATTCAAGGATCTGAAAGCTCTCTATAAAGCGAGATGAAAGTGCTGATGGCAAAAGGAAGCACACTAAAATTGTTGGCAATTGCTGATGTGGAACTTTCATTAGCTGTTATGCAGCCTTTGACACATAAACCACTTTTACTAAGAGAATTAATGGGAGGGAGGACAGTAAGATTATTTCATCTTGTCCTTGGGGCAATGACTGTCAAAGAGACTGATGCAGTAAATAAAGTGCTTAGGGTAACAGTGACCAAATTGTGTGAACTTGATCTAAAGACAGCCCAGAGCATAACACTGTACACTGTTAAAAAAATAATAATAAATGTCCACAACAGTTGGCTGAAAGACAGAGTCCTCTCTTTCTCCCTTCTTCCCTCCCTTTTCTTCCTGTTCTTCCTTTCTTTCTTTCTTTCTTTCCTTTTTCTCCTTTCTTCCTCTCTGCTTTCCCTTCATCCTCGCTCTGCTTTTCTCTCTTCCTTCTCTCCGTCCCTCACTCCTTTCTTCTTTCCTTCTCCTTCTCCCTACTCCTTCCTTCCCTCTTTCTATCCCTCCCTCCCTCCTTCCTCCCTTTTCTCTTTCCTCTCCTTCCCTCATAAAATGACAGCACTTCAAACAAGAACTGTCAGTTCAGTATCTGCCTCTAATTTCCCCAAATAAGGCAGAACGCTGTTCTGTCCTTAGTCAGCTGTGAAATCCTTTAATGCTCCTTTTGAGTCAGAGAATACAACATTGCTTCCCTTTAAAAAGGCAGAGGACAAAAATGGTCTAGGAGAGGGCTCACAATACTTTTCAAGCCATACACACGTGATTGTTACTCTGCTCTGATCAGTGCAAGGTTGAAGTGTGTCTGTGGCATGGGAGAGACCAGCAAGCCCTGCGGCAGTCTGCTTTGGGAAGGACAGACCACCACCAAGGGATGGACACAGACACAGCTGGAGAAAAGTCAGTCCTTGGGACATGCTCGCTTCAACCTCAAAGGACAAGGACCTTCCCTGCATAACAATGATTCCAGGGCTAACCATCAACAAAACCACCTTGCTGAATGTTCTAATACCTTTAGATAGGCTGTTCACCATCGATATGGCTGTTTTAATGAGCACAGTGAATTAACTCAACTCTTTTTTGTTCACTTTTATTTCTTACTGCAATAATTCTTTTCCCTACACTGTTTTAGGGAACTGTCATTGAATCAGGTACATTCAGAAATGTTTCAGAATCAAAGAATCATAGGGGTTGGAAGGGACCTCCAGAGATCATCGAGTCCAACCCCCCTGCCTAAGCAGGTTCCCTACACCAGGTCGCACAGGTGGGAATCCAGGCGGGTCTTGAATATCTCCAGAGAAGGAGACTCCACAACTTCCCTGGGCAGCCTGTTCCAGTGCTCCGTCACCCTCACCGTAAAGAAGTTCTTGTGCACATTTGTGCAGAACTTCCTATGCTCCAGTTTCTGGCCGTTTCCCCTTGTCCTGTCTCCACACACTGCCGAAAAGTCTGGCCTCGCCACTTTGCTGCCCACACCTTAGATATTTATAGACCTGGATCAGGTCCCCTCTCAGTCTTCTTTTCTCAAGGCTAAACAGACCCAGTTCACTTAGCCGTTCTTCATAGGAGAGATGCTCCAGGCCCTTCACCATCTTTGTGGCCCTCCGCTGGACTCTTTCCAAGAGATCCCTGTCTTTTTTGTACTGGGGAGCCCAGAACTGGACACAGTACTCCAGATGAGGCCTTACCAGGGCAGACTAGAGGGGGAGGATCACCTCCCTCGACGCTCTTTTTAATGCACCCCACAATGCCATTGGCCTTTTTGGCCACAAGGGCACACTGCTGGCTCATGGCCAACCTGTCATCCACCAGGACACCCAGGTCCCTCTCTGCAGAGCTCCCCTCCAGCTGGTCATCCCCCAATCTGTACCGCTGCATGCAATTATTCCTCCCTAGGTGCAAGACTCTACACTTGCTTTTGTTAAACCTCATGTGGTTAGTTTCCTTATGGTTTGTCATGCTGAATTTTTAAGTAAAGGAAGCCTAGCTTTAATATATCCATTCAGTCTTTCTTCTTCTGATCTGCTCTCCTGGATTGCTTATTATCAATGCACCTTCTTGTTTCTGTCTTTTCATTTATCACAGAAAAGGATATTCATTGCTGACACTTCAGATGAAAAAAAAAAAAGCAACAGACCCAGATAAACATATCATAGCATTTCAGAGCTGCTAAAAATAATAGTTGATGCCAGTAGGGTTCATTAAGAGTACAAGTTGATGCAAGTAGTGCTTCGTAAGTTAAAAGCACAACACAATCTCTTTGTTTTAGCTGGGAGCAAACATTTATTGTCACAGTGCAATTGGTAATGAGAAGTCACCAGAAGAGACAGAAAAAGAAATTGGGTCTCCAGGGCTTTATTCTAGCATCCTGTCCCCTGAAAAGCAGTGCCTCCTAATGCAAACGTTTGTCCTGAATAAACTTTTATGCTTTCTAACCAAATAAAAAGCAGCCTTGAACTCTGCAGTAATTCTTATGTCACCATTTGACAGAATTTAGGAAATATATTTACAACTGTCACACATAAACAGAGAACTGTCTTACAGCACCTGAGAGACTTCACTCATTCGTATTTTCCAGGACAGTTGCTAGTATGGTGGTTTAATGAAAGATGGCAGAAATAGAGAAGGATTCTTAACTTCAGCACTCAAATGTATTAATAATAGTTTTCTTGAAAATTTACAGAGATATTCAAGTTACCTAGACTGAAAAGATTCTCCTTTGTCAAAGGTATATGGATGCAGAAGCTGTTGAGGGTTCTATTAGCTGAATATTTTCTTGTGTGCCTGTTGGTATGTGTGTGCATAGAGATACGCACAGTTTCCATTACTTCCTGTCCATTGGTTACCACCACACTGCCAGACTTCGTTTTGTTAAGCATTCAGAAAGAAATCACCTGTATTTTACTTACTTTGATTTAGTACATTGTCATGAGGAATAGAACATGTTGGGGACAAAGTTTAACAGAGCTAACAAAGAGATCTTCTCCTGTCTCCACAACATTTTTAATCATGTCTTTCCCAGGAAGATTTAAAAGCCGTAAAATAGACAGATTAAAAAATGAATCTTATCAAACCTTAATTTCAGAACTCTCAAGGGTACTAAGATATAGGACACTACAGAAAGTCCTCTCATACTTCACACCTTAAAAATGATGGACACAGAATGCAATATTGTTTGTTAAAAATGAGATTTATTTCTTTCTGAAACCTTAACAAACAAAATGAAGACTACTTATTTCCTGCTCCTTACAGCTTCTGTTGCACTTACTGTGTAGCTAATCTCATTACAGAAAAAAACAGATAAACACTCTGTGCTGTGGTTAATGTTTTCTACAAGCAGATTCAGCTACTTGGAATCCAGAAAAAGCATCACTCAAAGAAAAGTGGATTGCTTGAAACACACCTCAGCAGCTGAGGTATTTTCAAATGTGTTCCTCTACAAAGTGTGCAGCTCCAGAGAAGGTGCCTTGGCCAAACTGAGAGCTCAACCAACAGCCTGGGCTGCCAAGATTTACAGGCGTAAAACACAAGTGATTTAAAACCTTATGTGCATGCAGGGGAAGGGGCACACATTAGCTTTGGGAATACAACCTCATGGCTCTTGAGTTACCAACTTGCCTCACAGATCCAGGGCAGGCACTGTGGTAACTTTTAGCAATAGGACTGAAGTGAGATCAGGAGAAGGGCAGCTGTGAGCACTATCACCAGTGGAGCTCTGGGAGATTTCTGTCTCTGGTTAGAACCCGTCCTCACTAGAGGCTTGACTCCAAGTTCCTGTATTTGTGATTTGCAATCCATATGCTTCAGGGAAACAACTGAGAATGTGATAGAAAGGTGATGTTCTTTGATCAAGAGGCTTCTGATACTCCACCCTGCCCTTCTTCTTGTCAAACAAACAAACCAATCAGATTTTATCAAGTTGATGACATCCGTAAATGGCTTTGTTAATTCTTTGAATTTAATAATAATCTTATTATTTTTCAATCTCAGTACTTAGGTGTTTGTGTGCAGCACTTTAATGCAGCCAGCTCTTCCCTGTTGAGCAAACCAGTCTTTGCTACCAAAGACCAAAATGCTACAGACTTAATAAAGATGACCCTAGCACTCATGAGAGAAGTAGATCGCAGCCTCCTTCCACATCCAAAGAAACCCAAATTACTTCCAGCCAGCAAGATTTCCTGCAAGCTGTAACTGCATTGTTGTTAGCTACTGAGCCACCCATAAATATAAGTAGTAATGAGCTGCATCTGACTTTTTGGATGAAGGATGGAGTGTTTCTTTGCAGGAAGTGAAGCAAGACTAAAGCAGAAAGTGCTTTTCTTGAGCTTTGAGACTATTCCTGTGAGAAATGTTATTCAAAATCCAGTTGCAATGGAAGACGAGATGCAGATCTAATTCTTGTCTCTCCAGGCACAAGTGAGTCCTTCTCCAGCCACACTCTTAAACAATCTTTCCATCCAATGTCACGTAACATTAAAATATCATGTACTGAGCATTTATCCCACATACTGCATTCATTTCACCTTGCTGCCAGCAGTCCTTCTGAAGGAAGACTGTGTTATGACCATGAAAACAAGACTGTTTTGGTACGGCACAGCACTGAAACAAGCTTATTTGGTGTTTCTCAAGACACCTCATCTTCTTCTTTCCATGACAGGCTCAGAGATTAAACAAAGACATTACTTCAATCAAAAGTGTCCTGAATCTCATATATTATCTCACATAGTTCTGATTAGAACATCTACAAAGCTGTTCCATTCCTCCTTTCTATTCTACAATACAGAATATGTAAGATAATAAAAGCAAAAGGGGTACCAGCAGATCAATCTGAATGGTTACTCCACCTCCAGGAACACGGACATTAAATTTGCATGGGAAGGGACCATAACATTTTGTTTCTAGAATATGAAGTTTTGTGAACCCAACAGAAAATCTAATGCTGAAGTGGCTGGGTAGAGCTCCTGCAGAAAGGAAGCAGAAAAGCTTCCTACAGAAAAGCTGATGAGAGTCTAAGAAAGCTCACGACATCCAAGCGGCAAACAGATGAACTCGACTGACCTGAGAGATCTCTCACCTGTTATAGAATCATGGAATCATTTGAGTTGGAAGGGATTCTTACATGTCATCTAGTCCAACTCCCCTGCAATGAACAGCTCAAACAGGTTGCTCAGGGCCCCATCCAGCCTGACCTTGAATGTCTCCAAGGATGGGACATCCGCCACTTCTCTGACTTTCCAAGTCATGTTATCTTTCTCTGTCTCTTGGTAGCCTCCTTTTAGAACAGTAACAACGTCAACTTTCCATCTTTGTAAGTTCTCATAAGATCTATGGATGGGAACCACTTAAAAATTGCCTGCAGTTTTGTGATAATATGCTGCTCCATAGCCCAGCTAGTCTCCTTCAGAAGCAAAAAAAAAGAATCTAGCTCAGTTATTTGCCAGCATTGCAGTTCCAAATTGCTTTTTTAGCTCTGCTATCAGTGCACAGCTCTGCTGCTTATGATTCCATATGAAGCACAAAAAAACAAAGCATAGATCAATTTTTTTTAATACATAGAAAAGATAGTATGATTCATTTGTATTACTTATTTGAGTAATCTGTTTATAGGCATTACAAGTATTGTCAGGAAGAGGTATCTCTTTACTGCACATTTTTTTCAGACTTTTTCCAATAATCTTGACTTCCTGAAACACTTACTAGAATACAACAGCCAGAGAAAGTTAGAAATAGTATACTAGTTTTGGTTACAAGCTGAAACCAACTTCTTGTCACTTATTCCAACTGGTGTAATGACAGAACAATTAAATTATTTTGTTTTGTGAATTTCATCAGCTATTTATTTCAAACACATGATTATTTCCAGAAATTATTTGAAAACTGCTTCTCTCCTCTGCCCTTGTCAGAAACAAATATCAGCAAATTGCTGAAGTCTAGGATGCAATGTTCTGTACCAGAAAAATAGTGTCAGGATTAGCACTGCTGCTTTCAGGGGCACACAGCATTTAAAAGGCTAACAGATTAGTTTGTAGATAACTCTTGGTACCAGAAGGAGACTTGATTTTGTTTTCTTGCCATCTAGCTCTCACAAAACACATTTTCCTGTTTGTCATCTCATATATTTGGCTAGAAGAAGTAAGAACTTTTTTTGAGCAGATGATGCCACATATGGAGCACTGTGTCCAGTTCTGGGCTGCCCAGTTTAAGGATAGGGAATTTCTGGAGAGAGTCTAGTGGAGGTCCACAAAGATGATGAGGGGCCTTATGAGGAAAGGCTGAGAGACCTGGGACTGTTCAGCCTGGGGACAAGGAGACTAAGAGGGGTTCTTATCAATGCTTATAAATATCTAAAGGGCAGGACTCAAAGTAAACGGGGCCAGGGTCATTTCAGTGGTGCCCAGTGACAGAACAAGGGGTAATGGGCACAATCTGTAACACAGAAAGTTCCACACAAACATGAGAAAGAACTTCTTTACTGGGAGGGTGACAGAGCACTGGATGAGGCTGCCCAGAGAGGTTGTGGAGTCTTGTTCTCTAGAGATATTCGAAGTCCACCTGAACATTTTCCTGTGCAACCTACTGTAGGGAGCCTGCTTTAGCAGGGGGTTGGACTAGATGATTTCCAGAGGTCCCTTCCAGCCTCTACGATTCTGTGGTTCTGTGAGTCTGTGTTTGCTTAATATTAATTCTAAAAATATGAGGCAAATAGAAAAATTTGAGCATTGTAAGGTACTTACATACCTTCAATAGTTGACGTACTCAGAAGACAGTGTTCTTGCTCAGGAATTATGGGCAGTATCTTCATGGCCTGTGCAGTAAGTGGAATCAGTTGTTTGTTGGTCTTCACTGTTAAAAGTTAAAATATTTTTAACTCACATTGTTAAACAGCAAATACATCTGCAGAGTGTTTGAATATGCAAGTTTGAAAATCATTGAGAACTATCTGAATACAAGACAGAGGTGCATAACCGATTTTTCAATAGGATTTCAGTGCCCAGAGATGCAGATATATGTCTGGAAGTCCTGCAAGTATTAACGATGTTCTGGTATTTCACTTCTTCTGCATGCTATTTAGACTACAACAGGCTGATCTTTAGTCTTTATGGAAACCAGCTTGGAGGTAGGCAACTAAATTGCTCGTGAAAAGTCTACTAGTAGTGAAAATACATGCAAAATTGGGTTTAACTAAAAGTCTCCCCAAATACAAAAACCTACTGCTGGCCAGTTGAGAAGAAACAACTTAAATTTAGAGTGTAAACTTTCCAATTCATTTTCGTATAAGGACAGTCCAGATTGTCACTCAGGAACATTTGATGTGGCCTTAGATAACTTGTAATATGCACAGGGAGAGTATCTAGGTGTCATATGGAGGTTAACAGAGATGACAGAATGCACCTCAGAAACAGGGAGAGACGTGGTGATGCCTTTAGCACACTGCCAACACAGATGCTGATATGGTATCTTACTGGAGTACTGATAAAGAAAGACTGAAATAGTATTGTCAGGCTAATGAAGTCAGAGTTGTTGATGCAATAATGCATTTTTCAGAGAGCTACAGTAGAACTGAAAATATTTTAACTTCAGGTCCACCCTGTCTCTGACCATTCATAGCTTCAGTAAACTTGCAAGTGGGTTTCTGCTATATTTATAACAAGAGAACGTACTGTACCATTTATGTTTAGCTTCATCCCTTCTCCCTTTACTGTGTCAACTGAGCATCTCTCTTTTACAAATGCAATTAAAAAGTGGAGTTTGGATCTTGGTAATTAAGAAACTGAATATGAAAGCAAAGTTAAAATAAAACTAGGGCAGATTTTAAAATCGGATCTTATTTCACCCTCAGGCTGAACCCCAAAAGAATGAGAATGTAGGCTTATATTCCCTTCAGAGCCTATGTGTAACACTGCTCTGCATGCATGCAAACTGAACAGAGAAAGAAAAGACCACTCATTTAAAAGCACCCTACTGAAAGCATACATAATGAGCTATAAAAGCTCGTTAAGATTACCTGTCCCTTCTTGATTTTATTCTCCTTTCTGAAACAGCAAAAGACCCAAAGTGGTAATTAAGCTTCACATTTTTTTTCTCTGGAAATGTTGCATCTTTGAAACATGCAAATCTGTGTTTAGTACTGAATATCTTGATAAGCTTTGCTTTTCACAGCATTATTCATCTAAGTTACAGTGGCAAAGACAACAGCTGTGTCAGGAACTAACTGGGAAGGATCAGAATCAAATATATGATGCTTCACTTGGCCAAGATTAAACAAATCTCTCCTGTCTTGGCTTTGCATCTAATTAATGCTGTAGAAGTTGTATCCTGCCTGTCCTCATGCTAAAAAGAAAATGTATTGCAGAATACAAGGACTGAGTCTGAGTTCAATGGGATTGCAGCCCTGACACTATTGAGGCAGGGATTGCTTCTACTTCCAACCTGTCAACTAACCTGAAGTTGCAGCAATGCCTCAGAGAGACGGCAGAATGTGGCCCATTTCCTCTAATCTTGTAGGCTAGGAACTATTATTTTAATATGATAGCATGGAAAACAATATAGGAATTCAAATGACTGATGGGAAATTTATCCAATTGTTTCTTTCATGCAAATTACAGTTGCAAAGCACACTTATATCAGCTGCTATGGATGTCACAAAATCTCAACAGTCCAGAAGACAATGGCAGGCCAGAAACCCTGAAGTTTTACTCTCCGAGTCCTGGTTGTCACTGTGATCCTACAACATTCTTCTTTAAGAATGAGTAATAAAATTACCATTCAATTGCTTAAGTGGCTGAAGGTCTTTTTTAGCATTTTATGATATGTGTTGTAAACAAGCCACCCCACTTCTCATTTTCCTGGAAAGTCCAAAACTTCTGTATCTGAGAACTGCAACTATTTCTCTTTGCTTCCAGCATTTATGCTGTTTTTCTACTTTTCTATTTCTCTTAGCTTGAACCAAGAGTGTCGAGCCATACACTCAGACTTGCTAACTTATTGTCTTCTATTTTTATTTTTTTTTTTACTTCTTATTGGCATACTTTGGGCTTCTTAAAAATTATTTTTCCATTTGAAATGTAGATATAAATGTTGATGCACTGGTCTCTTGCTTCACTGGATAGTTTTAACTGTTACATTTTGTGCTAAGACTGCAGCAACTGAGCTCTGCATCACCTTGCTGGTGGCCTTTGTTCTTCAGGTTCACCACCATTCCCCTAGGAGAAACACAAAACAGCAGCAAAAGCCACATGAACTGCTGGCCATCTGCCCCAGCCTGACGTGGGGCATTCATTTTCACTAGAGAAAATTTATAACTCTAAGATTCCAGATAAGTAGCACAGATGTGAACATACAAATACATCTTGTAATTCACAGGCTAATGAAATCTCAATTAAAAACACTACCACTTCCATAAATACAGTCCTTGGAATACTCAGTACCATGACTGGGATAAGTTCAAAATCTGTTTTGGCAAATGCAGTACAAACATGAATTAATTTGACACGGCTGAAAGCCAGGAGCGTCACAATATAATCAGAAGAAAACATACATTGGAATTAACTTTGCATTACTGTGAGCAGACTCAGAGAGTGAGTCAGGGAATTCTGTATTTGTATACCAAAATGTAATGAGACAAAGTATGACTTTGTGAGCCAATGGAGTATTGCTGAAGATAAGAGAAGTAAGACACAATTTCAGCAATGTAGCAGGCATTATGTCTGAACTAAGATAGCTCACAAAGACTGCAAAGTGCTAATATGATGATATTAGCAATATGGTTCTCTTTCTGTACAGTACTCTTCTAGAACAGAAGTGGGAACAGGATTTTTTCCAGCAGACCTTATGCTGCTTTCAAAACAGGACAAAATTGAATGTCATTTTTTATGCTGGAAATCTGGAATTTATAGAGGTAAACTTCTACTATGAACTCACACTGTAGCTTATAACCCACATACTTACATTAATGAAACTTCCAGTATGAATCTGCTAGGCAGATTCACTCATAGGTATTAAACTCCTTATTTATGCAATCTGTATTTCTTCTGCAACTATTTTCTTTTTTTTTTTTTTTCTATTTCTTTTCCTTTTTTCTCTTTTTTTAACAGTGTAGTATATAGTCCATATGCACTGTCCTACTCCCAACAGGTAATTATGTGCCATGCCCCCAGGCTTAAATTCTTGTTAGGATACAGCTATATGAGAACAGCAATATTTAATGAGTTGCTAATAGTGGAAAGGCTGTTTAAGTGGTTTGGCAAAAGTGGGCTAAGGAAAAGGTATACAAGCAGCATAAGTACAGCTACCTTCCATTTTGCTGGAATCAAGGTGATTTATGCAGTGAGCCACACATTACTATTTAGCAGTTTCTGAGTTCTTTTAAAACACCTTGGGGAATACTACCTAGTACTCGTAATTGCTATTATTAATTTATTAAGCTGTTCCAAAACCTCTTCTACTGCCTCTTCAATTTGAAAAAAAGGAAGTCTTGAAATAAAAGCCTCTGATGTGGGAATCTCCCTAAGATTCTCTGTCACGAACACAAAGCAAGAAATTGATTTTTTTTTATCTATACTTTGAACTACTACTATCAAATCCTATTCAATATGAAAATGTTCTGTGTCTGGAAATATAGGTCAGCCATTGAAAGAACTTCTTGCACTGAACAAAAAGCATCCTGTACTGTTGCAGATGAATAAAGGGAAACTGCACTGTCAAATCACACCATTCAAGGGATTGTTTTACATAAACGTAACGACAGATCCAAAGCCTAGATAACGTGCACTGTACCACTCTGTACGCACTCTCTTACATACTTTTTTTTTTTAGCTTAACAGAACAGACATGATACATTCTACATTCATGACCAGAACACGCTAAAGCTCCCCTATCATCACTGTATGTGCCTATCCCTTTAAAGTACCATGATTTTCTTGAGTTGAGAAGTTATCATTTCAGTCCCACCATACAGAATATACTGTAGGTTCTTCTTCCCTCTGTCCACTGGTCTGGATGGTAATGGTTCGTCTACATAGTGGCAGTAAGAGTTTCAAAACACATATGCGCTGTGTATTATCTATTTGTAGTAACACATTGATACTAAGCCACTAATTTACTGAGCCTTCTTAAGAAATTATTCTCAAAGTATGAGTTTCCTTCTTTGTCTTTACTTATCCTTTCTGACCTTTGGATGCTTTGAGAAGTACCTATACATCTTTTCATCTATATGAGATACCTTCCCACCCCCTTATAATACAGAGTTGTTTATTTTCATTACAGTGTTTCCAGGATGGTTGTACTGTTTTCAGTGGAACTCAGTGTTATATTTCTAGATTTCAAGCTATATACTAATGATAAATAAAGTACTATCAAGGGCTGTCAAATAAGTAACCTATCACAATTTATAACCCACTATCACAGTTGCAAATCCTAAACTTAGGAGCTGGAAAGTAGTAAACACTTTCCGTATGGTTCTGCTTGTACTTTAAGTTGTATAAATTGGGAAATTGACTGGATTCATTAGAATCATAGTGTGTGAAATCAACGAATATCAGATTAGAATAAGGCCCATTGTTGAAGTCTATACAACTAAGCATCATTCTGAGTTAAATGGATAGATTGAAGCAGGAGGAACATAGAAGTAAGAACAACAGACAATATGGGATTCCTGGTTTCTTCAGTACAATAAAACTAGGTTTGAATTTCCATAAAATTTCATAATCAAAAATGCCTTTGGATATTCAGCACTAAAGATGACATTGTGCTAATAAAACAGGTATGGTGAAGCTACAAAAGACAAAAGATGTCAGGGAGATAATCCCTTTCCTGGGGGATGAAAATAATGAGCTCATAAATATGTCTTAGAGGTAGCTTGTGCTCTAAAACTGAGAAGTATAAATTGTACTCCCAGGAGAGTTCAGACAGACAGAGAGCTATTCACTCTTTTCTAGGTAAAATTGAAATGCCATGAGTTACTGAGTTGCAGAGGGAAATTATTGAGTTTCCTCTAATTCTTCAAGACTTTACAAGACAAACAGCAAGGTACCCAGGCCTAGACAAATTTTAAACCATTTATTTCATTTGCTGGCTCTGTAGCTGTTCTTGTTTTGAATTCGTTCAAAGCTATTATTCTTCATGTTTATGTTAATCTTTGAAAAGACAGAGCTCCTTTTGTGGAACCAGAATCGATGGAAGTTATTGAAGCATATGACTTTTCCAGAAATACCAGTAACACTCAGAGCCATATTTGCTAATTTACCCTCACACAGAGATTTATTATTAAATTCTAATTTCTGCAACTAAAACTTTGAGTTCAGCCATGCCCCTTAATTTATCTGTGCTAAACACGTACTCTCAGAAGACTGTATTTTAATACTGATCTGAAACTATTAAATTTTACTTTGTTGAAATTTTTCTCTAGCACTGGGCTTCTAAGTGCCAGCAGAGCCATTCTCTGAGTCTGCTATCTTTGTCCATCCCATCCCTTAGTAGCAGATTTTGTCAAGTCATAAATACATAGAGCATACATATATGATTGCCTAAATCTGTGTACACTTTCCATACACAAACAAAGTACTTGGCTGCAAGACTTTAAATGTGGCACACAACATGACTAAAAATTAAATGGAAGTATTAAAAACAACAGCAACCACAAAACAACGAAGGAGAACAGTCCTTAATGTAAAACGTTTGGAAGACTGACAGAAGCATTCCCACATAATATATGTAAGTCTTTGTACAGACTCACTGTGAGAATTATTTATTTCTGATATAAATATGTTTCCATAACATAAGCCAGATCAATTTTTTGTAGGATCAAGGTAACTCTGAAACAAAACAGAGACATCCCTTGACAGGAAAGACTCAAAAAGCATTTCTTGAACTCTCCATGCTTCAAGATGTGTTAGCTTTTTATTTCACTTTTATATTACCTACCAGGAAATAGATGAACTTTAGTAGCAGAAATGGTTCTTATTGCATGTCTGGAACCACTTTTCTCTTGAACAGTAGAAACTGTTGCTGCTCCTCTGTGCTTACAATCTGTTTTAAACAAAAAGAGATATCCTTAGCTATAAAATTATATACAGCAGTTGTTAAGAGAGAAAGTCGGTAAACCCCCTATACTTAAACTGTTTAACATCTCCCATGAAAAAAAAACAGGAAGGTTTTGAGATAAGGTCTTGAGAAAAAACTTAGCCTGATGTTTCATATTTTTCCAAATTATATTTTATGTCTTCATGCTTGCCCTTTTCAAATTATTCTTTTCCTCCTCCGGAGCATGTACCTTGAGCAAATTTTGGAAGGTTATCAAAAAGTCACTCTGCATGTTCCAGTAGAGATTAAGAATCATACTGCTGACAGTGGAATAGCTAGAATTAAGTGTACTGGCATCCTAGGAAGCCTACAGCTTCTTTGCTAGTGTGTGGTGTTTACCTTTTGGAGCGCAGTACAAGAATGAGCTCTATGTCACTGAGAGAAAGATAGAGCTGATCTTAATAGCACTGATCTGTAAAGACAGAAGTCCAGGTCTCAGCATCCAGCAACAGACTTGCCCCAATATTTTTATTTTGGGAATGCTAAAAAAAAAAATCATCTTTAAGAAATTCATAAAATTAGCACTTTTAGGTCATGGTACTTTGTGAACACAGAAGTGAGATCTAATATGCTGAAGTCCTAAGTCTGTATTCTAATGGTTAACGTTAAAGAAAGCTCTGGAACTGGCCTTAAGGCAAGACTGGAAGAGTATGGTGAAAGAACTAATTTCTAATTTAGCTCCTTTGTCATGGATCAGTTGTAACCTCCTCCAAATTTATTTGGCTATTTTATTTTATGCACTTTTGGAAATAACTTCATTAATGTTTCAAAGAGTCCCAGAGCCTGCTGAATAGAATAGCTTGGAATGTCTCAAGAGAAAATGAATAATTCCACATTCCTTACCAGATTTCAGTAGTGCTCAGAAATTAAGAGAAAAAGTACTAACTGAACTATGACCGTAAAAATTCATAGCAGCTGTTTTAGGCACACAGTAATATTCTGACAGATTCTTCAGGCACCACTGAAAAAAAGCAGTATGTAGACTTTTAATTAAAGATGGCATAATATATACATGTACGGAATAAAAATTTTAAATCTAATTTTTATGTTCTTCTCTTTTTGCCAGTAAGATACTGATGTTGTACATGATGTTGTAAATTTATCTAATAAAAACGCTATTCCTCTACTAACAGGAAATGTTCTCTAGAAGCCAATCAGAAACCAGAAGCCCCCAAAGGGCATCTTCTCCTTCCTGCTTGTGCCTACAACAATTCTGAAAAACCTGTGTTTAATCGAAAACCAATGTTTAAGTGTAAAGGTAGTAAATCATTAATCATCGCTACTAGCAGCTCTGCATTAAAAATGAGATGTTATGACTCAAAGCATAGACAATCACACTCATGACATTTGCAGTAGCTTTCAAAATGCAAATAAAAGTCCTTCAAACCAGAGCATTTAATAGCCCACTTATAAAGACCTATTTTACAGTTCATGGAATTTTTACATACATTAAATAGCATTCAGACTTTGGTTCCAGCAATAAATAAAAGGTCATGTATTTTAACCAAGATAATATGATGAGGTGATTGTTTTGTCATTTTGAGGGGCTGTCATTTTAAGCAATTGTTTCACTTATTAATTAAGAATATATGCTTAAAATATTTATATTATGTAAATACAAAAACTCACAGAAACATCCTGATCATGGAAACATCTTGTGTGTAGGCACTCTTCTGCCTTCTGTTCAGCTGTGATTAAAGCTAAACTCCTATTGCTCTTTCATTGCAAATCCGCCTTTGGATATAGTTAGGATGATAACAGGAATGCATGTAGCTTATCATTTTTTTATTACCCCTGTGACCAAGGTCTCCATTCTGCAGCTCCCAGCTACAAGGAGAACAGGCATCTGTCTGTTAATAGGAACTAAGTGCTGGTTCTTAAGAAGCTTTCTACCCACTCAGGGCTGACACAAGTAGAAAGTCTCAGGAAACTGCTGTGAAAAGCATCTGAAAGCTCTTCTATTAGGTAAGAGGTTAAGTAACACTTCTCACACTGATGAAAGGGTGTGCTCCCTGTACCGCATAGCTCTGACTTCTGATAAAAAATAAAGACCAGCAGCTGACAAAAGGTCAATTTTCTGCATAGATTTTGCATAGAGGACTTTATCTTGGTTGTTCAAAAGTCTCACACTTAGAGTACTCCTACACTTATATTCCTGCTTATCCATGGCATACTGCTAGAAGAAATACTGCGAATCGTGATTTCAGACTCTGTCCCAAGTGAATCGCATAGGAAGAGCCTGTTCTGTTCAATGAAGGCGATACGTAGAAATAATTGTTTCCATTTCATAAGAACAAGTTATTCCATAGCAAAGTTAGTTTTTGAATCACTTTGAGTAGGAAGGGGTATTTAAATCTGTTTATATTGGTCACTGGCATTTCTGCTTATGACGTAGATCAAAGCTCAGCTGTATTCATCTACTGAAATGAGTCTGAAATCAGAAATTCTTTAGACAAAATACCATAGGCTACCAGTATCTGTTAAAAAACAAAAACCAACCAGACTTCATTTAGCAGCAAAAAGCTTGGATGTGCATCCACAATTCAAAGATGAAAGGGATCAATCATCTGAGTATTCCAGAAGTTTCTACCTCATTACAATTAAAATACTGTTGTCTGAAACACATTAATAATCAACAGCTTTGTTATTGTAGATTTCTCATAATGTAGATATTTAGTTTCATGTAGATGAACTTGTTACTTACAGTTTTGGCCATTATCTTGGACTATTTTGTAGATGACAACTGAAACAGTCAAGACAATAACAACTGGAATCATACTGAGCCAAATGATCTTCGTCATACACATTGGATCTGTCCATAAAATGTAGAAGAGATTAAATTAAGCTGGAAATAACAATTTTACATGCAGCTCAGCCAGTAAGAAAATGCTTCAAAGATCAATGTTTATATTTAATGTAAAACAAGGGAAATACATATCCTCTCTTTGTTTGCTTTTTAATGGGACAGAGAAGACAATGATTCACCATTCAACATTCACCTGTACTGGCACTCTCAATCTCCAGGTCCATCTTCACATATCAAAGAAGGAAAAATATTATATATAGAAATTTTCTCATCAAAAAGCAAGAAAATACCTCCCATAGAAACCCGATGGGGAATTCATTTAACAAAAGCTACTTTGGGGGAGAATTGGTGGGAGGCTGGGCGTGCACAGGAAGAAAGCTGCTCTTTTGGACTATGGCTAGTGCAGAAATTCACCCACATTCCTGTGGAATCAGTTCAGTACCTAGTGCAAGCCGGAACCACAGAGGAAGGGCATGGGGAACTTTCCTCCCCAGTTCTCCAAAAGACCTTTGAAACCTCTTTGGCAGCTGCATGTTAATGCATACCTGACATTGTCTAATAAAATATTTTTTAAAAAACAACAATTTGACTATGACTCATAAAATCAAATTACTGGCTAGAGCCAAACCACTGTTTTCCCTCTCTTGATGTAGAATACTATAATTAGACTTATATTAACTTCCTTTGAATGCCTTCTCCTTTGAGAAGTCGAGAGGTAACTACCAATAAGGCTTTCAAGCACAGTTCATCCCTCCTAATTCATAACTAAAAAATACTTTTTATAGAAGTCATTTAGGCCTTCTCCTTTCAGACAGGGTACTGTACTCCATCTTGTAGTAACCTGTATTGGCTTGCATGCCAACAGTGCCCAGTCAAAGCTCTGTGCACCTCTCTAGCTTTGTTTTGACGTAAGCAAAATAGTTGTTAATTTTTATCGCTAATTTGAAATTACTATTAGGGAACGGTGGTGAGCTCATAGCTTTGAAGTTAGTGGGCAAGTTGAAAACTATACTCGTATGTAGGCCTACTTCTATTTAAAAAAAAAAAAAAAACTAAAACAAAAAAATTAAACTGCCCTCTTTTTGCTACGAGTTAACCTGGAAATATTTTACATTGGTTTATCCAACTCAGAAACACTTAACTTTTCTAGCAAAGGCATAGCATAAAATGCATTTGCCTTGTGAAACTAAATGAATGTAATAATTTAGCAATTCCCCAATGGAAAGTGTAGCATACATGGGCTGGAAGGCCTGACTGTGGTCATGCAATCTCCTGCAGCACAAAGAGAAACCTAAATAGCTGTCAGGCTGTCCTCTGAGAAAATTAAACCTAGCTCAGCTGAATATTTCTCTTTTAAGTAATGCTGAAAGTAGGATGTTGCTGCACAACATTATGGAAAGTCAAACTTGTCTCCTGGTTGTTCTGCCTTCAAAGTTAACTGAAATTGTTTAATTTACCTCCTAGACAGCAGAGTTATGCCATTGTGGGGAAGGGAAAAGGAAAAAAAGTAATTCCAGCTTTTTTCAAACATGCATTTTGTAAGTCTGTCATCTTAAGTGGAGAAAAAAAAAATGAAAATTTACAGACACTTATTTTTCTGTCTTGTTTCTAGGAAAAGAAAAACACCAAAACATATAAAACATGTCAGTTGACTACTAAGGATGGTCTTTTAATAAGGGATGATCAAAATTGCATTGTTTTGTTGTGAAATAGTTTCAAATGGTTGCTGAAAGCAGATAACTACCTACTGCAAATTTTTTGCAAGATGCAAATTGTTTCAAAGTTTGATTTCCCTTTTGAACCTCCTTTGTAACTTACATTCCACATAAGACTTCAGTTGCAGTGAAATATTAATACAGTCATTTTGGTCATCGATCATAGCCATGAGACAAGAGTGATTTAGGTATTCTTCAGCTGCATTTCTTCCTCTGACTATGGAGTTGTTGATGTGGATTTCCAGAATGTAGTAGGTACTATGCTCTACTTCTTCATTTGCATGAAGCATAGTGAAATTAAAATATTTATAAAAAGAAATAGCATCTTCTGTGTTCACTCCAGATGAGTCTTCTGCTTTAGGAACTACAAATTTACCAAAAAAAAAAACCACACAAAAAACCAAACTGTTAAATAACAGTATACAATGAGAGACGACTCTCAGAGCAATAAAATAATTTCTCTGTCTTATTTAAGAAAATAAATAGTGCATTTTTACATTATTGACTATAATAAAATGGACAAAAGAATGTAATGCGCAATCATCCTGAACAGTTATGAGTACTGATTATCTTTACAAAATACATTTCCCCAGAAAATTATTGCCTTTTTTTTTATCTTACAACCAGCTTCGAATCTTTTCTTTTTTTTTTTTCTTGCTTTGTCATATGTTGTCAAAGCTAACAAAGCCAAAAACTGAGCTATGAAAGAAAAGAAACAATAAAAGCTGTACAATGATAGACATCTGCAGTGCATATCCAGCCCATGTGCTATGAGTTGCAGAAAGCCTTTGTTTCATTTCAAACTACAATCTGTGAGGCTTGCAGAACGTTAACAACAAATACAGGTAAATGAGACATTGTCAGAAGTGTTAGAGTTGTACGTGTATACATGACAACAGAGTTTGCCCACATATTTTCTTGTTTTGGTATTTTCCATGCTCGGAAAGACAGCTCTATTTTTCAATAAGGAAATGATGCAGTTTGAAGAGAACTGCATTTCTCGTATTCGGGTCTTGGCCTCTTGCCCCTGTTAGAGGCAATGTTAGGAAAGCAAAATTCAGAAGCTTCTCCTCCTCCACATGTTTTCAGATATACTGCAAGTGCATAAGGCAGAGAAGGAACATACTGCTACTACTCTGAAAAACTGTGGATGTTGCTACGCATTTCATTTTGCTGGGTCTGTCCTTATTCACTGCTGCCTTCTATTAAACAAGAAATGCCACTAAACCGTTACGGACATCACAGATTATATACACAGAAATGGTCATTTAGCTCTTTTAATTTCTGCATAGCTGCTATCTAAGTAGTTACCGTCTTCAATTTATTTCTTCAGATACTTGATTGCAACTTTTCATCATATAATATCAGCCATCAGCAAGCAGAGATCCACAGTGACTCTTAAAATTATACCTTTCAAGAAAACTCATCAGAAACTATAAAACTCTACAAATAAATATTTTATAAAATCCAGCAAGAAAAAAAAGAGATCAAAATGCATTCATAAAACCCAGCTGGCAGAGGTCAAATTTGCAACAGAAATAGTTGGACAAGGCAATCTCACAGCACTACTTGCAGACCTTAAGATAATGAACACTCCTTCATACAGAAGATCCTCAAAGAAATCAGCACTCAGAGCCGAGAATTACTGCCACTACAAATCTGACATAAAACCTATGTTCTGCAGCAATGCAAAGACAGCTATTAAGAAAAAAAATCAAACCAAACAAACAAAAACAAAAAACAAAAAAAGCCAAACACAGCAGTATCTGTAGAGTTTGCAAAGACAATGGAGAACCAGCACCATATTATCATCTTCAACTACCAAACCAAGCCATGCATCTTATGCTATAATTAACTACTTCCAAATAAAGTACTTTGCTTTTCCTACTTACATTTTTTATCTATTGATCTTGATTCTTGATGATCAACATTCATATCTCTGCTGGATTCAGACTCTGAGTATTTAGTATTTGACTGTTGTTCCCTACTAGAGGACAGGCAAATACATGGAATATTTTGGAAATTTGAATGATTTACAATGGTCTTCAGTAAGACAATCTGATTTTCTCTTTTTTGTTGCAGCGATCTTTTGCAAGAATTATTAAAAGTACAAAGTGGAAAGGTGGTGTTATTTAATGAACAGGTATCCACACACGATACAACTACAGTGTTAGCTGAAAAACAAAGAGTACTGTATTAGCAAAACCATCTCTTAGAGTACATGGATAAGTAAGTGCATTTAAGTATCATGTAAAATACCTTTTAACCATCATACAGTGAAATGCACTTCTTGAGGGTTGTGGCAGAATATTGCATGCATCATCAAGCAAGAGGAAGCAAGCAGAGAATATTCTCCCAACATACATGTTGGATTTTATTGCTGAGTTACATGGAATATCTTTCAGTACTGAGTTGCATTTGTGGTGGTCTCTAGTGTCATTCCCGTTTCAAAGATGTACAGATTTCATTGTGCTTGAAGAGAAAATGAAACCCACTCATGTTTGAAACAGGAAACATAGCCCTGCAACCATACAGCTGCAACCAACCAGTGATCGCACTGTAAAATAGTTATGAGAATGAAAACTTTCTCTCCAATGACACTGAAACCCACAGAAATACTGCTGAATCCTCCAGTCACACCCTTCCTGCTTTTTTTCCGTTCAATCATGAAACTTAATGCACAGTGTTTTTATTAGTTGAATTTCAGTACCAAATTACTGCAGCTGAAGCACATTAATGCAACTCTAACAAATAACAAAAAAAGACACATCGTGTTAATTATTAATGCATGTTATTTTAACTGTCTCCTACATTAAAGCAGGGCTTTATTATATGAACTGTGTATTTCTACTTGAGTTAACCTTGAAATATTTTTTTCAGTATGAAAGAAATTGAAGATTAAAAATCTTCAGAGACTCCAACATGAAATATGTATTTATGAACACAAATAATCCCTCCCATGAGTTGATGTGGTGCTAACCCATAGTACTGTAGCTAAGCTTCCAATTCTGGTAGTATTTTTGCATCTCTGTGATGTGGAAATTCTGCATCTAATACTCATCATGAATGATATGTTCATAAATCCTTATGTATAGACAGGAAAACAGCCTTTGATTGCTCCAGTACTCAGCTGCAATCTGACAGTTTCAGCAGCCATCTGTGCTCATATCAGAGCTGACTGGCCTCAGAAACAGATCGGTGAAGGATTTCAGGCAGGAAGCAGAAATAAAATCCAAAATCCAGTGCCAAAGTCAGTTACCTTCACTTTAGTAACATTACATCAGAAAGTGATAAACTCATAAAACACAATACATTGAAATGTAAGATATTTAATATGCGGGTAATAAGAAAAAATCTAGGCTTTTATCTTTCCATTAGGGAAGTCAAAATATTTTCCCCAAAATGCTTTTGATCTGACCATCACATCCCAGAGTAGAGCAGGCTCTTGAGACCCAATTCTCCCAGCTGGAGGAGGTGGTTTGGGCAGCCATCCTCCGGTCAGATGAGCCAGCATCAGACAGAAAATGTTTGCCTTCCTGGCAAGGCATGCATGCATGTGGGGAACTGGTCAAAATCTACTGCCACAGCTTTCAAGGTCAGCAAATGGCAGTTCCCCACCAGGCCCCTTTTACTGAGTTTGTACACAGCCGTGTGAGTCTGCTGACTGTGGTCAGGGGGTCTGTACACACCACCACAAACTCCATTTTGTATGTTGTGCTCCACATGACCGAACAGGCTCAAGAGCTGACTAATGCTAGCCAATTTACAGAGTGTAAGGAGCATGCTAAATGACTGGAAAAGTTTGAATGCTGTCCTGTTAGAGAGGGTATTTACCATCCTCTTGTAAGATCTTTACTGAGAAAAATCTGTAACCCATATATTTAATATTAAGAAGTTCTCTGGTTATTAAATCCTTTACTAAGCCTCTATTTAGTTTTTTGTTTTGTTTTCTACTGAAAATCCAATTCCATTAAAATGAAACTATTTGTAGGGAAAATCTGAATTTGTAAGAAAACTTATTTCCCTTTAAGAAAATAATAAATATTTCATTTTGGATTAGCTTAACTGTTTTTTTTTTTCTTCTTTTGATCTATGATACTCGGTTTCAAATCAATTCAGCAGTATACAAAATTGCATTTTTATCACTTCTTTGCAGAAATGGAAGCAAACACATAACATGTCAGAGATGGCAGAGGCCAACAGTACAACATGGGGAGTACACAATGATAGATTTATAGGCGACACAGTCCATCAAATAGCCAGACCCAGACGACAAGACCAGAATTGAGAGCATCAGCCTCTGAAAAAAACAACAGCTTTTCCTAAACCAAGGTAGTGTAAAGCTTCAGAGACTTTCAACCAAATAGATCTGTTGCTTTACAAATGTAAAGGAAACAAGTTTCAGTTTTGGCAATACTGAACTGTTTTCTTTTGATAAGTTTTTAATGGCTTGGGTTAGATTTCCCCCAAAATGTCTCTTTATGGTGTAATCTCCATTTTCATTCCCACTCTGGAGTCAAAATAAATGCTAGAACTTTCCCTAGGGTAAAAAAAATCAAAGTTTCACTTACATTATATTAAAAACCTGAAATACTTTCAGCATTTATGTGATCTTAGATGAGCCTGTGGAACAAGGTCTCAACCACTCATTTAGGAGCTGATCATAGAAGGCACAGTGACTACTTTTCACATGTCAGTGAAGATTTCCAGTAACAAATTTTTGCAAGGAAGTAATGTCCACAGCCTCCTATGGTAGCCAGCAATTTGAAACACCTACAGGAAAGTAATTCTGTACATTTTAAGCTTGCTACACACTTTGAATTAAAAACAGTTCCCAGAAGGTTTTCAGTGAACCAGAAGCCAAATTTCTTGGAATTTTCATATTAAATTGTTCGGTGCGTTTACTTTCCTGCATAATTCAGACATTGTTGCACAGTCTCTTATATTATTCTATAGCTTTTAGAACATCCAAAATATGAATACGATGAATTCTAATCTTCCAAATATAATTTTGTGCAGCACTCTGCTCATGTTCATCTTATTTTATACATAATGTGATTAAGACCATACATAAATTTCAGAATTGCAATGATCATGCTATTGCAGCGTGAAGCAACTCCAAGAAGAACGATCTAGGACCATTACAATGGAAAAATGCAATTACTCTTGAATGTTTGACAGTAACATCAATGTCTTCTTCTGGTAGTATTCATGGCATTGTTTATTTGTGTTGTCTGTGCTAGTAAGTCTTTTGATCACTTCTGTGTGGAGGCAAAACATTCATTATTCCAACATCTTAAGCTGAATGATTGTTTTCATGTTTGAAACTTATGACAGCTTACCAAGTTTGTTGGTTTATTATCAATGAAAACCTATAAATTATATTCTAGCCATTGTCACAGTGGCTGGTTTTGGTGAATCAATATAAAAATGTAAATGTAAGTAAACGAATCTTGGTATATTTTGGTATTAATTTGTTTGCAGAAAATTACTTCATAAAGAAATTGCTTCATAAATAATTTAGTGATGTCTAGGAACACACCAGCTGTCAAAGGGATTCTTTTTATTATAAGATTTATCTTATACAAAAACTTACTTAGGAACAGCTGTGACAAAGCTATTTCAATATTAATTTATTTATGAATTTGTAAGAAAGCGCTGAATGCATTAGTTACACTCATGTATTTTGTATTCATCATAAATACATTATTGACCTTTAGGATCACCAATATGTATTTGGGATTTCTGTTAATAGATTTGCTTCACTGAGTTATAATACCAATTCTGCCCTACTTTTTTATCATGGTACCTCTGCATATCTCCTTCATAGGTTATATCTTATACCAGATAGTAATTGTATGAAGATTTATAGGCCTTTGTGTTGAGGGATTTAAAAAAGCTTATTTTTTAAAGACACTGCTGCTACTTAACGTACACCTTTCAACTCCTAACTTAATGAGGAAGCAAGTAAAAAGTACAGTTATGTGCATATAGTTACAAAAAATTTTGCAATGTACACAAATGAACAGCAAACTCCTTTCAAATTACTACATATAATTAACTCTGTTGATTGAAAATCTAAAGAAAACAATCTATATATATGTCTTACACAGTTCATACAAGTATAGCATTGCAACTATCACTTTCAGGAAAGCACATGCCAACTTTTCGATTGCAATTAGACTTCAGAACAAGCAAGGGGTCCTTTAAAAGCTGATCACTCACCTTCATGGACTTTGAAAAACTCAGGTAAACATAAAATAAACATGATGAGTACTCCTAGTGTTAATCTGAAGAGTTCTGATTTTCTCAAAATCAAGCACATGCCACTGAAGCACTCCCATCTCGCACACTGGAGGCAACTTCCTTCCTGGTTTAGCTTTCAGCTTGGTGTGGGCTTTATGCAAAACAACATCTATCCATTTCCGTTTTCTAATATGTCTTTTTCTTTAACTGCTTGTTAAGTTGTAGAGAGAGAAGTTCTGTCCTTACACTGGCATGTCTGAGAATGATTCAAGTGAAATAGTGAAGATAAAACTAATGTATCAGGATGAAAATACAAGAAAACTCGCACATAGAAAACATTTCATTCATCTGGGGCAATTTTATTTTAGGAACATCAACCCCTAATGGCCATTTTCATATACCTTCTGAGCAATAATACAATCATCTTTGTGAAGAAATTTTGTTCTCATTTGGCCAAGAAGATTAAAAAAAAAAAAAAAAGTCAGAAGTTCACTAAAAATAAGTCACATGAGTTAGATATGGAGATTTTATTGTTTTGTTTCTATACATGTGCACTGGGGCCAGGATGTGTGCATATGATATTTAACTTCATGTAATACTGTATCTTTAAGACTTCGACAGATTGGTGATTCGATCATTACAACTTCAAGTTTCCGATACGGTAAATAAGCAATGTTTTAAGTCCAATTAACTGAGGACGAGATGTTCATGGCATCATTGCTGCTCTATTCTCAAAGGACAGCAGATGTGTTGCAAATCTATACTGTGTCTTCAGCGTGTTATTAACCTTTACATCATGGAAAGTCTGGAAAGAGCCATCACTATTTCTATACATAGTAGTCATAATTTTACAGCTAAACTTTCCAGTTAGAAAAGTGAAATCCAGATTCGGGGACACACTTCTGTCCACCTAGTTAATAATTTTTCCACAGCTTGAAGCAATTAGTGTCTTTGAAAACTCTACTTCTCAGTGCAGTTTAGTTAAAACTGAGTAAATCTTTCAGAGTCAGTCATGAAGACCACAGGCAGACGGAGCACTCAGCCAAGTAGGCTGCATGTCCTTACAAATTAGGCAATGAAAGCCTGACATACATCTGCTTCAAACACATCCCACCACGCTTCACAGATGATCTTGCACACCCTTAAATCAGCTTTATCAGTCAGAGGCACATCTGACTTGTCACACAGTCTATTAATTTGGAAAATTATTCTACCTTTGGGTGGCAGAAGTCAGCGGTGAGGTGCTATGAGGAGTGCGGCAGAGGTCAGAGTGCGTCCGTTAAAGGGTGAGCATAGGCTACCGCAGCACTACACGGTGCCACGAGAGGAGGTTAAATGTTGTGACTTGTGTCACTGCTGATTTATTTCAACTAAATGGAGGACGGAGAGAACGACAGAAATAATTCGCTTCGCGGTGTCAGAAGACAGACAAGGGTACCCAGCGCGCATCTGCACCGGCGTTAATTAAGGAAAACCGCACACGAGGACCAGCGCCTCCCTTCGCCGCCCAGCCGACAGGGGGCGCGCGGCGCCGAGGGGAGCAGACCGGAAGCGGGGCCGTTGGCTGGGGCGGCGCGCGGGCCACCCGCTCGGGCCAGGGGGCGGGGCCGGCGGCGCGAGGTAGGCGTGGCGAGAAGCCCCGCCCCTGCCGTGGGTCCGCCCCGCCCC
>JACDJE010000077.1:527061-764739 GCA_016647715.1 Pavo muticus
GTGGGGGGGTGGTGGTGCGCGGGCGGGCGGCGGTGGCGCGGCGCGCTGTGCCCTGGGCGGGGTGCCCCGGCTGGCACCGTTGGGCGGAGCGGCTGTCAGCCCTCTGGTGCTCCAACTTCCCGCTGTCCGAAGAAACAGCGAAGAAATCTAAGTCTTATTTTCAGTAAGATCTGTCGCTCAGATCTTGTTACTAGCGTGGATAGGAATAAAAAGCTTGAACTCGCGGTCACGTTGGCAGCTTTTACGGAGACAAACGCTTTGTGTTATGGGGATACGTCACGGTGAAAAACGGATCACAAGACGTGTTCGGTGATCTTTCCCAGAACAGTCTTTTCCGTTCTTGTGAAGGTGTTTTTGCAGTGGAACTCCGAGATATGTGTGTAGATAAAGATTTTTTAAAAACACAAGCAAAAAAACCCCAACCAACCGAACAACAAAGCTCGAACTTCAGAGATGCATTCCTGATAGTGGAGATCACATTCCCAACTTAACACTTTTCCTGTTTTCTGCTTGCTGAACAATGCTAAGCAGAACAACACAGGACAGACCCAAGCTGATG
Organism: Pavo muticus; assembly: GCA_016647715.1. Lineage (NCBI taxonomy): Eukaryota > Metazoa > Chordata > Aves > Galliformes > Phasianidae > Pavo > Pavo muticus. Next base: position 527,621 of record JACDJE010000077.1, read on the forward strand.
GCAGTAATCCTCAACTGAGGCATTGCTTTCCTCTGCCACTCTTCAGCATCATAGAACTGTCCCTTGAGGATGTCTTCTGCAAGGGCAGGTCCGCTGCAAAGCCACCCAGCATGTAGATTTTAAAGCATTGTGTTAGAAAGGCAGTGAATGTGAATATAAAATAAGAAGAAAATCCACAGAGATTGAAAAAAATCTTTCCTTAAGCTGTTACGGTTCAAGCTAATTGCAAACTTGCTGACCAGTGATGCACACTGATGAAACTGTGCCAGTGCTTTGACTGGATCACCAGTGCTTTTAGACAGACCATGCTTTGGTTGTTCTGATACTCCACGTTAGTATTGATGTAATTCAATGTTTCAAGTTGTGGTAAGGGAAATTACCTAAATGGGCAAAACATCACCCAATAATGAGAGATTTTTCAGCTTTTAGGAAAGTGCCATGTTTCCTTTACAAAACACGAGGCGAAAGTTTGCCTCCTCCTTATCAGTTAGATTTCCCTTTTATTACAGCAAGTTTGCCAAATAGAGGAATGCATTAATTGCAAACCTCGCTATCCACCATTTGCTTTTTTTCCGTGGGAACAAAATCATTGTTAAACTTTCATTCAAAATAACAAACAAAGCAACTGGTGATCATAAATATATGTATTAATTGGCTGCATGGCCTTAACAAATGCAGCCATGTAGGAGTGATGAGATTACAGGCTCCAGGTGAGTTCATGTTACTGTTCTCACAGCTGGAAGGTCCTTGCAGCTGGTAGGAAAGATCAAACTGTTGAAGGTCAGATATTAGATATCACATTACGCATGCAAGTGCCTTACTGGGCTGTTTTCTTTCTTTCTAAAGTGACTGTGGTCACTTTGATTCAAAAAGTGGATGCATGCTGTCTCAGCAGGCTAGATTCTTTCTGGAACTACAGCTAGGCAAAGGTAGTGAAAATGTACTAAGGTTATTAATAATAATAATCTTGTAATGCAGTGTTTCTTGAGAGTTTATTCAGATTTCATACTCATTCACCCTCTTTCTTTGAACTGTTAGTTGTATATGTAACTTACGTAAATTGTGGAAGGAACTGAGATGACAGTTGCTCAGTGGCACACTTTAATCTCCTTCCTTTCAGGTTATGAACTGTGGGACAAATGGAAGTTCTGTCTGAATAGAGTAGGCAGTCTGCTCTCAAGGTTTTTTCAGTGCCTGGTTCTGATTTCTTCTCACTGTTTTCTGTCCCTAGATTATTTCTGCCTACCTCATCTTTTTGGAAAGAGGAAGACAAATGGAACTACATGATTCTGTAAACACCTAGAGATCATTCTGGTGTTGTAGGTAATTATTGTACTTACTCAACTCCACTAGCAAATGATGCTACAGTGAATGTGAATTCAGTCCACAAAGGATTGGGGCCTTCTGGGTTACACCTTTGTTAAATTTTGTACTCCACATTTCTGAGGGCTTCCTTCTGATGAGTGCACACAAGCAGGATTTGACTTGCTTTGCTTTTGTGGACTCAGATCCTAATGTTTAGAACGTTCATATGTGTTTTTATTACTTACCATGTCTGCTCTTTATCAAAACGTGCTTTATAGAAGACTGTCAGTAATACTATAAGGCTCAGTTATAATCTTTTCAAAATACATGAGAAACTTCCATCCTCTAATCTTCTAATCGTTATAGAACAACAGGAAAATTTCTTACTGAATCTGTAAGAGAAAGTATTGCTTTAGAAAAATGCTTATGATAGAAGCCTACAGACCACTCAGTCAAATCTCATCACGTCGGTAATGCTAACTGGCTTTTACTTTCTTTCATTTTTCAAATGGAAAGTAATAAGACTTTTCTAAGCCACAGCCATTTTCAAATGGAATAGCTTTGACATGTACACACAAAGCAAAGGGGTGAAAAAATGTTGGGGGGGAAAAAAAAGGAGTATTTGCCACAATCTGGCTTTATCTGAACTCTTTGTAAAGTCAAATAGTGATGAGGGTAAGAAAGGCAGTGCCATCAATTTAGGATGTAGAAAAATAAAAAAAATCAGGTTTCTTCCGTGTGAGTTACGCCTGCACTGGGAATGTTGATAAAACAACTTCTGTGAAATAACTGTGTACTTCAGCACTGTCCAGAATTCATGCATGTCATGATACAAATGCTGAAAGAGGTGGTCCTTGTCTCTATTTCTTTCTTTATCTGTCGAGGCAGTAGCAATTTATGATGTACGTACTGTTTTTGACAGTAGATGCTTTATTTTGTTCTGGGGAGCTGAGAACTTTGAGGGGCTTTGCAGGAGCAGGGAGTCGAGAGGGTAGTTGTCATCTACACGGTGGAATAACAGGAAGTGTGCTTCAAGTTGATTCGGCTCAGAATGATTGCTGAGCACTGGGTATCCTTTGTAGCTGTCTGCTGAGACAATTCTAGTCCAGAACTACACAACTCAAGGCAATTTTTTTTTTTAAAGGTGGTGACAAAATAACTGAGAATTCTGGGCAAGAGCTATTAAAAGGATGTATTTTTCTTTGGATGTTTCCTGTGCATGGCCTTAACGCTTCCAAGTTAAGACATCCTTTGTTTTGAAGGTTTTCAGCTTGAGTCTGTCGCCATCCCTTGTCCCTTCAAAGAGTGCAGTGAGCAGTATGGTCACTTTGTAGTTTTTTGGGAGTTGGTTGTTTTGTTCTTTTTTTATTGCTTCTTATAAACACTTGGAAGAACTGTAGTATTCTTTCTCTAGATTGCTGTTTTATAATATACGTAACTTAATTATGATTTTCTTTTGTATCACAAATACTTCTCAACAATCAGTGTATTGGGAAAAAGTTAACTTTTTAGTTGGTATGGTAAGTATTTAGGTTAAATGAAATGCATTCCTGTAAGCCTCTAGCACTTCAGTGTTTTTATTTCTCTAGGTCTTGAGGAACAAAAAGCTCATTTGGCATTTCAGCACCATATCCCAAGTTTAGCATTGCCTGAGTGGTAGTGACAGTGGCAAATAATAGGCAAACTATTTTTGGTAACTGAGGATTGTCAGTACCCACAGTAGGAGAGTATTTGATGTTATATCTATATACTATGTATTTTCCTGGTAGATCACTGTGAGAGAAATACTTATGTTTTACTGCAAGGTAGAACACCTAATTATTGAGCGGGGCTGCTGAAGAATAACTGTATCTTATGGACAACGCTGGCATTTGTAAAGAGGACAAACTGTAAAGTTGAGAAAGGAATTAATTTCAATCTGTTCATAGGGTTATTTTACCAGCTCGTTACCTTTTCAGCTGTAAGTGCAATTGATGTTGAAATTCTGATGTATTCCTTGACAACAGGATTCAATTTGAAGAACGATTTTCGAATAGCAATCTATGTTTTTTCCAAGAGTATCCCTCAGATTTTCAGAATTAATGCAAAACTTTATATAATGGTGTAAGAAGGATTTGTAAAACAGAAATTTAAGGTTGAAGAATGGCTCCCTCTCTTCCTAAAAACACATCTGAATAGACTTGTCCCAGTGCCTTAGCTGATACACTGTCAAAATAATAGGTCTATGCTTGCGTTAACTGTCCATTAAATTCTTTAAGAAATTTTCAGTAAAATTCCTTGAAATTTGCAATGGTTTGCAATTCAATAGATTGTCATTCAATTGAACGTTCTACTTTTATTTTGTGAAATCTTGTATGGTCTTGTATTATGCATTTGGTGATGGTAGGTTTTTTATCTTCAAAGACTGTACTTATATTTCTGGACGTCCTTTGAACTGTATTCTAAGTGCTTCCCTATTTAAGGGGTACGTACCTTCTTAACTTTGAGAATTGTCGAAGAAACACAATGATACGGAATTGTAGGGTTGGAAGGGACCTCTGAAGATCAGCTTGTCTTACCCCCCTGCTAAAGCAGGTTCCACAGGAAAGTGTCCAGGTGGGTTTTGAACATCTCCAGAGAAGCGGACCTCACGTCTCTCTTGGGCAGCCTGTTTCAGAGTTCTGTCATCCGTTACAATTTCAAATAGCCGTAATTTGTCCAAGTGTTTTGCATGACTACAGCTTTTTAAGCCTTTGAAAAATACCTTGAAAACGTAAGCTGTTTTTCATTCTTACACATCCTCAATTTTATGCAGGGAATGGAGGGAGAAGATAGGTTTTCTTCCTTCTTACATTAAGCATTAGTAATTAGCAGAGTGCTGTGGATAATTGCTTGTTTTATGTCCCATTTCTGGTAGTCTTTCTTTAAATGTTTCCTATGGCTTGCAGTTGAAGACTTTTTGTTCAGCTCTGTAGGCTTTCTGTCTTCATTGGTAAAGCAGTTCTCACCTTGGCAAAGCATTATACAAACAGCATTGGAAAGGAGAACATAAAATGAAAAATTAATTAGCTTTCTGAAACAATGGGCATTAGGAGGCCAGAATCATGACTATTTATTTCATCATTCTTTGTTCTGTGATTACAGTGTTCTGGAAGATGTTTGTTTTAAAAAGTAAAAACAAATCCTCCTTTCCAATCTCAGTCCTAATCTGAGTTTAAACCTTTGAGAAGAAAAGTTCTGCAGTACGCACTTTGCTAACTAATATCTGAGGTATGTATTTCTTCTTCTGAAAGATCCTATCAGTAGCAATTACTAAAGAGAATTAAAGGAACTGTGACAATAATTTGAAAAACTAAACATGAAACATAAAAAATAGTTCAGCTTTGCAACTGTAAGTGAGAAGTTCTGATTTTCAAACTTTTTGCTCTCTCTGCTTCCTGCTAGTTTCCCTGAAGCTACTTCTTTTCATTTAATTAACAGGCAGTATTTTAAAAGCTTAGATGGAGCGAAATGGATTTCCTATCCTTGTTTCCATATGTTTTGCACAGTGTTTTCAGAATAAATGGAAGGGCACTGTGTTATAATATGCTCATGGTTTGGTAACTATGCTCGGTGTTCTTTATTGACAACCATACTTGGACTGCAGGAGCTATTTGCACATAACCTTTTCAGTATTATCATCAAATACGCACATCTTGCAGCCTATCAAACTATTGGCTGTTTCACTTTCTAAAGACTCCTCTTTTTTCCTTGGAATTCTTAAATCCAACTTGTTGTGTAGATATTACTCGTAAAAGAGAGAGAACAATGAAGAAGGAGAAGGAGAGGAAAGAAGAAGCTGTGGTCAGAATGCCTTCTGCATTCTTTATATCAGCCTGCTCTCAAAAACTGATTTCGAAGTATGCTACGCTGTCATGCAATCCTAATCAGAGCAAAATAAAAATAATCAAAAAGGAGAGAGATACATAATCTCAGATATCTTTTAGGTTATCTTTTTAGATTTCTCGTGCTTGTTTTCTGATGTGCCTTCTGTTCCTTCTGCCGCCTCACCGTTGTCTCCTGTCTTTTGAAGCTGTAAAATGAAAATACTGATCATATTTTGGCGTGATATGGGCTCTGTAGGTAAGATGAAGATGATAAAGTAATCCATCTAGTGTAGATTTGAGTTGATTTGGGGACAAATGGTGTCATTCATCATTCTAAAAATAGAAGCACACACCATCGTTATGCTTACCGTAGGCTCATTTTCAGAGTCAACAGCACCTGCCAACGTCACCTCCTCAATACTCCTCTAGAGTAAATGAAATATTCACAGTACCCACTAGGTAATGTGTGCATATTCATAGTGTACAGAAAGACGAGAATCATGTCCAGAGAGCTTTAGTGTTCTTTGCTGTAAAGAATGCAGAGAGCAGCATGTCCGAATTACCAAATTAATGATGTGCTGATGTGTAGCTCGTACGCATTGAGGAGAAATGACAGAAGCTGACATGAGAGTAAAACTTTTCTTGGTGTCTTTGGTGATGGAACTTGAGTGCAAGCAATCCATTCTTGTTATGAGTAGACAATTTACATTGTTGTTTGTGTAAATAAGCTGTTAGCTTGATGGTTGCCATTCCGGATAAAGTATTCAGCATTGATTATTCATCATATACAGTGTAAGATGCACTGTTGGTAGATATTATAAAATATATTCTGATGGCCTAAAACCCGCTTTTGAATATTAAATGATCACTTTGTCTTTGCCAAAGATGAAACCGAAGTTTAGATCTTACATTCAGTGAGAGAAACAGTATTTTGGATGTTAATGTAATCACAAGCTTGTGCATTCAGACTGTCTAATTAAAACATTACAAAAGTAGAGCATCTAATGATGTTATCATAACTTGATAAGCTTGGCAAGCTTTTCATCAGGAACTGTAGCATTTTAAGCATGGAAGTAAAGCACATAAAAGTAATTAACTAAAATTAATCTGTGCGTTTATAAAAAATGTGGGCAGATGAAATGATAAGTAACAACTTTTCTTGATAGATTTTTTTAATTACCAAATACAAATTAAAATTGCACTTTTGCATAAGAAATGGGCTGGAGAACAATTACACTTAAAACAGATAAAGTGATAATTTCTTTAAATATTCAGGCATTATTGTCTGAAAATTCACAAGCTTGATAAATGAGTGCTTTATAAATATTGTAAGCTAGATAGGTACTTCTTTTAGTACTTTCAGCTAATGGGGGAGATAGCTTGGCAGGTGATTGCAAACCATCTGAAGCTAATGACTGCTATATGTAGTTGTACAATATGTTAGTTTCATATTTTCCTTTAGATTTAGTTAGATTTGATGGAGGAAAAAAAAAAAACAACAACATCTGATAAGCCAATAAAGAAAGCTTTTTGTTCATTCTACTTTTTCCCTCTTACAGCTTAGCCAACTGAGTTTGTTTCTCTTATTTAAGTGTACTAGCTTGACGGTGGGCCCCATACTGCTAGGAATACCAACAGTTCTTGTATTGCCATTGTTTGGTTTAGTATCCTGTGTATCCATGGCATTTTATTTACACTGATGTTGCCTAGTGCTCTCTCTCTTTGCAGAACAGGAAATGTTTTAGGAGCCCTATAAAATCAGGGGTGAGGCAGCTAAGATGATGGGTCTGTGCGCCTCTGGGATAGCTGAACAGTTAATTCAGTGGGTGCTTTAATGATTTAAAGGCTTAATACTACCATTGTTGCTTTCTTTCTCAAGGTCATTTTAATTTCATACAGTTGTGGAAAGGTAGGTTTGTGTTTGAATGCTGTGTTTGAGCCATCTGTCAGATGCTGTGATGATTTTTTAGTTCCACTTTCTTTCTAAATCCACACTCAGGTGATATGTAGCCAATCAAGGTGAGGCAGTTGTGCATGCCCAGAAGCAACAGATATGAAGCTTGTGAGTCTGTAGTATCCCAGTCAAGCTGGATTTGTGTCTTTTGGTTTATCAGTCCTCCCCGATATCTTCTGTGCCTGTCTGCTAATTTTAGTCAAACTCTGACAGAACGTATCTTTTTGTATGCTTACATTTCTAGAAGCTATTGAAAATACTGGACTTCCATACATACCTATATAAGTAATACTACTTGACTTGCTAGCTGGTGAGCCTGTCTGCTTCTGGGCCTGAATACAGCCAAGGATTTTCTTGTACTGCCTGTCTGCCACAAGGTAGGGAGGGAATTATGGCTGTGTGTAAGCAGACTGTGTGAGATGAAGCATCCAGGAGAACTGGAGTTAATGTTAGAAGAGACTGTAAAATAAATATAAGTGGAGAGCCTGAGATTATTTTTGCACAAAACTGCAGACAGAAAACTTAAAGCCCAAGAAATGAGTCTTGGCTAGTTCTACAGTTCAATTTATTTACTGGCAATGGTTTATTTACTGACATTGATTCAAATAGAAAAATACTACTCAGTGTATGTTTTCTCTTTGTTTACTGTGTCTATTTGATGTGTAAGTTTTGCTTTCTGATTACAAAAAATAAAGTAGGTTTTTTCAGATTGGAATAAAATAATTACTTCTATTGATGTTAAATTCCACTGCCATTCTTCACTTCTATCTTGATGTGCTTTTATCTTGGATACTGATTGTAAATATATAATATGGAATATGTAGTGATTTGATACAAGATTTAATCTGAAGTTAATTAGCATCCAGTTACAGAATTAAAGACGTTTTCCCTTCCGTGCCTTAGATTCATATTATTTGTGGAACAGCATTTCCAGGAAGTTTTACAGAACTCATGGCTTGGACTTTTCTCTTCCTGTACATCTAGTTACCATAGTTGGCAGTCTGCGCTCGTAAGGATCATAACCACAGTCAGGCAGTAGGTATAAATTTTTTCTATCTAGCCAATCTTGAGCTCACCAGGGAGGTTTATTTCTGTCCAGCTTTTAAGGCTCTTATGGTATAAAGGCACTTAACCTATGGAAGTACAGAAATAGAATTGGGATGCTTATTTGATTATATTACTAAATGCAAGTTGTTGTTAATAGAGCAAGTCTCTCATTGCCACAGCAGCCAGTCCTGTAAGGTCAGAGGGCCCCCTCTTATCTCCAGGGCCCTTATCCCATGGGACTTTTTCCAGCAGATCCCTGAGGAGACTGTATCTGCTGTACTGAAGCTTGTACACCTCGAGCTCTGTGTGCAGTTTTGGGTGCCACAATATAAGAAGGACATAAGGCTATGAGCATTCAGAGGAGAGCAGCAAAGATGGTGAAGGATCTAGAGGGCAGTGTGTATGAGAGGTAGCTGAAGGGAGACCTCACGGTGGCCTACAGCTCCTCATGTGGGGAGCAGAGGGACAGCACTGATTTCTGCTTTCCAGTGCCAGTGACAGAATCCAAGGGAATGGCATGGAGCCATGTCAGGGGAAAGTCAGGTTGGGTGTTAGGAAAAGGTTCTTCACCAGAGGGTAATGGGCATGGAACAGGCTGCCCAGGGCAGTGGTCACAATACTGAGGTGCTGGAGTTCAAGAAGCATTTGGATTAAAGCTCTCAGACATAGTCTGAATTTTGGGTAGTTCTTTGTGGGGCTGGGAGTTAGACTCGGCGATCTCTGTTGTGTCCCTTCCAACCTGGGGTAATCTGTGATTCTGTGATATATCTGCTGAACAGTGTTTGTGCCATAACTCATCCATAGGAGTGATATGTCTAGCAGAGGTGATTTGTTCTTACCATCTCTGGATTAATTTTACCTTGTTTCCATTGGAATCAACTGTACCAATATTCTTGAGTGTATGAAATAAGAATCTTCTGCTTGTTTTAATATATGTATGACTATTCGAGCCTTTTGGTACAGAAGACTGTTTTTGTCAGTTTGGGGATTGACGTCGTAGTATTGTCTATTTCATATTGTAAGTAAATTTTAACTGGAAAAACACACCATACATGGAGCACCAACTTTTTGAGAGTGAATAAGCTTACTGCAGTTTTTACTCAGGAATAGCTCTGTATTAGCTTGTAAATGGTGCTGTTCCTGATGATGCCCTGAGTATCACTCGGATAGACAGAAACCAATGTGAAATGTTCCCGTGTTAAAGAATGTAAACGTCTTGGGTCACAGCTGTTCTGTGTGAGCCACTATGTTGCTCGAGCCAAAAAAAGTCTAGAATCTGGCAATGCGATCTTCCATAACGTACAGAAATCTTTGTCAATTTTTTTTTTTCCTTTATATTTTGAGTAAAGTAAACTGTAAAATATGCCCTTGCACTGTGAAGGTCTCTTGGTGCTAGCGTAAAGCTGTGTGCTCTGAAGACTGTGTATCTGAGCAAATGGCTTACACCTCTCAAGGGGGGTGTGCAGTGCTAAGTAGCAGAAAGTTGCAATGAGGTGCCCAGAATTTGGCAGCAGCTCATTTCTGCTTTGGCAGTGCATTCTAACTATAGTGTTTTCTGTTGTTGTTTTTTTTTTCCTGGGTGAATTACACTGTTGCTGCTGAAAGGGACTTCTTACATAAACATGAATCAGAAGTGTTTGTACTTAAAAAAAAAAGTGTATTGGAAGTGATCGTTGTTTTATAGAATCACAGCATGAGCACAGCTATCTTTCTGAAGTCTTTGTTAAGCAATTTCTGTAACTTTTGGACTAGAACACAGGAACTGAGAAGAAAAAATAGTGAACATGTAATACTTTTAACTTAATCATACAAGCAGGATTGCAGCATCAGGCCTTGTCTATAGCAGGTGGTTGTTTTTTTTTTTTTGATAATTATTTTAATGTCTTGGAATAATTGAAAGCTTAAAATCTCTTTTCAAAGGGTGTTAGATTTTGAATGCCTTTTTACACGCTAAGTATATATTTGATTAATTCATGAACATCTTATTGTCAGTGAACTGTTCTGGTGCTTCAGAATAAATATCTAGGATCTCTATAAATATTGGCAGTAAGATATTACCTCGTTACATCTTAATGAGTCTGGTTATGTGTCAGATACATCTTTTAATGCATAATGCTTTTGCTAAGAAGTGTTTTTTTCAGGAGAGAGAAACAACTCTTGCAGTCAAAACAAAGACTTCAATTATTTTGACATTTTCATTCTAAATTAGCACTTAAGAAGATAATTAATATAAGGACTAGCTGAGCCTTTAAGTCCCTAGCTCTTCAATTGGAAAATGGATAATTTTAAATTCATTTGACAGAATAAATACCTTGAAAATGTTATGTCTGAATTTCAGTGATGTTGAAGGCAATGGTTTTTTGAAGCCAAAATGTAGCGGTGACAGTAAAAATGTTGCCATGAAAAGTGATGTAGAGATTCGAATTTTAAACGTTCCTCAAAAATGTATCTGAGAAACATATTTGCTTTCTTGAAGATTTAACTGACTTCCTAGTGGAACAAAAAGTCACAATGAATAAAAACACACAGAACTAATTTGTTAAATAATGATGATTCTCTTTAGCCCACTAACATACTTAGATGTATCTGAATATTTGGAGCATATCTACCCTGAACTTGTGCACTGAAAGTATTTTAAGAGTAACGATGTTACTTAAATTTTAACTTTTTGTTGGATTGAAATCTTCCTTTAACATCTGTATGAACAAACAGTTCATATTAATATCTGTGAATGTCTGTAAAAGTTTTTTTAAAGTCTTTTTAAAAGACTTTACAAAAAGTTCATTTTGTTGTCTTTTACTACAAGTTTAACATACAGTATGCATTCAAATGTTCATTTGATCCCATGGTATGATTTGGGAAACTCCCCTGCTAACTGTCTGCAAGGATTAATTTCTTACTCTGTGGAGCTGCTCATATGAGAGAAGTTGTGTGTTTAAATGTTCAGCTGCTCCGCTCTTAAGAGTATCAATCATATCAGTCAAAGTCCAAGTTCTCAAAGCTGTCTTGCAGTAATTTTCCACAACCTCAGTAATTTCAACAGAATCATGCAGAATCATGTTCACGAAGAGGACTGTGTACCCATATTCAAAAAAATTGACTTACCACAAGATAGAATATGGTTATCCATCTGCCACTAAGGTCAGAAAAGACCTTTGTGTGTAAGCAGTTTGGGATTCTCTTAAAGTCTTTTGCCTTAGTAAATTAAAAAAAAAAAAAAATAGAATCCTTACAAAGTCTGTTTATACTGTGTTTAGTTAAGATGCTGCCACCCAGTTTACTTTTTTTAGCAGGTTTCTAAGAAATGTGTTGGTGTATTAGAAAGAACCTACAATAGAATGTAGTCGTGGGCGTTTGGATTTGTCAGCACCCACCCCAAGATGAGATGCCAAAGATGAGTGGTCCAAGTAAATGGCTGTCCTACCAATTCATCATCTGAGATCTCCACAAAGGTCAATAATCTATCGCGTTACTTATAGTAAGGAAGCTTGTTGAGAACAAGAGGGGGGCCTCAATTATTTCCAGCAGCCTTACCAGTTTAAACTGAATTAAGCGCTGCTTGCTTCATTTTGTCATTTTTTTTATACCAGCTCGTATCTAATTTATATGAAAGAAATATATATAAATGTATTTTATGTTGAGAGCATATAAAGAAGCAAGTTTGTATCATCTAGAAAAATGAAAGAAAATAGAAAACAGATCTGTTCTTTCTTCTTTTAAAACCACAGCACTTTATTTTCTAATCTCTGTTTGATCCCATAGCTTCACAGCTGGAAAAAAGTAATAATTGGACTGAGTTTCCCAGAAAGTCAAAAGAAAGTGCTGAAAAAGTGACAGAGTTGGCAAATCTGCCACTGTCTTAGCTTACTTTTACTGGGGCAGTTTGAATTTCAGATGAGTCTATTACACAAGAAAGAATTCAGGTCAGTCCTTATGTATAATGTATTTACCATACCAGTAGAAGGAAAAGTATTTAAAGCTTACTTTTTATAGTTAAATGGATAATTAAAATACTACTACTATAGTGAACATTATCAAATACACCGGTAGCTTCTCTTGTTTATCCACCTTTGAGATGCACTAAACAGCAGCACAAAATGTGAAGAGAGGATAAATTAAAAGATGCCATTTATTATTTCTTGAAGTGTACTGTAGTTTCACCCAGCTTGTGGTTGTACAAAGGATGATGTTTGAACAGTACAGCTGAAGCTTCTGAGGTTTACATAGCTGTACAAGGTGGATAGGGACTAGACTTCATATATTTTTTTGGTTTAACACCTGTGTAATTTTTATGCTGATCCCCAGCAAAGATGGTAACAGCTCTGTGTATTTATCTACTTGATTGTCTCAGCTCTCAAGTTGCCCTCAACTATTTTCTGGATATGCTGCAACTGACGTGGTACATCAGTTTTGGTAGACCGGGATGTTAGCAAGGTACAAGCTCTGAAATGCATCATCTCTTGTAGACAATAGCTGGAATGCTGTTTCTATAGAAATGTGCTTTGATGGCTTTTGTGAGCAGCAGTTCCATAAATAACTGAGTTTTGAGCAATGGTGGGTGAGTTTTCCAGCTTAAAACTGGCCTCTTCAGCATTGTAGTTCCCAAGAAAATTGCGTAATTTTCTGCTGACATTAAACAGTGTTGGCTTTTTGGGTGATGAAATTTCGCACTGTGGAAATTTTCATATCAGCTCTGCATACAGCCTGTTAAAAAGAACACTACGAGTATCCCAACTGCCAGATCAGAGAAGGGTATTTTGTAGTTTGCTTTGTTCATCTGGGAGATAGTTAGCTTCCACTCTTGATGGCAAATGTAGGTAAGAAAAGAAACAATTCCTATAAATTGATTGAATTTGTATCCTGGAGAGCTGAACAGATCAGATGTACTGTGAAGACTGAAAATGTAATTCTATTTATCAAGGACTGATAAAATCCAGCATCTCTTTGTTATTCTAAAATCGTTGTTAGTATTTGCATGTGATTGGAATTAGTCTCAGCAGCTTAGACCTAACTAGCTCCACATGTCACGGAATAGGCCGTTTTTCAGAGGAAATATAAATTGGTCATTGTATATTTTGTCTTTGTGACTAGATTTCTTCCTCTTTCAAGTAAAGACCTTTTGGGATGTTTTAATGCATTGCGTACACTACTCATCTAATGGGAATTCTGTCTCGGAAGTACAAGGATGTCTTTTTTTCTCCTCTGTCACAGTACCTTTAAGCTGATGTAAAACAGCTGATTACGTATGATGAGAGAGAAGCAAAGGTCTCCTGTTGTCCATTGCTCAGAGGGTGTCTCTGGTGTCCTGGGCAGTGACTGGTTAGCCTTTGTTGCTTTTGCTTTTCATGATGAATTAGTGAATGGAAACCATTAGCTCATTTCAGATGTAGAATGCTAGAAATTTTTGTTTACTGCAGACCTAGATTTGAATCAAGGCACAGTAGGATGAAAGGCTCTATAACCCCGTACCAGTCCCTCCAGCCTTCCAGGCTGTTCCTGTACTGCTTTTTGTGGTTGTTTTATTTTTAGTTTAAGTTACCACGCGTCCTGCAAAGGGGAAAATATTATTTACAGTTCAGTTTCTCCTCAGTATGGTTGGTTATTTTTGTTATAGTCCTTTCTAAAGTAAATTTACTTCAGCAGCACAGCAAGAATTTTGTTTGCTTTGTGCAGTTTTTTCCCCCTCTGTAGAAGCAAGAGTTAACAGAATGAGAAGAGATTCTGAGATGCAGTACGGGAATTACTTCTCTGTCATTTGTGGTTTAAGAAAAGGGGGTGGTATTCATCTCTCGAAAGGGCTTTAATGAATACTGTTTGGTGCTTTTGAAAGCTAATGGTCAGAGAGCAACAGAGGCAGCCTTGGAGCTTTTAGGGCAGACTGACTGGCGTTTTTCCTGATGGAGGTGATTGTTTCACCTTCTCTTTTTACCTCGGGATTTTTAATCACCCGTTGCCTTTTGTTTATATTCAAATGACGTGCCGTTAAAGAAGCGTTTTTGTGTGAACGCGGTCCTTTCCCCCCCTCCTTCCCCTGCACAACCGCTGCTTGCCACAGACGGGCAGAGCATGTGTTTCTCTTGTCTTGGTTGGGTGCACAAATCTTCTTTTATGCTTGCTACTTCTTACCCTGTTGCCTAGACGATCACTGGCTTTCACTGAGGATGTCTGGTTCTCGTAAAGACTTTGACGTGAAGCAGATCTTAAAAATCAGATGGAGGTGGTTTGGTCATCAGGCGTCAGCCCCTAATTCTGCAATCGAGAGCCACCAGGGAGACTTCTGGAACAGGGGGCAAAATGTAACGACTGGTGGCACAAAGTTTTTAGATTCAAGTGACCTGCCTTTAACAGCAGTTGGTTACAGGAGGTCCAGCCAACAGGATTTCCAGAACTCACCTCCTTGGCCAATGGCATCCACCTCAGAAATCCCCGCATTTGAATTCTCCGCAGAAGATTGTGGAGGTGCGCATTGGCTTGGCAGACAAGAGACAGATGATAGAGCGAGTGAAGAAGAGAATGAATCGGACAGCAGTTCGTGCAGGTTAATTGTTACTTTCCTATTGTGGGAAATGTGTTTTCGTTTCATGTATACAGATAGCATGCATGTGAAGGCTAGCCTTTATCCTAGATTAAAATGCTTCAGAAACCTACCAGTCACTGTGTATCAGCAACAGAAAATGTTTTATAACCAGGCTTCCGTGTATTTATTATGGCCTTTTTAAAAGGCAATGCTGTTTACTCAGTGTGAGTAAACAAAGCTTGAGCAAGTGCACCCACTTGTGTTTTCAGTATTATATCCAACACATGCTGACATGAACAAGGTAGTGTCCACCGTGAGATGATGTTACTGGATGCTTTTAAAATTATTTTGAAATGATGCTGATTGTCTGGGTATGGTGAGAATCAGTCTCCAGACAGTTTGGAGGGGACTGTGGACATTTAAGCTTCTTGTGACTCTTTATCTGTTGTTTCCATGTATTTCTGTGGATAAGAGAGATGGCACTTTAAAAAAAAAAAATACTTAGGCTTTAGACAAAAACATCATTTTTGCTTGCGTGTGTACAACTTGAAGGAAAAAAATAATCTATTGTATGTCAGCCAGGTTATGCTGTAAGCTAATACTAAATGGCTGCTTTAAAATGATTGCATTTTAAAGCATGTTGTCTGTGGGAGTGTCTTAAACTGCACCTGCTTTAAAAGAAAAAAAATGATTTTATTGTATCTATAAAGATGTTTTGGTGTTCTTTTCTTAGCTATCATTACTAAACATGGAACTGTAAAATTTGTTCTTAAGTGAAAGGTGTTTAACAGTTGGTGGAAAATCAGACAAGTTAATATCTTTCTTGTTAAACATTAGTTTATTTCTTTTATCTGTTAGTGCATTCTTCACTGAAAGTATTTTTCCTCTTTTGTGCTGTCTGTAGCGCAATAATGGTTAGCTTACCATTTCGTGGAAATGTTAGGGTATTAACTTCCTTGATTTTTCAGATAATGTGCAATCATAAGGCTTTTTGAAAGTGTGTTGGTTTTAAAGGGTACACTGCTTCATAAAGCATATTAGGGACAGATCCATCTAGTTAGAGCAGTTTTACTGTTTTGCATTCCCCAGGAGAAGAATTCATTTAGTGCAAGGGCAAAGCAGTCCAGAATATGAATTCTAACTGTTTGTGGTTTTTATAACCTTTAAAGGCTAGAGGAAAGGAGGGAAGGTAAAAATGCTTAGGAGTCTACACCGTGTATTTGTTTTTGTCACTGCAAAAGTACTAGCATTACAGTGAAAGGAAGTTCTGCATACTGATTCTTCGTAACAGGCAGACTTATTGTGCTGCAACAACCGGGTAGCTATAAATAACCTACCTCTAAAGAGTTCTTATTTTAAGTGATATTCAGGTATGATTTTTTTGAATAGCAATGTCACTAGATAGTATATATGATACAGATGCAACATCAGCGTATCGCATCTGTTTGTGATGTAAATTTTTTGGTACAGCGTTACCCCAAATAAGATATTCTCACCGTAGCAAGGCAATCAGTGTAGAAAAAAAACATGCAGTTCAAAGAGATAAACACGTATCTTGAGATTATTACAGATTTGTTTTTAATGATAGGAGGGGAATTTACACATGACAAAACTAATTTGTTAGTTTGTAGTGCTGACAAGCTGCAGATACATATTGAGGGAGTGGGAGAGATCTGTGTATCACTGCTATTTTATTTTTTCTTCTTTGCAGATGGACTAGTAGACTTTAATGCATGTAGGATCTGAACATAGTAAATTTGAAGTATCTTTTAGTTATGCATTTAGTCACAAATAGCATCTGGAGTTGTCTGTAATTCCTTTGTTTTGTAATTCTTGCTAGTGTTTTAATTACACGCTTTAAATATTTTAGGTAATTTTTCAGTTCAATGTTGGTATAAAATTTAATAAGGTAACTAATGGTAATATAAGGACTTGCTTTGTATCATTATCTACAGTTTTGTTTTCAAGGGTAAATTGTACTTAAACTGTATCTTGTTCTTTTATTAAGAATGTATAACTTACATAAGTCTACCCAATGACTGAATTATTTTTCTAATGTTAAGAACTTGAGTAACTGGTTGTCTTTTTATTATCTAAAATACAACTTATCTGCTGACATCGTTTTTGTAGTTTTCAGAGGGCTTTTTCCCACATGAAAACTGTTTTCTCCATTAGAAACAAATTGTGTGTATGAAAAAATCCTTTTTAAAAAAAACAAGCAAGCAACTTTTTGAGAAGCTGTGGGAGTTAGCTTGCTTTTTCAGTCCTCTGTAACTTCTTGCCTGAGCCGTAAAAGCATGAAATGACAGAACCAAGCTCACTGCTTTGTGTGTTTTTCTTCTTTGCCATGTCATATGGCACAGGTTGAAAAGCATTTTGATCAGGTCTCTGTCATTCTAAGAGCTTTTGGATCATTATGGGATTCATTTTGAGGAGACAATGTAGGGTTCTTTTCTTATTAGTACAGAGCTTGGTGGCATAAGGGATAAGCAAATCCCAAGTTTGGTTCCGAATTTCTGACAAAGGCTGCCACAGCTGTCTGAGATGGAAACAGCATTCAGTTTCAGGGATCAGAGCTGGTTGGCTGTAAAGCTCTTTATATCACTCTCTTGTATTGAGATCATCATTGTCTCAAATGCTAGTTTAATGAATCAGGTATGAATTCTTTTACTTTACTGTTTTTCACTTCCCATACTTCATCTGTTGTGGCTGTTGGTTAACTTTCCTGAGGTGTTGGTCATCCTTTTGGATTTGTAACTTGTTAAAGTTTTCCAGCAGGTGTACAGATCCTTGTATTGCAAATTGAAGCCTATGAATAGTAGCTCTGTTTTTCCTTAGTTTTTGTGGGTGCCTTAGAAGCAGTCCTCAGGCCTTGGAGGCACCACGGATAACACAATGAAAATACATCGAGTGCACCTACTATGCAATGTGTCATCAGATTCATTTCACCCTGGCATGCATTAAAATCTTGGAATTGTGTAACTGTAGATATATAAGCATGGAAATAGTGTTCAAATGTGAACGTGTTTTATATTTGAACCTAAATACAAGCACTATGTCAGAAATTGTCAGTTGAGGCCTAACCTTGAACAGTTCAATAAGATGCCTGCGATCTTCAAGACAAGGTCTGAATGGAGAGGGTGATAACTACTCTATTTGGATTCTGTGTAAACAGTGCTGGAGTTAATACATTGGAAGTTCCACCCCAAGCCTCTCCTCTCCAATGCTAGAGTTCTCAGTTGCAGCTGAGATTCTTGTCTTATAACTTTAAAGAAGAAAATGTATAGCAACATATGAAATTGTGGAAACTGGCATAGTATTATTTTGATAGGTTAAGTTCTAGTCTCAGAGTGCAGTGTCACTGAACTTTGTGGAAGCACTATAAACAACAAAATTGTTAAATTATTTTTAAAATTATTTTGAAAAGTTACATTTTAAAGCAATCTTAAAGGAACATCAAAGTTATAAAATTCAGATTTGTTTGAAGTTACAAAAGAAAACTCTTAATACGTATCCTAATTTGTCCTAGAGATGCTCTCTGTGTTTTCTAATGACTTAAGGAATTGACTAATATTAATATTTTTTCCTATTATTCTCCTTTGAAATGTCATTATACTTACTTTGTTTTAACTATCTGTTCACTTTGAGATATCCATATTGGCTTGTTGATTTTCTGTTTACTTAAATGTCATGGTTTAAAAGGTAATATTGCATATTTTTCAGAAAAATATTTTAAAATTCATTTTTAATTTGTTTCTCTATCTCTGTTCCAAAATGAGTAGTTTGAAATGTGTATTTCAAAGGACAAATATGGAGGCGTCTAACCTAAAAGGTATATTCTGAAAAATAATTTAGAATGCAGACCATGAAATAACATGCTTGAAAAAAGATTTTTGCAAACTTTGTTACAGTCAAGATTCTTACTTATGTTTGTAGGTTATAACAAAGATGTGTGATTGCAATGAAATAACTACTGTAACTCCTGCTTTGAAATGAATTTTGATACTTAATTAAAAGAAAGATGCAAATCCTTGTACTAGAAGCAGATTGTGCTTCTCCCCCATAAAAAAAACACAACTCTCTCTTGTAGAAAGATTTAGTAAATGTGGGAGGAAAGAAGGCTGGTATGTGTTCTAGTTTTTGTTTTATTTTGCTTTTGCATTGAAAACTCTGCTGTGGCTTTGTTGAAGCTATGAGCATGAAACCTCAAACAACAGCAGAAGGAGAGATGTGGATTTAGCTCTCCAGTTGTCATCATCTATGCTGTTACTTTTGAAACTCATTTTTTACTACCAACTAAGTTAATTGCTTCATTGCTCTGTAATGAGCTGTTTTAATGGGCAAAGCGCCTCCTTCCAAACATCCTACTGCAATAAATAAAATCCTTTTAAAAAGAATGGTTTTCTAGCATAGCTTCTGCGTAGTTTTGATTTTAAAAAGGCATATTCATATATAAATATTAAACAGTGAAGTCAAAGAAAGCTCACATCTTTAGTACATTAATTTTTTATGTCTGTCACTAGGATAACGAAACGTGTAGCTCTCAGGAAAGAGCTTGCCTTTAGGGTAACTTACATTTTTATGATCATTATAATTAAATAATTAATAAAATTATTAATTGGTCAGTGCTAGGTAGGATCTTTTTGACATAAACAAAGAAATAAGAGACCAGAAAAGTGGAATTAAGGTTGAAGGCTGCAAAAAGAAAACTCTACAGACTAACATTCTAAGATATTCGAAACAAAAATATTTCTACTGAATGTGGTAAAAATGCTATCTTAAAGGAATACGTAGAAAGGGTTCTTTGATATGTGTAGCTATTTTATGTGCTGGCAGCCTCAGTCTTTGCTGTAATTATCCTGTTAGTAAGTGTGGTGTGCAGAAGTCCCTCTAGTCTGCTGGAAGGAATGTTTGAGCTATACTTAGAGATAAATCTGAATCAAGAGCCAGATTCAAAGGGAGCAGAACTACCTGTGATGCTCAGAGGTGCAGGACCACATGGCTGGATGCTTGCCCTGAGCATACAGGCCACAGGTCAGCGTTCAATACGGAGCTTCCTCACGGGGAGGAAATGACATCAGCCAAGAATCCTGAGTGATTTTAGTACTGCTCCTGGGGTGAGGAAAGCAGGTTCTTCCCTTCCTCTTCTTGCCTTGCTTGTATATTCTCCCATTCTGTCATGGCTGAGGCTGAACTGAATGGGGAAACAAATTTGTAATAGTGTTTGAGGAAAGGGTTAGGGAGGATTTAAATTTTTCATGGGTGGTCACTGTGTAATAGGCATAAATAGACCTTGAAGCTATATCTTCCCTTTTGTGTAAGCACTTCAGCTATTCAGCTACCTCTTTCATGTTCTCTTTATGGATCACTGAAGCTTAATGTTTCTTTCCCTTTCCTTTTTATTTCTCTGAGGAAAATGGTTTTTAAGGTACTGGCTACAAGAGAGGATGGGTATGGTGTTGAATTTGTTCAGGTAGGGAGACTGAACTGAGCGTGGCTTTGTTGTGTCCTAATTGCTTTATTTCGGGCCTGTGGAAAACAGGCTCTGCTGCCAGTTACTTTTCCTTACTGAATGAATGTGATGACTGCTGGTGAGTGTTGCACAGAGTGCATGTGTGTGCTCTGAGGACTGGCGGTCGCTCAGGTCAGGGTTTCCTCCAGGCAAGTGCTGCCTGATGAAGATTTTTCCTTCTCCGTCCTAGTTTGTTGCCTCTCTGGGTGTACCTGCACAACACTTTGTGAGGCTGTAATGTAGATCAGATCCCTGATACCGTGCAGATTTTGTTTTCTTTTGGATAATTGTTAATGGTGTAAGCTGAGGGATCTGGTTTAAAATGAAGTTCAACAAAAAAGAGATGCTTTCTCTGAGTGCTTGCTCCTTCACCTGTGAAAATGCTGCCCGGTTCTGACAACATAATGGTTTTTATGGTTACATGGTGAGTCAGATAAGGGAACTGATGTGGTACAAAGTAGTTTCTTCCTACCCTCATCTGTTTTTCAGATATGAGTTCCTTGATTCTGTTTCCCACATGGCCACAAAGAACACTTGTTCCGGCATGTCAGAAGGCCAGCGTGGAGCAGAACAAGTGACTCATGAGGGATGAGAAGAACTTGTCACAGCTTAAATAGATGCCTAGCCACTACTTCAGAGCACGCTTGTTAAGTCCTTAGAGAGAAGTAGGTAGGCAGGTGTCTCATTTCTGATCCATTAGTAGATTTGGATTTCAATTAAGTGTCAGATTACTCGGCCTACTTAGCTATCTGAGTACATGCCCAGGCGTGCACACGGACACACAGGATAAAGCTTTGTGGAACGTTTTTCTCCTGAAAACTTAGATGATCAGGATGGAGATCACGTGAATCCATATGTTTCCAAATACTACAGTAGATCTAGAGTATTCTTTTAAGTTATCTGCGTAGTGGAAAGTGAGAGAATTGTAATCAAGAAAAAGTGTGCTTCCCTCGGTATCCATAATTATGACCCAGCTCCTTTATATCCTGGGTCCATGCATTCTATTTACCTTTTCCTTCTTACTCTTTTCTTGACAACAGCTATGTGTATTTACAAGGACAGTTGTGTTCTCCATCCATCCTTGCTTTTCCCTCATATGGGCTTCTAATCTGTTAGATCTCATTTCAAATACTTAAGGCTTCGTGAAGTAAGATGATGGTGGTATAGTGGTATGTTTCTTGATTTATTTTTTTCCCTTGCATCCATACACATTTTATAGTTCCTTATATGCCAAATTTTGTTGTAGCCATCTTAAGCTAAGTGTGTATCGGAGTGGCAAAAAGTGCGATTCCTTATTGCATCCTTGCATCGCTTTTTCATTTTGTGGGGTCTTGTTGGATGCCTGTTTTTCCACAATGTCTACAATGCTATAGATATGATTATTGGACTGATGTCTGCGTATCCCTTAGTTGAAGAGTACAACAAATCATTGTTTCTGTTTTTGCAAGAGCTTAGATAACGTTTGGAGAAAGAAAGTATGAAAATAAACAGAAATGAAATTGGAAAGGAATATGCGATTTTCATTTTATCATCTGTATAGAGATTGTTATAATTTAATATTATGTGAACTAAGTTTTCTGTTACTGTCTTCAGCAGAACCTCCAACAGCAGTCATACCATATCATCTTGTCAAACTATGGAGCCCTGTACATCAGATGAATTTTTTCAGGCTCTCAATCATGCTGAACAAAGTTTTAAAAAGATGGAGAATTATCTTAGACACAAACAGCTATGTGATGTGGTGTTAGTTGCTGGTGATCGTAGAATTCCAGCTCACAGGTAAGCTTATAATGACCTGAAGTAACTTTATATTAATTTACAAATGTGTCTTCAAAGTGTGTGTTCTGTTTGGAACATCCTAAACAATTTGGAATACTTTAAACACGCTTAAGCTTTATAACATGTATTTGGAAACTAAAACATAATTTCTGTCGTATGTGATACAGCGTCAAAAATGACCATGATGTTCTCGCATTCTACTTTTTGTCTTTAAGCATATAGTAGGATATTTGCATAACAAAGTAAGTCTCAAATGCACCTTCATCCTATTAAAAGCAGTAGTGGCTTTTGTACCACAGAATGGAGTAAACAAGTTTTGTTAGACTAATTTTTTTCTTTCTAATTCTGATTAAGTTGTTGGATTCATTGTTAGTAAGTAATAAGGACAGTCTGTGTCCACATAGTCTTTTGGGTACTGTATTAACAGGAGTCTTTTGGTAGTACACAGTAAAGTGTTAAAAGGCTAAATTAGATTGAAAGTTACCGTATCTGTTTTTCCATGCTAGGAAAATACTAAAGATTATTAAACAAAAGTATTAATAACAGAAGCATATTACAGTATTTGATGCACAGTTTTAATAGTTTAAATAGGTACTTAGGTATAATTAAGCTGTGGCTTCATAAAGTTATTTCTACAACAGAAATAGTAGTCTAAAGCGTTCCTATTTTCCACTGCTGACTTCTCCCATCACAGTGAAGCCGCAGGTTAATACAGTAATAGTTAATAGAAGGGTGAGGAGATATTACTGGTTTGGGTTTGGTATTTTTCTGGGGAACAGGCATGTAGCTGCACCATAACTTATTATTATTGCTTTCTGAGTGAGCCTTCATTTTATGAAACTTCACTTTTCCCAAGTTGATAAAAGCACACCTTACTGCACTGAATACAAAAAACAGTTGGTCCTGGTCTTTACCCAGCCCCTGACCCCAGTTCCTTTGTAAACACTTCTGTGGATGATAACAATTTTTTCAGAGAGAGGAGAGGAGTGCAGTTGAGCAAGCTGATTTTATTTTCCTTATTGCTACAGAGTTGCATATGATCAGTCTTTGTCATATTCCGATTCATCACAAAATTTCATCATTCCTATGGAAAGAATAAATCAGATGGAAACGGAATGCACGTACCCCTAGTGGATTTGCACCCACTGAAGTAATTTAGAAGTCAAAGAGCTTTTGACTGCTTGCTCTAAATTGCTGTAAATAGGAAAAATAGTGATTAATATGTGGCATGGTAGCGTGTTTGCGGTATACAGTTCTGGGAGTTGAGTTTATTTAATGGTTAAAAAGTGTGGAAATGGTGCAGAGGACAGCTGCTAATATCTTGTATGGACTGGAAGAATTTGTTGCAAGACGAACAGAAATACAACATTCTGTATGCTAAAAAATTCTTTAACGTGGTTCATACCTGTTTCTCATTTATTTATAGAACTGACTTTGCTCTCCCAGTTTCTGCTACTGCATCTATTTCTGTAGTGCAGTGAGTGTGTGCTGCCACCTGTTATTTGCATTGTTCTCATAGGAGGTGAAGCTTCTTGCTGTAGTTGGAATGTTTTGTTTAAAATATACATAAAAGTTAAGGCCAAAGAAGTGCACACTGTGCTTTTAGCAGGAGGTGGGAGTCTTACGCTTGTCCTTAGTTCACTTTATAACGTTGGAGCAGCCTACAGAGAAGCTTTGTCTTTTGCACAGTAAGTTATTTCTCTTACTGTTTTGCTTTCCCAGAGAAATATAAGAATAACTTATGGTCCTCATCTCAGTATATTCAAAGCACCTCACTGAAAATTGAACTTTTCTGTTGCACAAAGGATAAAGATGGAAATGTTAAAGTTGGCTCATATTTTTACAAAACTTCAGTAAGAAGATTGACTCGATGTACTTGCGGTAGCCTGTGTTACAAAAAAAAAATGTAGGATTTTTTTTACTGCCTGCATCAACCTGTCCAAATTCAGACTTGCTTAGCATTATCTACAGACAGGAGCACTCAGTATACTTTAGCATTCTATTGATTATTTTATCTTAAGACTTAATTAGTAACAAAGCATTTATTAAATAGATGGTAGATTAAAGACTTGACAGTAGAAGGCATGGAAGAAAATAGAAAGTTCATTTACACTGGACAGTGCTTTTTAATTTAAAAATTGGTAAGAATGTTTTTCACTATTATTAATCCTTCTCATATACATGGAGGAGATTGTGAATTATCCCATTACAACCTGCTATTTTTAATATCTCCTACATTTTTTTCTTAATCGTCAGTTTCTACTTTTGATGATATTTGAATGTTGTGAAGTGTATAAAGTAGTTAAAGAGCAGTGAATTTGGTATCTGACAATAGTAAAGAGCACAAGTAATAAATTACTGTAAAATTCTGAAGATTTTCATTTAAGTCTATTCAAAGAATTAAGGCTCTGAGTCTACTACAAATAAGAGTAGCATATAATCTTCCTGAACGTGGTATTCTCTATTCTTCTAACTGTTTATCTTTTCATTCTGTCCTGAAATTATAGCTAAGAAATTCTACAGTAAGTCAAAATCTAATTAGGAAGGGGGACAGTTCTCAACAAGGAAAAAGTGCACTATATTCCTGCTTCCTTAGCCTGCACTTTTATAAAGATATTTTGCTGGGCTCTATTAAATGTGAGAAATGGAATCTAGTTTTTCATATTCGATGGTAAGCGTCTCCACATTCCTGTTTATTATGCTCAGCTAACTGTATGCCCATAATAAAAAGTTCGGTTTAGTTTGTAATAACTTGGACATTCACTTAAGAAATGGGAGGCCTCAGAAAATTATTGTCCAGAGAGGATTTAAAACGTGCACCATGTTAGCATGGTGAAAATCTCTGTAGAGACTCACTTTTTTCATCTTGTTGATACTGACAGATGGAAGTGTAAAAGGCATGGGACAGAAGGCAAATGGAAACTCATGTGCTTTCATGGCTAGGAAACTTGTCTAGAAGAGTACGGATCTTGGTTTGGAAACTTTTATCTTGATGGTTATTTATCTGTTACTTCTTTTCATATAACTTAATACTTCCTTCTTTTCACACACTGTGTTATTTTACTTCGTAATTTTTTTTATTGTTGTAACTACATGCTTATAAAACTTTAACACAGTGTGTGTTTGAAAAATCAAAGTACATGTAAAAGTAGTTCTTTTGTGTTAGGTATTTGTTGCTGCCACCTGGGATTGTTTAGAAAAATTTTGCTAAATTTATTGTAGCCATCACTTCAGTGTGAAAGTGGCAAAAGAATTTTGAATAGTTTGATTTCCCAGGATGAAATTTTTTACCTTCATTTGTACTTTTTCTCTACATGAGAGACTCGTAAGTTGGACTGAATGATCCTCGTGGTTCCCTTCCAACTCGGGATATTCTGTGATTCTGCATTTTCCTGTGCAGTAAAAAAGAGCAGACAATTTTCTGGGTATAATTCAGTATCCAAATTCTGCAGTCTTACATGTGCAGAATTTGACAGTTCCTGGTAGTTAGATAAGGAGAGTAAAAGTGAAATCTGTTCTACATAAAAAGAAATACAATGCCAACTGCATTATAGCTGTTTGTTTCTGACATTTGGTACCGTTAGAGGCTTTTGTAACGTCACTGCATGCTAATTTCAGGTATTTGTAGGCATTCTGTAGGCTGGTTTTGAAAGAAATATTACACTTAGGGGAAAAAAAAACCATTATAAACTCAGTGTACAAAAAGCATAACTCCATTTTTTAAACTGAGGAAAGGCAGTATTTTGTAGCATGAGTAGTTTCCAGTGAACTCTTGATGCAATTTGAATATTTTAAAATTAATATTTAATCAGTTACAGAGAATCATTTGTAAATGATGGCATAGACTAACAAGGAGATTGGATATTTTACTTTTTATGTGTCATTTCTAGAGTCATTGCTTAGATTCTCTTTTGAAATAACATGCTCGTCACTTAGTTACCAGAGCTTTTTTAGCAAAAATGTCATAATTTACATGGGGAAATTCTTCTGTGGACTCTTTCATTACGTGAATGTATAACTGCTTCACGATATATAATCCGTATGTAGGAATGCAGTTTATTTTCAGACCATCAAAAAAAACCAGTTGATAGAAAAATCAGTTACTAGCAGTGAGATTAAAAAATCAATGAAAAGTGGACGTCCAGTGGCATGAGTAAAGTAGTAACTGATTTTTATTGACAAGTGGTAAAAGCATGGGACAAGAACAGGCCAGTTAACTGGAAGTCTGCCTCGGTTTTTTCTTACTCTGTCTTGGTGTCACTTGATGTGTTTCTTTGAAAATAGTTGCGTTTAGAGAAATACGTGGATGCTTGTTGTCTAAAATTAAAACAAAATTATTATCAGTATAATTTATGTATTTGCATATTACTTGTATTAATTCACTGTCAGGCTGCACATGCTGTTTTGGCATATGCAGGTCACTCAGGAAAACAACACTGTGAAGCATATCTACCTTCTTGTGATTCTTAATGGAAGTTAGCAAAAATAGGAAATGGATTGCATCTTAGGTTTTTAATAATTTCTTTTGGAGGACTTCAAGACTGGAAATCACAGGGACCTTGCTGATACCACAGCTGGTAGGTAGTATTTGGCATTCAACAGCTGTTGCTAAGATATGTACAGTCCAGCCATTTACTGAATAATGGTGCAGCAAACTGAAATAGTTGCACTGTTAGAAAAACAGAAAGAGGTCTGTGTCAATATTAGGTGTTAAGTTCTGTTTCCCATGGCAGAGTCCTTTCTTTTTAAAGCTGTATTCCACACAGAAATTCAAGTCAGTACAGAGATTGAATACTTTAAGCTGCTTTTTTTATTTAAAAAGTTAAAATATTATTATCATTTTGAATGGGAACTGAAACTTTATTTTAAACATACAAGATTTTAAAATAATATTATTCCTTTTTCACATACATTCCTTCACAACTCTATTCAGTTAGCGAGTAGGAAAAAAGCATTACTGTAATTCTGTCCAAATGGTCATCAGTCAAAAGATGTGCAGGAAAAAAAATAGTTGAGAACAGTAAACAATTTATTACTTTGCAGTTAATTGACTAAGAGACGGTTCTTTGCAGTTCATTTTGCATTTAATTAAGAGACAGATCTTTGTAATTTATGACTTCATGTATGCACCTGCAAATTCTTCCTATTGATGCGTTTGAGATCTATTCCTAAGCACTGGTGCTTACCTTTTCAGTGAATTTTACTCTTTTGAGGTTTCTGATCTCCATCATCTTAACAAGCCAATATAAAGACTCCACAGAATAAAGTAACATTTTCTGAAGTATGGGATTCATTGAATGTATGCAGATATGCCTGATTTAGTGTTTAGCAACCCTGTCCCACAAGCAGGGGGTTGGAACTAGATGGTCTTTGAGGTCCCTTCCAACCCAAGCTATGCATCTTCATTCTTAGGCATTACGTGGAGTAGCACTGAAAAATAAAACATGGAATATATACAGCAATAATTCAAAGAAAAGTCTGATAAGAAGTACCATGTTTACCTACTCTGTATCTTTAAATACTCAGAATTGTTAAAAATAAAAAAGCTCCATACGTATCCGCAAGCAACATTTCTATGTTAATTAGCTTCTTCTGTGCAGCATATTCTTCTCCATGTGGAGTTTTGTTGTCTGCACCATCTCTGTGCTGATTGTGCATAGTTCTGTAGCAGTAATAGTAGATGAATGCATGTGTGCACCAAGAATAAAAGTGTTTTAAAGCACTTTGAAAAAGGATTAGCAAGTCATTCTTTCATATTTAGAAAAAGCAACTGATAGAATACAAATGGAACTCAACTTTACTTTTTTATTTCAATCATGTTTATTTATACTCAGCTTCCAATTTATGTGGTTTTGTGGGTTGTGTCCATGTTGACTATTAAAAGTCACTGAGCTTTGAAAGAGTAATTCGTTTACTTCAACAGCAAATATAGATTCAGTAACAGTACTTCATTATTCATAGAGAGGAACTGGAGTGTGGAGCCGTTTGTCAATTTAAAAACGTTTTTCTCACTACACTGTTTCTCCAAAGGGCAAAATAAGGAATCATAAATTAACAAACATTGGATTGACAAAGCTTTTTTTCTTTTCCTCTCTTTGTCTCTCTCATTTTCTCCTGCACTGTGTGCTCAGATTGGTTCTCTCCTCCGTTTCGGACTACTTTGCAGCAATGTTTACTAATGATGTAAGGGAAGCAAGACAGGAGGAAATCAAGATGGAAGGTGTGGAGCCAAATGCATTGTGGGCTCTGGTTCAATATGCATATACAGGTAATTAGAGTGAAAATGGGAATTTTGTCTAATGAATTGGCCTCCGCTGAGCATTGTATTCCATTACTAGATTTCAAATGCTCTTAGGAATTCTCATAATTTCTTACTTATATTTAAAAAACTGATCGTTGCTGTTACCTGAGGCAACCTGGTCAGATATGGTTTCTCTGATAACTACATTCTGATGGTTATCAAAACATCTCAATATTTCAAATGTATCTTAACTGATGAAAAAGGAATCTTATTAGGTTTCCCTTTCTTTGCATCATTATAGATATCTATGTTGAAAAGCTGGTTACCTACTGCCAAAGGGGATGTTTTCCAAGCCTTCTGTTCTGTCACGTAATCTGCAAATAATTCTCCTGTGTCTGAGTTTTGGGGAATTTAACAAATCACAAAAGCAAAATTATATCATCTACTTCTTAATATTGATAGGTCGCCTTGAATTAAAAGAAGATAACATTGAGTGCCTGTTGTCTACAGCTTGCCTTCTTCAGCTATCTCAGGTTGTAGAAGCGTGCTGTAAATTCCTCATGAAGCAGCTTCACCCATCCAATTGCCTTGGAATCCGGTCTTTTGCTGATGCGCAGGGTTGCACTGACTTGCACAAGGTGGCTCACAATTACACTATGGTACGTTGTTATTTTAAGCATCATCCATTGATTTTTAGTAAGGAAAATAAAGAATGTTTGTCTGAGTAAATGCTAATGTTTTTCCTCCAGAAAGCCTTGATATTTTCCAAACAAGAATGCACACACGTTCCAATGACGAGAAATGACAAAATAACTGCAAGGTTGCTGGCTTAGAATTGGAAGAAAGGAGGAATGCATAATGGTTCCTTGTAATGATATTGGGGTTGTGTGATATGCATTCAATAAAATCTTTCAATGGCTAGTTTTTATTCCTGTCAAGCTAAAAACTACAAACTTAACAGTTGGCAAGCTGCTGTCATCTAGTCCAAAATAACACATGAATTAATGGAAAAGTTTCATAGTAAGCAGGTGTGACTTAGAACCTGAATACACCTGGGGTATGAATGTGGATGTTCACAGAAAAGGATTCTGCATTATACTTAATTTCTTTGTAATGGAATAGCAGCATGGCATTAAACAGTTTGATCTCAGGCTGTACAATATGTGGCTAAATAAAAATAAATTTGTCAGTGATATTTTCAGAGTTGATTTAGAGAAAAACTAACCTGCTAACTAAATGAAATTTCATCTTTTTAATAGCCATCCTTCTATTTTAATGTAGAATGTTCTTTTTTACTCATAAGCATATTTCAGTAATGTTAACAGCAGAAGGAAGCAGGATACTTATCTCTGAGTCAAGTCAGTTCCTCTGTTGCTTGCAGATTTTTGTGAGGTATTGTCCTCTCTTCTTGATGAAATTTCACCTATGTAAGCTCTTGGGACCTTAATGAGGGCATGAAGATACTGCTTAAGAGATGTGGGAAATAAGATAGTACTTAACAAGCTTGTGTGGCTTGGAAATACATTACCACTATGCTTAGATTCAGGAGGTGTAATTTTTTGTCTTTTAATTACTATTAGAAACTCATGGCTTTCTTCTTGCCTGCTGTTTGTGTTTGGTTTGGGTTTGTTGTTTGGTTTTTTCCGTTTTAGGAAGTGTTGTTGTTTTGTGTCTTTTTTTTCTTGACTTAAAGTAACTAGATTTAGTATGTATAACAGCTTAAAGTAGCCGTCTTTCTTCCAATGATACAATTTGTTTCCTCAATTAGTAGATCTCTTAATCTGTTTAAAATGACTTACATGCTGAAATGTACCAAAACAGGTCATCAGTGTGCAGATTGTAGCTTATATATTTATATTCTTGACCTTCATTATGCTCAAACAAAAATGAGAAGACTGCCATTAGATAGACAGTCAGATGAAACAGTAAGGATAAATGTGCTTCGTGCTTTTGAGGACTATTAGAATTAATGCAGAGAGAGACAGTGATTTAAAAAAAAAAAAAAAAAAAGTAAGCAGAAAAAGAACTTCCCTCCTTTGACCTGTTTGTTCTTTTTTCAGAGTAACCTTGTGTTATTTCCATGTCCCTTACAGCTTTTATCAGCTGGCTGACAAAGATCGCAATAGCAATAAGCGTTAGATCAGTGTGATTATAGTCATACTATTTTGATTGGCAGTTCATGACTTTTTGTGGGGGAAGGAGGCTATGGACTTTCTCGAAGCCATTCTTTTAATAGACTTTTGTTCATATCACAGGAATAGAGTTCTATGCCTTTTGGACTTTATTTACTTCAGTGACAAAATTGTTGCTTTTTAGGCTTTGTTGTGGATGAAATTTAAATCAGGTGGATTTTAAAAAGCCATTTTCAAAACTAATTAGTTGTGCTAGATGGGTTCTTCCCAAGGCCTTTTTTAATGTTGTTTAGTTCCAATGGAGACATGAAATTGAATTTTCGTAATAATGAGTAATAGAGAAGCAGCTTCTATAGTTCGAAATGAATGTTGCTATGGAAACTGCATAGAAATACACAGTCCAATTGAATCGTCAATTAAAATAAATCCCCAAGTAATTTCATTTGTTTAAAAGCTGTTTGAAAGGAGAAAATATTCAGCAGTATTAAGTGCTGGCCACTTGATGCTCTTTCCATTAATTGTTGGATCACAACAGTTACATACATCAGAAGTACCTGTAAATTCTGTTTGGTGAAACATGCTGCAATCAATTAGGGACTATGCTGAGCAGTAGATACTTTGAGCTTTTCCATGTAATTGTGCTTCTTTCAAAGTATGTGAAGTAGGAAGTAACAAACAATTAAATACTTGTATTTTAATTTATATATGTTATTTTCTATGAGTTTTCCTTTGAACAAAAAAGTAGATTGCCATATAGTTGTTTCCTCAACTAAAGCAACTTCTCAGCTTTAACAATTTTTAAGAGGTGCAGTTATTTTGACTAGCAGATTCATTAAAATATATGTTTATATGAAGACCAGAAATTCAATTGAAATAAGCATTTGGTTAAACTGAAGGACCAACCAGTGAGTTATCCCAATAGGCCTGCTTTTGTTAATAGACCTGCTCTGTCTAAATAATGCTCATTAGTGTAATTAAAAAATGCTAGCATGATTTTATGGCATGGTTTTAATTGCACAATACAGTGTGATTAAAAATATAAATGAATAAAGTGGATTTGAATGCCACAGCTCTTCATATTAAAGGTATAGATACTAAAAGGATATCAGTGTAGCTTTACTTTATTACTTACTCTGTTGGCAGTTAAGCTGTTTATTCAGAAGAGAAAAAAATTCAAGGTTATCATCAAAACAGGTCAATTTTTTGACACTGCAAACTAAGTGAAGCTTGAAAAATCCTCAGGATGCATTAAGTGAAACATGAAATAAACTGAAGTGATCAGTTGTGGATGTAACACTCTTTGAAGAGCAGCTCTGTTCTTTATTTGATTTTTAATGCATCAGGGATTTAAAAATACAGTTGGCAGGATCATGAGATGTATTTAGATCAAGGTATCTTTTGTACGAAGAATTTCTTGTTTTGCTGTAGTTTTGGGGCCATATAATTACAAATCTAGGAATTTTACTAACCTAGACAGTAATGTATCTATTCACTTAATTCATAATGCCTTTTCACACAGAGTGCCTTCTGTGCATTTTTCTTGCCCTCTAGCATAATGCCTACTGATCAATTCTAGCAGTCTTCACGTCTGAGGAAACAGTGTTTTGTCTTGTTTGTTTGAAATAGCCGATAGTGTACCTAGAATGAAAACCATTAGCTCCTCTTTTACAAAAGAAGAAGGTAAACCAAAGATAAGTTAATTTCAGTTGAGAAAAAGGTGGCCAGTGTTATTTTCAGAACTTGAAGTATGTATGGTGAATAGAGGTGTTCTTAAGTAACTGGCAGTATCTTCTTTAGTCTAATTTGTACTTCGTTAACTACAACTTAAAAAAATAAAAGAAAAAAAGCGGACATTTTAAACATAAATGTGATAGTGCCTGAGTTAGTTCACCTGTAGGTGTCTTGGTAATTTTTGTTGTTCACCTTTCCACATGTTAGGGCATGGTATATGAGTCAAGTTGAATTTCATCAGAAATCTTCCAGACATGAGAAGAAGAGAAATATCCATGCTTTTTATCGTCCTCAAGAGGCCAGACCCCTCATTTTCATTAATGCCTAAAATAAGGATTTTATATTATTGCATATATCAATGTAATTCACTGGAACAGCCATCAGATGACAAAACTACGTTCTCCTTCAGATCTTAAGAGTCAAGCAGTTCTTGCTTTTCAGTTGTGTCCAGGTTCAGAGTATAAACAGATCCCTGTGGCTAGAGCTTCCTGTTGGACATCTGTGTATAGTTCTTCTCAGCTTGGGAGTGTTTTGATGCACTCAGATATTTTTTTTATCCTTCTGATACAGTGCAGGGGGAGCCTAACCATCTAACTGGATTAAACTGTGAGCATTATGTATCACTTGAAAATAAGTATCATGACCTTTTTCATGTGCTCCTAGTATTTTTTGCTCTGTACCAAGACCCAGACAGACCTCCGGTTAAGAATGTAAGTATTATTCATTCTGCAGCTGCTTAAGGGTGAATTTAAGGTTGTGATCTGAATGAACAATGCTGCTGTGTCCCTGAGTTAGCTAGCACGTAAAACTCAGGCTGCTTGTTTGATAAAGTTTCCAACTGAAACTACAGGCCATTTGTTCTCTGAAATATCCTGTTCTTCCACAGAGAGTTCCCATAAGAAGAAGGAAAGCAAAGGCTAATGAGGAGGTTAAGAATGCTAGGAGATACACTGGCTCCTCCTTTTTGTCTTCAGAATCTGTCTGTAGAGGAAAAGGAATTGTCAGATTTTGATCGTAAAAAAAACCAGACCCAAACATAGGCCAAAGGCTGTGGCTGTGAATGCTTTGATATTGTGTTCAAAAGGAGTCTCTACTCTAAAAATAGAATGGGAGCAAGAGGAAGTTGAATTTGTTCCCATCAGAACACAGTTGTCTGTGCAACAAGAAGGAAAATCATGCTTTTTACACACAACAGCTGTTGAAGTGATTAAATCCAGCTGGAAAAAAAGCTTTCCAGAGAAGAAAGACTACTTACTGTCTTAGACAAGATCAGCTTGTTGCTGCCTTCAGAGACAAAGGAAACTTTCCATACAGGTGCTTTTCCCTTCTTCTTGTGATCTGGATAGACAGTGTGGAAAGTTTAAGGTAGTGTTGACTTTTCTCTGTCAATGCTCACTGCCTGTCTGTTCACCAAAACTAAAAGCACTGTTCAAGCTTGCATACACTCTGAGACAGAAGCAACTGAAAACCAGCAGCGAAAGAAATGAACTCAGTGGAATCTGAATTTCTGTGAACTGCATGTTTAATCTCTGGAAATAATTTTCAACTGCAGCTTACTCCCAAATTGAGTAAAATAAACAAACTGCATGTGTAGCATTGCTGAGTATTTGTGTGGTCCTTTCACTGTTTATAGTTCTTCTATTTGCTCATTTTCTTTAATTTTGTAATAAATAATTAAAGAGGAAAAGACAGTTCTGTCTCCCTTATAACCCATTACAGTTTTCACAGGGAATCGCTACTTTTGTGTAGCTGGTTGGATCACCCTAGTCAGAAAGCTTTTCTGATAGTGAGTGTAAAATTTTCCCTTCCAAATTCTGTCTAGGAATACACAGTTGCTTGCTATGTGCACAGGTAACACCTCCAGGTTTCTTCCTAACATCAACTCCAGGGATGCCAAAACTGTATTGTATGTTTTTCTTGACATTTTCTGCTAAATTCATATCCGTTTTGCAGTGCTGGTCCTGCTTCTGTTTTCAAGTTTCTCCGCGTTGTTTTTCTTGCTCTAAAGATGCTGTTTTTGTGTGTGTATGTCCTAATTCAAAGTTTTTTCATTAGCGTGCATTTCTTTCTAAGTCATTAACCAAGATACTAAAGTGGACTAATTTTGATAGGGGGCCTACTTAGACTTACGCAACTGTGGATCTAGTGCATGTTATACCCCAGGGGTTTTGGAGGTATATGGAATGCAAGAGCAAAACCAGCATGCAGTAATTTAGCTATCTAGCAATCAACAGTACGTTTACTAAATTGATGGTAATACTGTTTTATTGTTGTGAAGCTACTCTCATTTTGGAGTATGAGGTAGTTGGGTTTTGAGCTATTAATGTGTAAGAACCTGTGGTTTATAGACTGCTTCTGCTTTCCTTTGTTGCCTTGTAAAGGTGTGTGGGGAAAGAAGTTAGATATAATCTTACCCCTTTCTCTTACATTTAAAAATAAAAAATAAGATTCAGGTTTCTCATTGTAAGTGCGTGATGCTGATTGTTTCTATATGTGTACTCTTCTGCTATTTCTGCCTAAGCTTATGAGAATCCATACAGAATGTTCTTTGTGTCCCAGTGTTCTGAAGTAATGGGATATCAATGTGAGAAATGTTATATATTGTGAATTTTCTTACCCCGAAGTAAGAATTTGTTGCTGGAAATGACAGAAAAAAGTTATAAAATTGAATCTTAATAAATGAAAGGGTGTACAATATTTTGGATTCTTTGTATGTTTTGCTCCTGCCAGTCTGTTCGATCAGCTGTATAAAATGTACGAAATAATAAACTTTAAATGCCCCAATGAAAATCAACAATGAAATTACTTCCTCTGAAAACAAATTGCCATACTTCAATCTGCCAGTAATGAAATATATTACAGATGTGCCCAGTAGCTGCTTGTAGTATGTTGTGCTCTTTGCTTGACAAAGTATCTTCATAGTCAACAGAAACACGTACTTTTTATTTTTTTTAAATGTACTGTATAAGAGGGACCATAAAAGTCTAGGAAATAATTATTAGTCAAAATAACTCCGTACATATTTTTTCCTTCCACGTCCGTTCTCCCATGGTGTTTACTGGCACAACTGAGAGAAGGTGTGAAGGAGGGACAAGTGGGAAAGGATAGTAGGGATTCATTAAAAGAAGGAAAAAAAAAAACTGCAGCTGTCTTCAGATGATGCTGGCAGCTATATTAAAAATACTTTTTTTTTTTTTTTCTTTTTCAGGAAAATTTCATGGAAGTAATTAGAAACCAGGAGTTTCTGTTGCTGCCAGCCACTGAAATTGCAAAGCTTTTAGCAAGTGATGACATGAATATTCCTAATGAAGAAACTATATTGAATGCACTACTTACATGGGTTCGACATGATTTGGAACAGAGAAGGAAAGATCTCAGTAAACTCCTGGCTTACATTAGACTGCCTCTACTCGCTCCACAAGTAAATTGCTCAATTCCTCCCTAGTTTATACCGTAGTTATAGTGGGCATGCCTACAGCATCTGTATAGAGATAGTGACAAATCACAAAAGCATCCAGATTCTTTAGTGTTTTGGATTCTTAGAGCTGCATATAAGGATTTAACATGTTGTATAGGCATGATACTTTGTTGTGAACTGCAGCATGTTCTGATCCTAACCTGAGATCTGTCTGGACACAAGAGGGGTGGAGCTTCGATGAAAAAAATTGCTTCCATTGCCCAAAAAGATGATTATCGAGGATATATTTGTCACTAGAATATGTGTCCTTTTAACTGTCTTCTTTATGGAATTTGAACAGCGTATTTTGAACAACTAAAGTTCCTTCATATAGCTAGCGGTTGTCCTTGAGATTTAGGAAATGCATTTGAATAAATCATTTAGAATCATTTGTTTTTTCTGTTAACTCTTGGTAATCCATCTTTGGGTACTTCTTGTTCTTTCCAGTCATTACTTTTTCTCCTTGTTGTACATTTACATGTATTGTTGAGGAAGACAAGTTTGAGATTTTTTAATAGTTTTGAATGACAGTTTTTCTACTCTGGTAGGGAATGATTCCTCTTGTAGTGTCACATGTGGCACTGTAGTTGTTATCTGATAGCAGGCATGTAAACTATTTGATTTCTTTTTTCTTGTGCTAGCCTTCCTTGCTGTCCCTTCATTTAGTAATATTTAACACTCATAAAGTCTATGACAGTATTCATGTCTTGGATTTTCAGTTTTAGTGAGAATTATCTCTGTTAAATAAGGGATTCTTTTACGAAATGTGAATGCTAAGTAGAATTCATTAACACAACAGAAACTGAGATTAATTGATTCAGTGATGCATACAAATCATGTTGTGTATTGCCTCTAATCCAGAATCTTATTGTAAGGTGCACAAGCAGGTTTTTGGTATTAATATTTTCACACTGTTTATTACATATGCAGTGGCAGTATTTTCTTGCTTGTGACCTTGACTTTACAACACACTGCTTCTAGAAGCGTAATGCAGTGTAAGAAACCATTTACCTTGGAGAGGAAATCATTCTTTTTTGAGCTTTTAATTAATTGATGTTTAAGTATAAAATCTGTAACCAGTTTTGTATTTTTGATTTAACAGTAATTGAAAAAATTTTAGAAGTTGAAGGTACAGAATTTTCTCCAGAAGTATACACTGAAATCAAATTATGTCCAGTGAATAACTGATTGGGAAAATAGCAGAATGCCACACAAAAGCAGTATCATATTTCACGTATTGTGAAATTTATCTTCAATTTTTCGTGTCTTCACCAAATATATACACTTAAATTTTTAATATGATATTTTGCTGTTGCCCTTTTCTTTATTATTTTAACAAGTTATAGTGTTAAAGCTGAGGGAGCAATTAGTGCAACAAGTAAATTGGGTTAAAGTGCCCCAAACAGCCCTAATGAATTTTCACAATCATGTTTTGTTTCGTGATGACGTGAGGCAGTCTGACAGAAATCATAACACAATGAAAAGGTTTCCAATTTTACAGTTGAAGAGTTAAAGCTATTTGAAAGAAATGAAATTAGAAAATTGAACAACTTGCCAAAATCAATAATGTTGCAAGCAGAGACGAAAAGAATACGAGATTGATATACTTGAAAAAAACTTTGGGAAATACTTCAAAACTGTAGCACTGGAACAAAAAACAAATGTGATAAATTGTCAGTTTCATCAGTTGTATTTCTATGCATCTCTTTGTACGTAACATTGAATTGTCTATTTCATTAATGCAAACAGTGTCCTAAATATTTGTAAGAAGCTAAAGATGAAAATTTGTCAGCTTCTTAAGTTGTAAGGTGGCCGCTATTCCATCTCAGATAGATGAATAAATGAAAAAGATGATTAACCACTTCCTGAGTTACAGTATGGGTTCATCTTCCTTTCTGGTCAAGTATCTGCGCTATATTTCTCTTCGTCAGGTTTCCAATGGCTACAATTTCATGTTCACATATCATTTGTAACTACTCAGTTATAAATGCTTCTAATACAAGGAGCTACATAAGTAATAAAACTTGGAAATAACGGGAAGGAAAATTTTCACTGAAGCCAATTCCAAGTACTTTAAGTGAAGAATGTTTTCAGAATATTCTTGTACAGTAAATTTTATTTAAAGAACATTTGGATTTTTTGAATACCAAAACAATCTTCTGTGGGTTGCTCCAAAAATGATGCCTCCTGTTTATTTCTGTGGAAACTCCAACAGCTACAAAGAACACAATAAAGCTATTTGAGCAAATTCTCAGCTACAAAACACTGTTTTTCAGTGTAGCCACCACTTTTAGCCATGTGTTTTTGCCGGAGAGGAAAAAGAGCCTGCATGTCACGCTTCTAAAAATTTACATGGCTATCTGGAACATGGCTTGTCTATCATGTCACTGTTGTCACTGCTGAAATGCACCACCCACTGCCTCACTGTGCTCACACCCACTGATAGGTCTCTGTAAATATTCAGCAAGCACCAGTGAACGTCACTGCGTGCAACTCTTTCCGTATGGAGGAACACCGCTCTGTCAGAGTGCACCTCTGCTGCCATCTGTCACATGACAACAAAATGGAATATTGGTGGGAAGGTTCAGCCTCTACTGCCATACCACCACCATCCACCTCTGACATTATGGGTCAACGTAAAAAATAAGAGGCATTACTTTCAGAGCATCCCTTGTAGATGGCATTTATTTTTATCTGAGATGAAGTTGGTTTAGAGATTGAGACTGTACTATGAGAAAACTTCTCTGTAGTTTGGGAGAGGGGGTGAGAAACCAGTGAAAAAGGTAGGTAGGTTGTCTTTTGTTATTGGCTGTCAGCAGCTCAGCAGTAAGATCTCATCGTGGCTTGTGGACTTGGTATTTCTAATGTTTATTTGGATTTTGTGATGGGGAGTGAGAGGCATTTCTCTTATTTATTCTGACAACTGCCAGTGTCATACTAGGGTGTTTCTCTTGTTTCTTTTCTTCTGTTACTCAGGCGATGTCTTGCAGCTCAGAAGAATGCCAGTTGTCTAGACTTGTAAAAATTGCAGTTGGGACGCTTAACCTGCTAATATATTTTTAGCAGTCTAACAAACGTGGAGTACACAAGGCTCCAGAATCTTTAAACTTAATAATTTTTATTAGTAACCTTTATTTAGGTCAGGTAAAAATGTAACACTTCTCAAATTTGCTAGCATCCTTGACATTAAAATCTTTTTTAAATGTTTGTAATAATTGATATTCTACTGTGGGTCACTGGCAGAGTCAAGAATAGAATATGTATGAAAACATTCAGCCTGTGCCTGAAGCAGCTTTCACAGGCCTGGACTTGGTGCATCTGGAAATCAGAGAGTGAGGTTGAACTGACTCACGTACCTGAAGTCTGATCCATTTCCTTGAACAAACTTGGAGTGGCACTGAAACATGAGATGATTTTGTTTTCTTCTTTGGACCATTAGGCTTAAGTCATCCATTAAGATCAGATGGCCTTCCTGTTTTTCATACTCAAGGGTTCAGCTTAAAATGTGATTTATTTTTTTTATTGCTGTTTTATCTGTACCCTACTCTGGTTTATATGAACTTTTTGAATAAAAGTCTATTCTAAATCAAGCAATGGAAGTTTTTGGATAAACTATTTTTCTTCTGATTTTGTTTTTATACTCTGTGTGGTTTATAGCAATTCAGCTTGTTTAACTTTCAATCTTTTTTGCAGTTTCTGGCAGATATGGAAAATAATGCACTCTTTAGGGATGACATTGAGTGTCAAAAACTCATTATGGAAGCAATGAAGTACCATCTGTTGCCAGAGAGACGACCTATGTTGCAAAGTCCTCGCACCAAACCTAGAAAATCTACAGTGGGAGTGTTGTTTGCAGTTGGAGGAATGGATGCAACAAAAGGTCTTGGCTTCTATAATGATTAGTTGATGAGGGTTGGTTTTTTGTTGGTTTTTTTTTTTCAAGAAATGCAGGATAGATGTTTTTATAACATGTTAATTATATAACATGTTAATTCTGTTAAGTCAAACATTTTGCAGTATACAAACGAACATCATAAAAGGACAGCATGTATTGGGTTTAAAAAGCTGGGTAGCATTGAAGATATCGCAAACATCCTGGAAGCTACAGTAATGATTGATTTGAAATTGTCAGGGGAGTATTTGATTTCTGAGCAGTAAAATGTTGAATTGAGTGAAAGCTAACTTGCATTTACTTGAGTGGGATGTAATCTGGAAAAAGAAGACAATGACAGAAAATGTACAAAGGTGACATGCACAGGTATAAAAGCAAAAGGAAAACTGCTTTTTGACTAATTGTTAAATAGGTCTGTTATCTGCTTGGATGTTTTTTTCTTACATAAGCTTCAATACTGTCTAATGGTAGTTAGAAGGAATCTGGCAAGTTAGAAAAGTTGTGGTGAATAATGTGTTTTCATTTATTCCATGTTTTGAAGTTAACACTTCCAATTTTTAGTTGTTTTTCATCTTGTAGTCTGTGTTGCACTTGAAAGCTTCATGTCACGTAACTCCAGATTTTTTTCTAGTATTATGAAACAATTGATTTCAGTATATAATTGCATTTAACAAAGTTGATTAATGTTCCAAAAATTCATTTTTCTAAAGGCTTCATTCTTTAAAGATGCTAAAAATTCTGCTGTTTGTCTTGAAAAGCAGTGAAAAATCCTTATTTATTACACTGTGGTTGGTTCTTGAGGAATTCAAAAAGAGCTATTTGTATACACAGTTAAGACCATGCTGTAGGATTTTATGCTGTCATGTAGGATCAACATATTGCTGAAATAAAGGCTGCTTTAATAGTTCAGATTAAACTTGTACTAATTTGTGGATGTTGTCATTCAGGAGCTACAAGCATTGAAAAGTATGAACTTCGTACCAACATGTGGACTCCTGTTGCAAACATGAACGGACGAAGATTACAGTTTGGAGTTGCAGTCTTAGATGATAAATTGTACGTTGTTGGTGGCAGAGACGGACTGAAAACCTTGAATACCGTGGAGTGCTACAACCCTAGAACAAAAACCTGGAGTGTAATGCCACCTATGTCCACACATCGTCATGGTCTTGGTATGTAGCTTTCTGTAAAAGCTGAACACCTATACGTTTTAAAGGTTAGCTGATCAAAAATTATTCAGGAATTACATTTTGGGGATAGTGTGGGAGGATGTCTTTGTTTTAATGCCAACTTTTTATTGAACTTCTTTTCTCCTTCAGATTGTATCCAGCAATGGCTGCCTAAAGGAAATCTGGTTTTTGTTTTAAAATATTTTTTGATGCACACTGAACCATCAATAGGAAAATGTAATCTTTTTTCTTTTTTTTTTTAGGAGTAGCTGTATTGGAAGGCCCCATGTATGCTGTAGGAGGACATGATGGCTGGAGCTATCTGAATACAGTAGAAAGATGGGATCCACAGGCTCGTCAATGGAACTTTGTAGCTAGTATGTCAACTCCACGGAGCACTGTTGGCGTAGCAATATTAAATGGAAAGTATGTGAAGGCAACTTCAAATGATCTAATACGTAAT
This sequence comes from Pavo muticus, assembly GCA_016647715.1. Lineage (NCBI taxonomy): Eukaryota > Metazoa > Chordata > Aves > Galliformes > Phasianidae > Pavo > Pavo muticus. Next base: position 568,665 of record JACDJE010000077.1, read on the forward strand.
TACAGGTTTTCCTAAATGACTTATAAGATGTTGACCAGTGAGACTCCAGTGATTTCCTCCTATTGTGATAGCTTAAAAAATCAACTTCCAAAATGACTGTGAAGTTAGGGAAGAATACTCACATTGTATCGTATTAACTCAGTGAGAATGGTAAACTCTGGCAGAATTAAATCTCATCTGGAGTGGTACCAGAAATTTCTAAAGCTGTTTTTCAGTGAAAATATACTTAAATCCTTGTGCAAATCATACTCAGACAACTAGATCATTTTGTGCTGTCGCAGGACATGGTTGCAAGTGACCTCAAAAACTTTCCTGATCCTGTCTGTTACCACAAAGCTGAATCAATTATATCTAACACACTCACAGCAAAAGTGATTTTATTATCTTTCTCCAGTGAGAAAGTTCCAATAACTTCCCTGCTTAACTGTTAACGCAGCTTTGAGTTCTCCATTTGTCAATACCTAAGTACCTTTTGCTGGTTTGTATTTTTTTGTTTGTACTATCCAAAGTGACCGTGGAAAATTAATATTTTCCTTCCTGTTTGCACAGCGTGTTGTACTTCAAGACGCATGTCCCCTAAGGATTCTCTCCTCAAGAGAGAGTATCACTAGCCCCTTCATCCTTATCAGTAGGCCATGTTTCCTAGACTTCCAGTGATATTGTTTTCCTTTGGACTAAGCTTAATTATTTGATAGAGCCCAAAATACAAGTGCTACTTGAACAAAGTAATTACCAAAATAAATTTGGAATCACATAATAGTAGATGAAGTAGGGTTGGAAAGGATGTTCTGGAGTCATCTGATCCAGCAACGACTCAAAGCAGGACCAACCTTGAAGTTGTAGGATCTAGTTTCAACATTAACTGAGTTAGCTCCGGTAATCTCTGAGTTTTAAATAGCTGCTAAGGATGGAGATTCAAAAGCCTTTCTGGGCAACCTGTTCCATTATTTTACCATCACTGTACCAAATGTCTTTCCTCTACAATCTAATTGGAATTCCCCGTATTTCAACTTGCATCTTGTTCTCCTTTCACTGTATACTTCTGAGAATGATGACTGTTTTCTATATAACCTCTTATTAGGGGTTGGAGACAGCAGTAAGATATCCCCTTAGCTATCTCTTCTTAGGACTGCCCAATTCTCATATATTATATTCTAGCTCTGTCATCATCTTAGTGATCATCAGCTGGACTTGATCCCATACAACAAGATCTTACAGCAAAAGCCCAAAGATGGACGCAGTATCCAGATGCAGTCTTATACATACTGATTAAGAAGGAGAGCTCAGATGTGGTTACTTGAAGTCCAGTTTAGTGCTGACTTAAATTCAATTTATTGTCTGCCAGAACCTCCAAGTCTATTTTTGCCAAGCTGCATTTTCTTCAGTCATCTCCCACTCTATACTATTGCATGGGTATATGCCATTCCATGTACAGGTCTTTGCCTTTGCTAAACTTCTTAAGACTGCAGTCAGGCCACTTTTGCTGCCTGTATGAGTCTCTCTGAATAATAGCCAGGCCCTCCAGCATACCGGCTACTCCCTTTAATTTGATGTTATTAGCAAACTTCCTAAGGCTGATTTTCCGTTACATTTTTTTAGATAATTAATGAAGACGTTAAGCAGTATCAAGGCACTTTATCAGCCTGGGAGGAATGGCACTAGTAAGCAGCTGCCAGCCAGCTACTTCATGCTGCTGATCACAGCCCTTTGCACCCAGCAGTCCATCCTGTTTTCTACCAGCCCTGTAGTCAGCTTATCCAAATCACATATTTGTCGTTATGGCTAGTGAATACCAAGTTAACCTAATTTACTATTATTACAGTTATATCAGAATATTTCACTCTCTTGACCATAAACTTTATCATCCTGGTTATGTCCTGTCTGACACATCGCCCTTGAGCTTGCCTGATTATCGTAAGCAAGCAAAAAGCTTTTCATTATTTCTTTTTCTTTTTCTTTTTTTCTTTTTCTTTGAAAGCTTAATTAGTACAGCTGAAATGCACTTGCAAAGGGTCCTGTGAGATCTGGAGCAAGTCCAGAAATGAGTGAAAATGCTCACCTGGATGCAGGAAGGAGGGAAGAACTTGAACAACCAGCAAGCAGGGTGCCTTAGGCTGCTTTTGGAACTGCAGAATCGATCCCTAAGTTAGGTCTGCAGCTTCCTGCATATTCAGCAGAGAGTCCCAGGTGTGGTAAAAAGCACCAAAAATAGTCTCACATTTCTCTATTATTTTAGAACATAACTTAGACTCTTAACATAGACAGCAACATCAGATGCCTATAGTTAAAGGCTTGAAAGTGCAAGCAAATTGATTACCTTTAAGCTGCAAGCAGTAATTTCTGCACATTCTAGTAATACGTCTGTAAACTGATAGATTCCAGATGATTTGCTCAAAACCTTCGTGAATGGAATATATCCTTTTCCATATCCTGAGTGTGAAATCACTGCAGAAGTGATCAAAATTCTGTCATGTTTCTAGGGGAAGAGAGAGCAGTGGGCTTCATTTAAATGCCGTGTTGCAGAAGAGGATGATTCTTAGTCATAATTTTTTTTTGGAACTGCAATATGACTTTTTAATATACTTCTGTACATTCCTTACCTTAAACAATTTGTATTATTAAACATGGGCACTTCCATGGAAATGCATTATTTAAAGGTTATTAATTTTTTGGTAGTTAAGTTTGTTGGTTAATATATATTAAAAAAAAAAAAAACATACAATGATGTTTCCCAGTCTGAGAACATCTTGAATACAGCTTCATAGTAACTGCTGGTAATTGTTAATACTATCATCACATAGAATCACAGAATCATTTGGTTGGAAAAGTCCTTTAAGATCATGAAGTCCAACCATTATCTAAAACTACCAAGTTCACCATTAAACACACACAGTACTTAATGTTTGTATGAAAAATATTTAACTGTACTCTAATATGCCTTAAACTATGACAGGATGTCATAAATGATAATTCAGGTGATATCAAACTGAAATTCACCTCAGAGGTGTTTCTTCTTCTTTAGAATGCCTTCTGCATTCTTACTTTTCAAAATAACAATGCTGGGTACTTCTGCTTCTAAGCCTACATTGCTTATAAATGCTGCCTAAACTCTTACCTCATTTTTTTGGTTGCTTTTAGAGATTCATCAGTGGTAGTAGCACAGTGCACCTAAGCCAATCTTTTCTTCCCATCCTTATTTTCCAAAGAATTAAAATCCTGTTAATAACAAATATTAGAACTGAGGAAACTAGGCCACCTAGTGGATGTAAGGGACTTAACATAGCGCTGCTATTCATAAACTAAATTTCAGGTTCAAAAATACTTCATGCCTAAGAAGAGGCAGGGCAGAGTTCTTACATGCATGAGTAGATTACTGAATTTGTCCCTGTGGCCCTGCTAGAGATGCACCTTTGTCAAATCCCACATTTTGAAAATCTTAGCTATGGGCACAAGTTGGAACGTAAATGTGCTATAGGTATAATCCATTTTCTGTCATTGTTATTGTGTATGAATCATCACAGTAGGAAAAGATTGGAGCAAAACTGTATGATCTGAGATTTAGAAATAGAACATTCTATTGAAAGTCTGAAATCTTCTAAACTTAGCTTCTTAAGATATTTGGAAGTTCGTCATACATCACTGGAAACTTGAGTTAACTTGCATCTTCTTCAGGCAATATTTATTGACACCTTTTCTTTTTTTTCAAACGTTACAGACTTTATGCAGTTGGTGGTCGAGATGGAAGTTCTTGTCTGAAGTCGGTAGAATGTTTTGATCCTCATACAAACAAATGGACCCTCTGTGCTCAAATGTCAAAAAGAAGAGGTGGTGTAGGTGTAACTACGTGGAATGGGTTCTTGTATGCCATCGGTGGTCACGATGCCCCAGCATCAAACTTAACATCCAGGTTGTCAGACTGCGTAGAAAGGTAATATCCCAATGAAAGCATATCCTCCCAGTGGTTCAAAAAATGCAAGTCTATAAAGTGATTTACCATTAACTTCATGGAAATAGCTTCTTAAAAAATTACTTTAATCACATAAAATCACATTAAGTTTCTGAATAGTTATTTACCACTACATGCTGCAATAAAAGTCAGTTTTCCCAGAGAAGTATGTTACTTTATAAATTAATAATAAAGTAACTTAAATTGAAAAATAAATTCTATCTGCAGCTTAAGAATTGACCTCTTTCACTACATTGTACTTCTACTTGCAGCATGAGCTTTGTCAGCATTTCCATACTATGATTATACTTGCATAAAAAATACATTTCTGTAGTACTTTGAATAGAGAACAAAAGATGAAATTGTGAAGAGTTCATTGCATCCATTTTCTTTATGCAAACAAATTAAGACCGCTTGCTTCTATGTAGTATGATCTTAGGATGGTCCCTTGGCCAAATAAATATGTTCTTTACATAGTTCCTTAGAGCCCTTCAGAGCCATGTGATTCCATCAGTTGTATTACAAGCATCTGTACTTCTTTTTGTCTCTTTCAGACAAGTTAAAGTAAGATTCTTAACATAATGATAGCACGGACCCTCCTACCTAATTATTAGTTTGACTTGTAAAGAATGCTGATGTTATTCTAGAATGACGATTTTTTTCATTAAACTGTCTTTGATTGTGCTTATGATGCGCAGTTATGATTCAAGAAGTGCTATAAATTGTCTTAAGAGTTTAGCATTTCCTCCAGAGCTTTCTCCAACAGGGTTCTTTAGAAAACAGTAATCTCTCTTGACAAGTAACTTTCTTTAGAACCACATTCAACTTGAACAGCCTGTTCTGTGATAGTCAGTAATTATCACGTAGTAGAGCAAGTACTTTCTCTGCTACAGGATAGTATAGCAGCAGAACTGGTTGCAGAGCGGTATGTTTATCAGTGCAATAAGAAATATACTAAGAACAGCTATATGTGTATGTATATATTACTGCATGGAAAGCAGCATAAAGTGGATGTGTAACTAGTACTGTGTTATCAGATGACTAAAGAAACATTTTAGAAGAGAGTATCAGGGAAAACAGTCCTTTGAAATTAACACCCAAGTCTGTGTTGCAGTACCTGCTCTCTACTACATTGAGAGTGTCAGTTCCAGTACTTTTTTTTATTCATGAAATTTTGGCAACAGTTTCAGAGCATAACACAAATTATCTTTTAGGTATGATCCAAAAACAGATATGTGGACTGCTGTGGCTTCTATGAGCATTAGCAGAGATGCAGTGGGAGTATGTCTTCTCGGTGACAAGTTGTACGCTGTTGGGGGATATGATGGTCAAACATACCTTAACACAGTGGAGTCTTACGATCCCCAGACAAATGAATGGACACAGGTATAGTTTCTGATCAGAACATGCTACACATTCATTTCAATTGTGGCTCTTTTTGCAAAGAGAAAACTACTCCTTTTCCGTGAAGCACTGTTGTTAGTCTAAGTCTCCCACTCTCTGCCCCTTCCTCCCCATTTCAAGCTGATTTACCTTGAACAGACAATTGTTAAAGTCTAAATTTTGGGCCAGTATTGTATGTTTATTTTAAGTCAAGATAACAGTGTGTGTGGATGGTACCACCTCTCTGCTGCAGCTGTGCAGCCATTATTACAAACATTAAACATGGTCAATCTTAAGAAAAAAGATTTAAACCTGACTATGTTACTCTCACTAATGTGTATTTTTGCATACAGGTTGCACCATTGTGCTTAGGAAGAGCTGGAGCATGTGTTGTGACTGTGAAACTATAGATTGTTTTCTTTGAGAAGGTGACTTGCTCCACTACGGACTCAGCTGATATCTTTTTTCCTCAAGCCAACTAAGAATATGAGGTGCAGGATATCTACAACAACGAAGTGTTTTGTCTCCAACCTACATACATACATATTATTCTTTTGGACCAATATTAAGCACTTTTTAAAGAATTTTCTTTATTACCTGCACATTGGAAGAGTTACAAGCAAATCAGCTGCAACCAAGATGTTGCCAGCAAGGGACCTCCATTGAGGAAATACTACCAAATGAGTGAACTCATTGTGAACTCACTGGGATAATCAAATGTTATTGATTTACGGCCTTGACCCCTCAAACATGCAGAGAAATCATGCCATTAATAAATATAATTCCACCGATACAATTGAGGATACCTCTGGGTGAAGCAAGTTACAGAATTCAACCCCATATATTTAATTTGCCTATAATAAACATGTTTTGCTATGGGTATCTGAGCTATTACAGTGCAGGCTGACAAACCAATGCAGACCATTGTAAATGGCAGGTGTAATGCTTGCCTTAAAAATGAAGTTGTGTATTTGGTGAATATTTGCACTTTTACCATCATTCCTAGTTTAGAAATATTTTTATTTAACCAAAGCCTTATTTTAAATATTGTCTTATAATGCTAACAGAAATCTGCTATTTAATTATGTCTGCAGGAGGTTTCTGAAATCCAGTGTACTACTTGGATATTTGAAGATTTTCTGTAAGACGGAGAACATTGTACCTTTTCTCTAATTTGTTTTTTATACTTACATTGTTATTTTTAAGGAAAACTCTATAAGCATGAGTAACTAGTGGAAAGAATTCTAAAGTGTGATTAGAAGTTAACCAATTTAATAAGAGCACTTTGAATTTTTCAAAGCATTCCATTGCATCTTAAGAATCTACTTTGGTTCTCAGTATGTTTTACATGAGGCTTTGCACTAATGTGAAAGGTATAATTTTAAAAGATGAAATGAAGCAATCGTCCGTCTTTTTCTCCAGCAAGGTTACTTCAAAATGCAAAGAGCCAAACCGCCATTTGACCGTGTTCAGCACGGTCACACAGAGTTGTGTATGCCTCACAGGATTCTTTTTTTTTCCAAATGCTTTATAATTTGCCTTTTTTGACTCCTGCGCTCTTCCACACACTTATTTGGAACAGTCTGAATGTTCTCTGGAAGTCTTTTTGTATTTGCTTTTCTGTGCCTTGTTCCTTCTGTTTTCAAAGCGGCGGGCAGTGCGGCGTGCTGCTTCCTGAGGGAACGTGGAGCTGTCAGCTCACAGAATGTTTTCCAGGAGTTTGAAGTGTCCGACACCCAAAGTCTTTGTATGTTTGTAATTTTAAATTTCAGTGTGTTCATGTTCTCGACGAACTATTTATTGGTTTAAAGGAAATTACTAAGCGGTGAAACTTGGTGTTGAAACCTGCTTTGTTTGAAATTGAATACAGCTGAACTTAAATGCACTTTGAATGGGTTGGTGCTTTTTTTCCTTAGATATATCGATTTTGTGTACGCGAATCTGCAGCTTTAATTAAGAAACGTCTTTGTTGTACGCGGTTTACGAAACCACCCTTTTCTCAGCGCGTACGCGGCTCTGTATCCCTCACTACGACGTACGCTAACGGCCACGCGGCGCTGCCGGAGGAATCTCCGCTTTTCCATTGGCCCTGCCTTCCGCCTCTGATTGGCTGCGGCCTCCTCCCGCCTTCTCGTTTCCGCGGTGACACGGACGCCGGGGGCGGGAGGGTTCGGGTTCCCCCCTCAGCTGGGGCTGAGGGTTGCGCATGCGCGCGGGGCGCTGTGCAGCGAGAGGTGGGCGCGATGAAGGTGAGTCTGCCCGGCCGCCGTACGCGGGGAGGTGTGCGCTGACGGGGTCTCGGCCTCGGGGGCGGTGGCGGGGTCAGCCCGGGTGGCCGGGCGCCGAAGTTCGTACTCCGCGCCGCCTCGGCCACCTCGGTGCGGTGCTTGAGGCCTGTGAGGGGCGCGCGGGGCGCTCTCAGCCGCGGGAGTCCCGGGCTGCGGAGCCGTTACCGTTGGGCGCCGCCTTGGTAACGTCCCCCAGGCGGTCCCCCTGTGCTCGTGTCCGCCCGCGGCGGGGAATGACACGGTCTGCCTGCGGGGAACGCTTCGTGCTTGTGGTTATGGGTCGGGTTCCCTGTGTGAGAGCGTGGGGAGCTGGAGCTCGCCACTGGTTTACTCAGTATTTCATTGAAATGGCTTCAGAACGGAACGCGGTTGTCAGGCGTCGTTTGTGCCTGTGGCATGCAGCGCTCAGTTTATTACCTTTTTTGTTAAGTGAAATGCAAAGTCCGTGCCTCAAAAGAAGAGGTAGAGACCCCTGGGGGAAAGAGCAAACCAAACAAGTAAACCTGGGTGTTCGGGGGACCCCAGGCATGGTGTTTGTCTGATGATGTGGTAGGGGAGAAAAGGGTGAAGTTGATGGCATCGTCTTACTCCCAGCTTACAGAACAGTCTGTGCAGATGGTGTGAAATAATAGGAAGCTAATAAGTTTTGTGCTGAGAAATCAAAAACTTCTACGGTTGAGTTGTTTTGCAGCCCTGGTTTGACCAGGGAGAGCAAAATAGCTACACAGCTTTAAGGAAATAGATACTGAGCTCTGTTTTGCTGTCCCCTGTGACTAGAGGTGCTATTTGGTCCCTTGCTTCTCCATGGGGATCATCTCAGGGGATTAAACACTGTAGTCTTTGGATATGAAGGGAAGAGTCTGATGCAGTCATGCAAGAGAAAAAGCGGTACCACTGACAAAGTCTCAGCAGTTCTCAGTACAAGCACCCAGCATCAGTAACTTCAGTTCCTCCAGCTTAAGCCAAAAGATTATTCTCTTGAATTTTGATACTTCGATACATCAGAATCATCTGGAAGCTGGTGGTGGTTTTTTTCGTGGGGGAAGTTCCAATATTGTTTTAAACTTATGATGGTAAGATGTGTCATCTACTTTTTTTTTTTTTCTAGCAAGTATTCAGTCTATTAGAAAAAGCTTGGTCTGGTTCCTCAGTGCAGTTTGCTTGGCAGAAAACTTTGGGACATTTCCTTGCTGTAACTGGGTAAGATTGCAGACATTTACTGCATTTGTCCATAGTAATCATTGAGAGTAGAGAAAAAAAAAACACCAAATTGTTAAATAAATCTAAACCAAAGCAAAACATCTGTTATCTCCTTACAAATGTATATACGTGATACTTGTGAGCCATGTTACTGCAATTATAAAATCTCAATGTAGGAGAAGCTTTTATTTGTAACTTGCTGAAGAAATGACGGTAATAGATGAAGAAAGGGAATCATTTTCTGCGTTAATCTTTTTTAGAGGTGATCACACTGTGAAAATTTTTGATCGTCATGGTCAGAAGAGAAACGAAATTACTTTACCAGGGTAGGTACTAAGATGAGTTTAAATTGTTTTTTCTTTTTTATTTTCAAAGTATTTATGCAGCCTGAGAACTTCATAGGAACTGTCACTGGTGGTTGTACCTGGTAAAGAAAACAAGTTGACGAGCATGTATGGAATACGAGGCAGTAAAATCTGAGCTTATGCTAAGCTATCAAGGATAGCTGGAAAAATATATCCTCCTATCTGAAGCATTATTTATTATTACTAATAATAAACTCAATATGATTCATTTAAATATTAGAAGATGCCTAGTATGATAGTAAGAAAGAATATAATGCGGTCATATGCAGGATATCCATGTTATACTCTTTATGACTGCAATCTTGCCAGTGCCTATTTTCCAGTGATTTGTATAATAGCCTCACTGAGGAATGATATCCTGTGTTTTGGTGTCCTATTGCTTGTATCACTGGCATGATGTATATGTTGGCATTTTTGCTTCAGATGGGAAGTGTGCTTCTGAAGTGAATCTCCCTAATTTTCCTGCTTAATATGTTTTCATTCACTCTAGAGAGTGATGTTTAGAGTATAGAAACTGGATTTCTCTCAGGAGAAATTTAAAAAGTGACATCCTTTGGAAGATGCAGTCTCACTGCTGAAAGGCAGTCAGTCCATCAGAACAGGCTAGACATAGCCCAGAGTAAAGGTGACCAGGTGTACACACTGTGACTTCGTGCCCTCACATCACTGCGTTCTGTAAGTCTGCTTGTATTGGGCACCATTATCACCTGGTGTAGCAGTAGTTATCTAAGAATGTAGTTCAGAATATCAAATACTTCCTGCTCTAATAGTTGATGTAGTCATAAGGGTTGTCTCACCATTCCATTGATAGAGTTTTCTTTCTTTAATACTTATCAATTTTTTTCCGGTTTGTTTCTTTTTGTCCTTTTTATTCCTGTTCTTGATGTTCTGATTGGCTCTTAAGTGTTCATACATGTGTTTTGGGAATAGACAACATTTGTTTTTTTTCTAGACTAAGCCCAGGAAGGTTTTAAAAAAAGAGAACTGGAGTGGGAGGCTCACTGAGTTAGTTTGTAGCAGTGTAAGTTTCAGCAGGACGCTTCCAAAGTTGCTTGCATTAGGAGTTTTAATTCGAATGGCAAGGAGAACTAAGACTTTCAAAGAGATACCTTTTGAACCAGAAGCTGTGAGCTTGTGTAGTGGAAGGAGAAGAGTGGTGTCAGGTGGCGCTGATACTTAGTCTGCAGTATATGTTAATTCATATGTGTGTTTTAAACAGCGCTGTTTCCAGTTCATCAGAAACTCTTGGATAAACCTGTTCTGATCATTCTGGGAACAATTTGCTAGAGGATTCTCCTGCTTCTGAAGGACTTTCTTATCCAGGATCATTACACTTGCTGAAGTAGGAGAAAAAAATCCCAGCAGTGAGTAGACTCTAGGAAGATAGGACCTTACAGGAGGTTTTCACTGTCTCTTGAAAATCTAAGTGGCAACATTTCAAGTGCTTCAGCCTGTGTCATTTTTATGAGATTTGAGTATGGGCGCAGCTGCCATAAAAATACACTTTCCAGATAAGTCTGCAGTCTGTCGTGGGCTTACTTGGTAGGGAAAGGGAAGGGCAGGTACTTAGAATTACAGCTGTTTTCTGTATACTTTTAAACATAATTTAATGTAATTAACGAAACTCTACATGTTTTTTCTTCAGTAACTGTGTTGCTATGGACTGGGATAAGGATGGAGATACCTTAGCAATAATCGCAGACAGATGTAGTGCCATTTTTCTCTGGGATGCCAACACAAGCAAAACAAGCCAATTAGACAGTGGCATGAGGTAAGGAAGTTTTTTTGTTTTGTTTTTAAGAGGTGTTTTTGAAGACTTAGACCACTGTGAGCTGCTGCAGCAGCTTATTCTATTATCTCATACAACTTTTTATTACTTCCATTTTTCTGTGCACACTTAGGTACTTCTGATACTTGTCGTAAAGACTGTTTGCTTCCTTTAGAAGTTCTGCTTTGGTGTGTATGGTTTAATAAAACTTCAAAACAAGTATGCAAGTATGACCTCGTTGTGGCCTTCCAATATCTGAAGGGAGCGTTTAAACTGGAGGGTGTATGACTGTTTACATGGGTTGATAGTGATAGGACAAGGGGGTTTTAAACTAAGACAGGGGAGGTTTAGGTTAGATATTAGGCGGAAGTTTTTCACACAGAGGGTGGTGAAGCGCTGGAACGGGTTGCCCAAGGATGTTGTGGATGCCCCATCCCTGGAGGCATTCAAGGCCAGGCTGGATGTGGCTCTGGGCAGCCTGATCTGGTGGTTGGTGACCCTGCACATAGCAGGGGGGTTGAAACTAGATGATCATTGTGGTCCTTTTCAACCCAGGCCATTCTATGATTCTATGAAAATGTTTTTGTATGTAAGGACACAAAAGGAATCTACTATGGAAAGTAATCATTTTCTTTATTTTAGGGATTCATTGTCTTTCTTATTATGGTCTCGAGTAGGAGCTTTACTCGCTGTTGGAACGACTAAGGGAAACTTACTTATATATAACCGTCAGACTTCTCGCAAGATTCCTATTCTTGGTATGCATTGCTTTGAACTTAGGCTTGCACTTTGGAATGGCGGAGTTTTGTTAATGTGCGTACTTTCCTTTTTTTGTTCTGTGTGTGAACATGCAAATCAAAAATGTGCGTATGTTTAACTTTCACCGTCTATTTTGTTGTAGTTACCGGGGTATTTCTGTAGTTCAGTGTGTTAGCTGCGCAAGGTACCTCTGGACAGAGGAGCTAAGGGTAGAAATTTCATTTAAAAAGAAATGGAAGTACAGGAGCTGTGCGAGTTCCTGTAAGGTCAAAAAACTTCCATCTAGGATTGAAAGATTAAAAATTAAAATTAGGCTATTGAATTTTAATTTATCTGTCAAGTTTCTTCGCATTCTGATAATCTGCATTTGAGTGGCCAAATACAATGTATTTCCGTACCAGATTTTTTGTTGTTTTGTTCATTTGTGTTGTATGGGTTTGTTTCTTTTCCAGGTAAGCACACTAAGCGGATTACTTGTGGTTGCTGGAGCACTGAAAACCTCCTGGCTCTTGGTGGCGAAGACAAAATGATTACTATAAGCAATCAGGAAGGGGATACTATAAGACAGGTAGTATTTATAATCTCGATTTGATTTTAAGACATACATGGATACGCCTGGTTCTTGAGAGAGCTGGAGAGCAACAGTGTAAAGGGTGTTGATGCTTTCTCCATATCTCTGCTTTCTGAGACAAGGAGGCTTTGGGAAAACTGATAACAGGAGGAGGGCAAATCTAAATATTTGATCCTCTGTGTTATGCAGCATAATTTATGGTATTAGTCTCAATAGCTCTGCTTCTCTTATCTGTTATCCTGGCCTATATCTTTTACAGGAGAATCCTAGGAGTGCAGTCTTAGGTTGACTTGCTCAGTAGCAGCACAGGACAGCTCTCACACAACTGTTTATAAAGCCTTTAGTGTTCGTTTTGCTTTAGGTCGGTTAAATAAAGATCTTGCCTCCGGCATTCAGTGATTTCTTCCAGGCTGGACCTCTCACATCAATGAGAGGCTAATTTTGGTGTTTCCTGTAAGCATACTCAGATTCTCTTATCAAGCATTCCATTTGCTTGCATAGATGAGTCCTTCCAAGCAATGAAAGCTGCTGCACAAAATGCAAATGAATATAATTCTCTTTCTAAATTTAACAAACAGTGTTTCACTCATGATTTTCAAAGGTCTTTCATAGCTCACTTCATACGCTTCCATCTTTATGTCTGAAGACCTACGTGGATGAAGAAATAATAAATTAAGTTTTTAGGATGTGTCTGAACTTTAAACTAGCTAGCTTGAGTAGGAGAAGCAGTGTAGATGAGACAGCAAAGACAAAGCAAGGTTTCCTTATGAGGTTTTCTAACCTTCTACAGAAGCAACTACATTGCTGTCACTGCATGGACCGGATAATTTGTATTATTATTATACATTGTAAATATTGCATATAACATTTATGATGATTATTCTCTCTGATTTTGCATTGCAGTGGTCTTGTTTCTATTGTATCAGTTAGTACTGTCTGTAAAACACTGTTGTGCAAAGCTTCCTGCTCGTTTGGATCTTTCCCTATCTGAATTTCTAACTTTTTAAGATACTTTTCAGTATCATTCATGATAACACGTCTTTATGATTCAAACTAACTTCATGTTTTTTTCAACTTTTTTCATTTTTGTTACTAAATGCTATAGCAATTCTACCTACCTATCCTTAATGCTTAAATATACAGGGCAGGAATAATGCAGTTCTTTATCGTTGATATTTGCTGCATCGTCTACTGATTTTTTAATCTGGATTTCTTTCTTGCAGACCTCGGTGAGTTCAGATCCCAGTGATATGCAGTTCTCAGTTATGAAGACTGACGAAAGAATATCAACCAGGGAAAGCACAGTAAGAAGTCAACACAAAATCCTGCAGAAAGTGTTAATTTGATGTTTCAGGGTTTCTGCTGGTAACCAGTTGGCCAGGAAGTAATTTTTCTTTTTCCTTGACTCAGTACTTTCCTTTGAAGCTTTAATCCCCCCCTGTTAAATACCTTTATTTTCAAGCTTTACCTCTTTGCTCAGTAAGGATGTGTCCATGAAAACATGGTGGCTAGCAATAAGACAAATGACAGTGGTTTTGCAGTAATTTTAAACACAGTAGATGGAGGTAAGTGCAGGTACTTAAAATACACTATATAACTGTACAACAGTATATGCAATATGGTACATGGGAAATGGTGTGGGAAAGTCTCAACTGCAGAGATGGTTTTCAGCAGTCAGTTCTGGAAATAGATCAACACTCATTGGGTTTTTGTCTTGTGCTCTAGGCTTCAGTGTCAGTGAGCCTAGAAAGCTATCTGTTAAACCTCTCCTGTGAGCGTGGTGCTCTCTCTCTAAGTGGCTACGCTTTCACTGACTTCATAATCTTTCTTGAGGGAATCAAGTTCCACCAGATCCATCAATGGTGAAGTACAGAAAAATGGGGTGATGATGAGTATAGCAGCACGTATTAGTAAATGATCAGTAACGGAGTACCAAAATGAGACAGAAAATTCATAGATAGCAAAGTGATACTGTGTTTACAATTAGTCCGGGTCTGTATGCTTAAATATGGACAGCATAATTAAAATTTCACAGTCAGATATGATCCATGCAGTATAGAATTTCTCCTGTATTATATTGACAAGGACTTATAGGAGTGTTTTTCTTCTCTGCATGAAGTGCTTTCTTTTCCTAGGGAAATTTTAATTAACAAATATTTTGAAAATGCAGGAGCTTTGTCACTTTGATTTGCCCTGCTGCTTCCGGGGCTGTGCAATAACCTAGGCTTTTCTGTTACTGTTTTTTTATTACAGCTCTCAAGTTTGCTGTAGAATGTTGAGGAGCATCTCTAAGTCTGTAGTTCTTGGTGTTAGACTTGAATAGTCCGTCAGCAGTTTAAACCATATTGCATTTATTATCAGTTCTTGTAGAAGGTTTGGCTTATAATGATCACTTCCATTCTGTTACTTATGACACTGGAAAAAAAAACCCCTTCAAGTTGGAGCAAAATAAGTAGTGTGTTAACATGCATCACAATATAAAATAATTCTTGTGCTTTCTTAGAAGAGTTTCAGAAATTGTATTTCCTAAATATTTCTTCATGAAGCTGCAGTGGAATTATAAGCAAACTACCTCAAGTGACAGAAATAAAATCTTAAATTTGGGGTTAGTTTAGGAATTACAGGGCAGAATTTAAGTTTGTACTTCTGAATTAATGGATTTTTAGGTCATTTTTTTTCTCAGTTTGAAAATACCTCCTATTTCAAAGTACAGCTTTGTATTTTAACCTTCCAGCTCTTTAAAAAATGGTCTTCTTTTTAGACAAGGAGGACTGGAACAGAAGGTAATGCAAAATTAACTTGTAAACAGCCCTTCAAAATATCTTCATTAAAGAATAAAGTGAAACAATCTCTCCTTTGCTTTTCTCTACCTCTCTTCGACTCTGAAGTCCAGCAATGATCCAGGTTTCAGCAAACGAAATGTACTTACCTAGACTGATAACTGTAAAGATGCGTGTTTAATACAAGCTGAACAGACTTTCTTACTTGAGATAGCAATGTTCTGATAGTCTTCCCTTCAGCTTTCCAGATAGAAATTCTGTGGATCAAAAAACACATTGTAGTGCAAGTGAGAGTAGTCCAACAGGATCCATGTGACCTCCTGCCTTTACCTCAGAAGAAATGGGGCTCTCCTAATGCTTCTGCAGGGACAAGTGCTGAATTTGAGATGTGTGTTCTACTGGGCTTGCATTTAGAACTGTGAACCACTGGCTCACAAGGGGAATAGCCTGAAAATCTCTTCCACTATTAATAAGGATTTGGGATTCAAATTCATAGCATTCTTAAGGATTGCTGTAAGTTCAGAATCTCATCTTTTAGTAAGGGTGTTGAGCCTTGTTTTAATGTGACTCTATTCCTCCTGAGTTAATTTTTTCTTTTCATTCATTGGCAGGTAAGTGTAGTGGTTGGCAAGAAGACTCTCTTTCTTTTTAATTTGAATGATCCTGATAACCCCATTGATCTGAAATTTCAGCAGCCTTATGGCAGTATTGTAACCTACAGATGGTAAGCAGAGCTTCCTTAATGCAGCATTCTCATATTAACAAGCTGAAGATTTCCTCAGTAGTTCTGATAAGTGCTGAAAATGAAAACATATATCCCTTGCTCACGAGGAACCTTTCTTGAATATATGAATCTACGTTTTCTAATTCTAAACAATTCAATGGCTGTGGAAGTGGGATTGCCAAAATGTAATTGCCATTGGTGTGTTCCGCTTTAGAGCGGTAATACTGTTACTGTCTGACAATAGAGAAAACTGAGGGCTTCGTAGGTTTGGATGAGTTACTAATGGAAGAGCTGTGAAGGAGTTGCATCGTTCAGCTATGTTGTTTGTTTACAAAGTTAGGTAAAGTTCTTGTAGCTCCCCTGCTAGGTGATATTCCTTTGAAGAAATTCTGAGCTAGAAGCTTCAGCTCTGTACCCAGAAGTAGCTGTACTGTTTCTATATTTATGAGTTGTGACACGGTGTCTGTTCAGTCAATGTGTTGTTAACATTCAGTGCTTACACTTGAATTCTGTAGTTGGGTGCTTCTTTATTTTGGGGCACATAGCTGACAAGGTGTGCCCCGATTGTTTCCTTTGTAATACTGTATTTTTTCCCAACTAAGCAGATGAGACATTGGTTTGAATTAACCTTGGCATGCTGTTACTATTTCTGTTTTAACCTGCTTATTTATACTTGACACCATGAATATTAAACTATCTATTCACAAACGCACACTCTGGCTTTACTGCTGTGTTTGTAGTGGTGTGCCTTAAGGGCAGAATGACTGCCATTATTATTTTTAGCTTTGAAAAAAATGGAGTCAGCGATAACCTTGAAATTGAAGTTTCCACCTTCTGGCACATTTATACTAATGAAGATACCAAAGTTCTTTCTCCTGGCATCACTGCCATGTGTGCTGTTTGCTGAAAGTAAGGGGGCACAAAAGAATGTAGAACAGAGAATAAAGAGGGCTTGTGATTGAATGCTGAGCGCCCTTGTGGGACAAATTTGTATTTGTTCTTTAGGAATCTTTGATTGTTTTACCCTTAAGCTGTGTTATACCCTGTTGTTCTACATTATATGTACGGCTTCCCGTAACTTGATGATTTTTCCCATTAGAAAGAAGCATTGACAGATTACTGCAGTAGCCTGAAAGAAAATGCATTTTGCATAGCACATAAATAAATCTCTTCTGTTAATTTTTTTTCATCAGGTATGGTGATGGCTACATCATGATTGGTTTCTCACGAGGGTGTTTTGTAGTCATCTCTACGCACATTCGTGAGATAGGTCAAGAAATCTTTCAAGCTCACAATCATAAAGATAATCTAAGCAGCATTGCTATATCACAGTCATTAAACAAAGCTGCATCGTGTGGTGACAATTGGTAAGTGACAGTTTTTATACATAAAGAATAGACTTCATCTCATGTAACTTTAGCTGTTTGGCATTAGAGCTAGTCTTCAAGGCTCCCAAAGAAGTCTGTGAAGAGAAGATGAGAAGAATTGCTCTCTGGAACTGCCTCTTTGCCTAAAGTTAGAAGAAGCTAATCTTGACTGGTATCTCTGCACTTGCACTTAACTTTATTGTCATTGTGTTTTTAGGGTTGTTTTGTTTTTGTTTTTTTAAGTAAATAAAATTCCATACTGATTCTTTTTCTAATCTGTTATTCGTCTACTGGAAAGTCCAAATTTCTTTACTGTGATGGATTGGACATAGATGCTTAGCAACATAACTATTCATTTAAATCTATACTGAATGTACTGGTATCCTGATCACTCTTCTGCCACTTGGTCTTAACTTCAATCTAGAGAAAAGTATAAATGTGCAAGCAATTAAGGAGGAAGTAGTTACAGACTGGAGTTCTTCTAAAATATATTATGCATATGATAGAATATGCCCTATAGCTCCTCTTCCACTACTTCCTGTTCCTTTAACAGCCTGAATTCTTCAGTGGAGAAGAGGCTGAGAGACAGCAGGAGTCTGTTCTGTCCTCAGTTCTGCGAGTGTGCGTGACCTTAGCAGGCTGTTGATTTAAGACACTTGCACATCAAGAGTTGTATACCTATGAGAAAAGCATGGTACAGCTTCACATCAGTTATCGTACAATAAGTATGATTCTTTAAGTGATTCTTTCGCACATACTAGGTAACATGAAAGCACAAGAAAGCTATCAGTCCCTTCACTCCTTGTGTGTGTGTGCATTGCTCTTTAGGAAATGTTAGATATGTTGCATTCGTGCTCTCATTTTGTTCCATTAGGCTGTCTTAACTGGGTTGGGTTGGGTTTCTTACAATTTATGTTGACTGAGAATTACATTAGTGAGAAAGACTGTTTATTTTTGTTTCAGCATTAAAATCCATGATCTGTCAGACCTGAGAAAGATGTATGCCATAATAAACTTGGATGATGAAAACAAAGGTATGTTAGTAATTTCCTTGAGGGTGGAAACTTATAAATCAGGTAAAAAATAGGATTTTGTTTGTGATTGTTTACATGCATGTATTAACAAAAAGTATTGTTGAAAAACTACGTAGATATGGAATTTATTATGGAGTTTTTATTTCCCATGCATTAGGTGATCCACAGCAAAAATGGGAACACAGTTATTTTTTGAAAGCTTTATTTTATCTGTTTGAAGAATAGAGAAGTGCAGCTCTAAGAATATTTCATCACTTAGAGTTTGTTAGGTTTTAGGTTTGTGACTTTTTTTGTGTGAGTTTGTGTTGTTTTTTCATCTGTAATATGGTATATTCAGATAATAAGATAATACTAACTGGTTTCTACTTCTTTCTGTGTTTTTTGGGTGGGTGAATTTCTTAATGCTTTTCTGCATCGCATCTTAGGGGGATGATACTTAATCTGGTACACAAGTTTTCCTCCGGTGGCTTCCAGAACGTTCTTATGAGACAGTGTTCTTAGGTAGCGAGTCACCACTATTATGTTGTGTATCTGTGAGTATTCCAGTTATTGTCAAGTCTTTACTCTTAGGAAGATGCTAAATTAGTAAATTATGGGTTTGGTCTGAGTGATTCCATTTAATCTTGGAAATATTTTAATTGCTTTGGTTTGAATACATTAGTACCTATATTCCTAGGTGTGGATTCCTACTACTGTTATATTTTAAAGTGAAAATGTTGCTTCTTGGTTTCATTTCGGTAGTCAAAGAAATGATCTTTTGCCAAAGCTTGTAAATGTTTTAGGTGTCGATCAGCTGGCTTGGACAGACGATGGACAGCTGTTGGCAGTATCTACGCGAAGAGCATCCCTCCATGTTTTCTTGACAAAGCTTCCAGTCCTTGGCGATACTTGCGGTACACGGATTGCGTACCTCACTTCTCTTCTTGAAGTTACTATAGCCAATCACGTGGAGAGAGTATGATAACCTTTTCCTTTTAAACTTCATTTGGATAAAAGGAAAGTGAGAATTACTAATGGATGGAAACTGATACTGTTTTTCTTACAGGAACTACCAGTTACTGTCTCTGTTGAAGTAGAGCCCAGTTTCATTGCTGTTGGTGTTTATCATTTGGCTGTAGGAATGAACAATCGGGCTTGGTTTTATTTGCTTGGAGAAAACAGTAAGCATTAATTCCTTTCTCTTATTTTAAGCAGCCAAATCAGTGCTTGTCTTTTTTTAATGAACGTGGCATTATGCTTAGCAGTGCTGGGCATCCTGCATTGTACAACTAAAAAAAAAGAATTGCCAAATATACCTATTAGGACAAAATAATGATTTTCCCAAACTGAAGAAGTTATGACAAGACATTGTAATTAAACGAAGTAAAACTTCAAGTTCCAGATATCGGTAATGAAACGTTGAATGTTTCTCTCTCTCTGCAGATGTGAAAAAGCTTAAGGATGCGGAGTATCTGGGTACAGTAGCAAGCATGCATCTTAATTCTGATTATGCTGCTGCTCTCTTTGAGGGTAAAGTCCAGTTGCATATGGTAAGAGCTCTGTCAGTTTGGATTTCTGAATTAATAGATTTAAGCTGAACAAGCTCAAGCAATTTTTAAAATGAGATAAAGTGGAGTAATCTTCTGTTAATGGAGATAGAAATAAAGTTCTTTGTTTTTTATGCTGGCTAATTAAAATATAAAACTGATTTTCTGGGAACTTTAAAATATAAGCTACTCTGGAACAAGTGAGAGGTGTTGTCTTGTGAATTGTTTGTGTGACAGGAAAGCTTGTTTTCATCTTGTTTCTGGACAGTTTGATACAGGCAAAACTTTGATATCACAGTGTAGTTACAGTGTAGTCTTTAAGTTCATCTTTTTTCTTATGTTTAGATAGAAAGTGAAGGATTGGATGCTCAGGAAGAAAGAGAAACTCGACTCTTCCCAGCAGATGATGATAAATACCGAATTTTGTGCCATGCCTTAACTGGTGACTTCCTCATATATGGTACAGACGTGAGTATTTTTAAAGGTCTTTTAAAATGGAATATATTTCTGTTCAAATGATTTGAATTATTATCATTTTTTGCAGAAAAAGTGAATTTACTTTGGATTATTTTCCACGCAGAAGCAGTCAAAATTGCATCCAGCTTTCCCTTACTGTTGCGCTTCTATGAGATGTTTTGGCAGGAATGCTGTTTTACTGGTGTTTGGTTCAAAACACTCCTTTTTAGTAGCAGAATTTAATTCTGTTGTAATAGCAAGATGATTGGCAATCAAAGTATCTTCCAGATGTAAGAAAGAAGTATAGGGCTTATTTTGAAAATATATTAAGTGGTACCATGATAGGTGTGGATCCAGAGATAATGAGGTAAGCAAGTATTATAGTGTAAATGTAGGTCTCAGCTTACTATTGAACCATTTGTCATGTGATAGGGGTTTTTGTTTTTGTAAGTGTTTCAGCAAGAGAAGAAGTTAGGAGGACACTGAAGAATAACGTGAATATGCTTATGGACTTTTCAGGGGATTTTCCTCTGTATGAGGTATAGTTTTTTTGGTTTTAGTATTTTCTGCCACAGGGAATACAGGGCACGTTTGACATTGTATTGTGCTCTTTATGACACAAGGTGATATATTGGCCTTTCAGCAGATAGACAGAGCTGCTTTCTCTGCTGTTATCGCTGGTTTAATAATTCAAATGGTTTTGTAGCAGTGGAGGGCTTTCCTGTTTCCTCAGTTGCCTTTTTAGCTAGTTAAAACTAGTACTGATAAATTTTAAATACTAAATTCAGAACTGATCAATTTGGTGCGTGCAAGTTTTACAATTGACTTCAAAAGCCTTCTTTTACTTCTAGTGTTCTTGTTTGTGCAACACTAGTTGAGAAATAGTGTTTATCACCAGTAAGTTTGATTGTTTTTTCCCCTGTATTGGGTAAACCTGTACTTAAGGGTTTGTGTTTCTTCTGGGAGGCAAATTATTCAGCATTGGTTGAAGGCTAAGTTTCTTTCAAGAAAGAAGCAGGCATTTCCCCTCATTTCAGAACTGCACCGTAATGTCTCCACAAAGCAGAGTGAGAACAAGAACACTCGTTTTCCTCCCTCTTTTCTACAACTATTTCATGGTTATCTTCTGCTTGAGAACAAGTGAAGTAAAAGGAGCCAGAACAGGACTGAATAAATAGCACCACTTAGTTTCCATCGTTCTTCTGTGAAGCATTTTCAGTTGATAATTCGGGTCCTGGCCAAAGATCTTACTTTTACAGTGGTTAACTGTGCTCTTAAATGAGGACATCCAAAGCTTATTTGAATTAATTTAAATCTCTGGATTCTTAGTTTATTTCTGGGTATTTTTTGATCGCAGATTGTTAATGATACAACTAGTGCTAGTGAGAGAAATAAGAAATAAGAAACAGCTGTTCCACTCTCCTGGTACAGTAATAGGTTTTCATGTTTTTTCATTGGAAAAGGCGGGAAGTGAGGTAGTGAGGTGGGTTTTTTTCTTTCAAATAAAAAAGGCCCTCCTCTTTCTTTATCCCAACCCCAAAAAGTTTTCCTATCCTGCCCAATAATGTCCCTCAATGAGGAAAAAGTCAAAAGAAAGCTGGAAATGCTGGATTTTTTTACATGTTCTTCATACTCAGATCTCCAAGATGGGGAAAAAAAAAACCCACAATCAAATTCATTACCTACTTGCCATATATTAGTGTCAATATTAGCTTTTTCTGTTTTTTTCTCATTAGACTGGGGTTATTCATTATTTCTACATCGAAGACTGGCAGTATGTGAATGAATATCGTCATCCTGTCAGCGTGAGAAAAATTTTTCCAGATCCTAATGGGACCAGACTGGCTTTCATAGATGAAAAAAGTGATGGCTTCGTGTATTGTCCAGTAAGTTAACGTGGGATACCCGTGCCATTATATTTACAAGCTAGGTCTCCAGCTGTCTTGTAAAACGTGTTTTATAGAGAACGATAAAACTTGTGTTACTCAACACGTATGCTAGAAGAAGAAATTGCCAAAAAGGCTTGAATGGTAACATAAAGAATAGTAATGTAAAGAAATCAAATGTGCCATTGTAGATCAGGGTAATTTAATTACATTAAATGCCTTTCAGAAATTATATGTTAGTGTATTCCAATACTGATGTTTTAGCTAATGTTCAAGTGCTACCTTTCGGTTTCAGTACTGCCTGTCCCAGTGTTCTTCTAAGGAAAGTAAATGCCATGCTTGTGACGTGTATTTTCTCCATTTACTTCCTTTCTGAATTAAGCAATTACACAATTCAGAGTCACTGCTCATAAAAAAACCTTTTGCGATAAGAATTTCATATTTCTGCACTGCTTCTATTCCTCTATTTTTAAGCATTATCTGAATGAAAATGTAGCTTGTTTCATTAGTCTTGCTTCCTTGTAATTTTACTGTTGCTTTCTTTCTAGGTAAACGATAGAATATATGAGATTCCAAATTTCTCACCAACCATTAAAGGAATCCTGTGGGAAAACTGGCCAATGGATAAAGGTGTTTTTGTTGCTTATGATGATGATAAAGCATACACTTATGTCTTTCATAAAGACGCCATTCAAGGTACTGTAAATGCTTTGAAAATCTCATCAATTACTTCATTTATTAAAGCAAAACATGTTCTGTTTTTCATTTGTGTTAAATATTTCCACAACTGCATACGAAAATGAACAGTACAGAGGTTTTGAAGTATAACTGTCTAATAAAAAAGTAAATGTTGTGTAGGTTTCTCTGCAAGCTTCCAGCAGGAGACATTTTGATTTTAACCCTTCGAGCTTCTTGCTCCTATACTCTTTTCTCCGATAATTACACATTATGCTTCAATTGTATTTTGAATGTTCAAGAGAAGCTCTTAGGATCGGATGATAAATCTTCTATTCACTTATAGTATGAACTAAGAATGTAACCGTAGCTATTTCTACATGAGTGGCAAATGCCAAGAAATTTATCTATCAACACTTGGAAAATGATTTTTATCATTTAGAAGTTTTAACTCACTTTTTTCTATTTCACTGACAAAGGTACTCTTTTACAGTAGATTGTGACTATCAGAATTAGAGACCTTGAGTTAACAGCCAGCAACCTTGACTGGTTACCACATTTTTGACCAAGTAGGGTTTTTTAAAACAATGTCTTCTTTCTTCCCAATCTTTGAATCTAGGATCGAAGATTATATTGGCAGGTGGTACAGAAGTCCCCTTTTCCCAAAAACCATTACTGTTGTATAATGGAGAATTAACTTGTCAGACTCAGAGTGGGAAAACAAACAATACCTATCTCAGTACTCACAGTTTCCTTGGAGATTTGAAAGACTTTGGACCTAATGAGCTGGCACAAATGCTTACTCAAACGCTAATGTTGAAAAGGTACATCTGTGTTTTAATTTTATTGTGTAAAATTTCTTTCTGTGCTTATAGCTCTATACAGCATACTGTGGTTATCTGAAAATGTCATGCAGAATACGCATAAATAAGATTGATCCATCAGGTCATATAGGTGTCTGTGCAAACCAAAGTAAGAGAAACAGTGCTGCTTTCTGTTTTTCCACTGTCAAGTAGAAGTAATTTGTTCAACACTGATTTGGGGTCCTATGACAGTGGCTCTTCCAAAACTGGCTAAAGGTTCTTCTTGCCTCATTCTTCCACTGCACTGAAGCAAAGCGAAATCAGTAAAATGGAAAAACTGCCAGAATAGGGAAAGCAGGTGATTTCATTGAAAAGAATGGTAAAAATAGCAGAAACAGAAGTGTAAGTTGTGAGTTTGTCCTTCTCCTTTGTTCCTGGTAATTCTCTGTCTCTCCATGGCTTAGAAGTAGAGATTTTTTTGAGTTCTCCCTGTCGTGGTATTAGGGGAAAAAAGAGTAGAGAAGGAATTTTAGGTACAAGAAGTATTAATTTTAAATTACTTTTGCCTTCATAGATTTTCTGAAGCATGGGGGATATGTGTACTTCTGAATGACCAGTCTAGTTGGAATGAGCTGGGCAAAGCTTGCTTACATCACATGGAGGTGGATTTTGCAATACGTGTTTATCGGACGTGTGGTAATGCTGGGATGGTGATGTCACTAGAAGAAATAAAGGTAAAACATCAAGTCCTTTTTAAATGGGGAGTGCTGTGCTTTAAATCTTCTTAAGAATTTCTAATTTCTTTATTTTTTTGAAATTTTTTTTTAAATAATAGGTGATTCAAGAGAGTTAGTTATAGAGGAGAGAGCATTCAAACCACAGAACTCTTGCTTGGTTTCCTCTTCACATGGTTGCAGTACTCTACTGGAATGCAGAATCTTTCCCATATTTTCTTAAAAAGGAGTAGAATATACATATTCATGTGTCAGACAGGCTCTCTATCCTTTGCTATTTGCAAGAGAGTTTTTAAAGCCACTAATACGTATTTTTTAAGCAGACTGTATTTAGACATCTCAAAGCGTACATAAAATAGTACCTTAAGAATATACTTCTGCAAAGTGTTGATTTTAGACAGCATTCGTGGCTTTGAGGTTCAATAAGAAAGTGAGGGCTTTTTCTGGTTTGTAGAATCTGTTCCGCATTGTCAGATTGTCAGATGAGGGGATGTGTTGCTTTA
Source organism: Pavo muticus (assembly GCA_016647715.1). Taxonomy (NCBI): domain Eukaryota; kingdom Metazoa; phylum Chordata; class Aves; order Galliformes; family Phasianidae; genus Pavo; species Pavo muticus. The sequence goes on from JACDJE010000077.1 coordinate 593,433, forward strand.
CTGTGTATACCAGACTGTGTTACCTATAACTTTTGGTTTTTAATGTTGTTGCATCTATTGTGTCCTTTTACAGGGAATAGAAGATCGCAACCTTTTAGCAGGACACCTTGCCATGTTTACTAGTAATTTTAATCTGGCTCAGGATTTATACTTGGCATCCTCTCGTCCTATTTCTGCACTTGAGGTATTCAACATGTGTAAATATTTTGTATGCAGTTTTCTTCACCTTCATGTAGGAATATTTTACCTTCTGGTAGCTGCTCTCTGTAGTTTTGTTCTTGCTACTGTGTGACTTGCAGACGTTCTTTTAAGATAAACGTAGCTCTCTCAAATTGTCTACATCCTCCTAGAATACTAGCTGTATAATTGCATTTAGGCTAATGTAAAGTTTATATTACAATTCAGAATTTGATGTCTCCATCAGAAAACGGTGCTCTCCTTTGTTAATAGATGCAAAAAGACTTGCAGCACTGGGACAGTGCACTTCAGCTGGCTAAGTGTTTGGCTCCAGACCAAATCCCATTCATATCAAGGGAATATGCACTGCAACTTGAATTCACGTAAGTTCTCCTGTAAAGATGTAGTGTAAGAACATTAAAACCAGTGCTCGTGCTAACTAGAAGAACATGCAGTTGAGATACTGTAGCAGAGAAAGCTCAGCTGTAATGCTGAGTCATCAGTTTTTGCAGCTGTAGAACCAGAAGAATAGTTTTGTAGGAATGCTTCATACTTGAGGCATAGGTTAGCAAGAAATAGTGACTTTTGATCAGTTACAGTATATCTAAGTTAAGTTCTTTTTGAATGGTAGGTCCACTATGTAATATCATCTACCAAATAAGTACTTTGTTGCATGTGAGTATTTGGAAAATAGAGGAAATTCACAGCATTTTGAGACTTCTTGCATTGAACAAAAACTTTGCATTTAAAATTTGTCCTGTCTTTCCTTCAACACTCAAGAGCCTTCATATTCTTACATTTTAGATAGAAGAGTGTCAAACTTCAAGCCTGACAGTCCCCAAAAGAGAGAATATATTATCCACTTGCTGTGATATTAAGTCTATATCGTAGCTCCACAGATTAAACCCAGTCAGCTTAAAGTCTTACCCAAGAGGAAAAGCTCCATATAGAATTCTGATTTTCGTAATACCCCCAGAACTGTTGGAGGACACTTACTGGTCACAGACAGGAGGGAACTGAGGCAACTGAAGCAGTGAGACCATCTGTAACTTCTGTTCTGAGTGTACTTATAAAATAAAACCAACTTTAACCATCACGTTGAAGGGCAAAAAAAAAGTAGATTGGTTTGTTTTCCAGCAGTATGTGTGGAAGTAGAGATGAAATGACTGAGTTGTATTGCATACGTGAGTACTCTGTGCCTGTCTGTCATGGAATTTGAATGGTCTCAGCGTAAAGGAATTGAGAGAGAGACTTGCCTTTTGATTAATATCTTAATGAAGGGAAGCACCGTAACATACTGTGTAATTCCTTCTTTTGTGTTCCTCACGTCCTGATTTGCAGTTTTTATCGCTTAAGCAAAACAGGTACGTGCATAATCTGTCTGACAGAACTGCTGGGTAGGAAGGAACGATCTCTTCCAATTAAAACTTGTTCCTTATAATTTGCCATTTTCTTTCAGGGGCGATTATATTAATGCTCTGGCACACTATGAGAAGGGAATCACTGGGGACAGTAAGGTATTGCATTTCTAATATTGATAGCATGTGTAGTATCATATACTGCTACACTGCACTTTCAAGTGTTTTGTTTCAGACTGATTAGAGTTCAGTATTTTTATTTCAGTGCTAAATCTACACAGCTATTGCTTTGGTGATAGCAGTCCTTTATGTACTTTTTTGTGTATTTTTAATACCCAGAATGGTGCTTTCTCTACTCATAAGACATCGTTGCCATTGTATTCGAATAGCATAACGAGACGTAGTTTGAGCAGTTGCACAGTAGACCTGCAAACACTGTGGGTGATGTTGCTAGGATTTCATTGTTAAAGCAAAAATCTTCATTATTCCTTTGGTTATTCTTTGCTGAATTTTTATCTACATAAAGATGGACTAGGATTGCATAGCAAAGTAGACATCTTATTCAGTAGCTAGTCCCTTATTCTGGCATTATCTTCCCTAATATTTGCCTAATGCCTATTATGAGACAGCTGAAATAATAATAGGGGAATTTAATAGAGAATATAGCAGTGTTTTCTGAATTCAAGCCATTTGCCCTTATGAAGTGTCAGTGGCCTTACCATCTTTGGGAAAAAAAACCACATTAAAATGAAGAGAGACTACAAGCATATTTCCTTCTTTTTTTTCTACTGTTGGCTTTGAAGGAAAGAATGGAGTAGCACTGAGCCATCTGTAATGATATATTCTCTGTATGCTTGGCCGGGACGGATCTTGTAATTAAAATACACAAATAAAAGATCAAAAGTTAAGGAAAAAAACTAAGCAGGGCTTTTCTTCACTGGTAAAAAAATAGCCGAAGCTGAGCAAGAATTTCTAGACAAATGTTGATTTCACCAGGTCGGTGTAATGTTTTGTTATTTTGAATCAGTGTTTTGTTACTGTGGCTTTTGTGAGCTGCAGTTTCTGATACATAATGTCACTGCTTTCCGTTTTGTTGCTAGTACCAGGAACACGATGAAGCCTGCCTTGCTGGAGTCGCTCGGATGTCCATTCGAATGGGAGATATCCGTCGGGGCGTGAGCCAGGCCATTAAGCATCCCAGCAGGTTACTAAAAAGGGACTGTGGAGCTATTCTGGAGAGTATGAAGGTATTCAAACAAGTTAATAAGGCCTAAGGTTGAATATGTGAATACATTGAGATACTTACTCGTAATCATAATTTACAAATGATATTACAATGATTTTCAATATTACAGCAATTTTCAGAAGCTGCACAGCTGTATGAGAAGGGACAATATTATGACAAGGCAGCATCAGTGTACATCCGGTGTAAAAACTGGTAAGTACGGATTGCAGGGAGGTGTTCTGTTTGTTGAAACAGAGGACTTGATGTGGTGCTCTTTGGAAAAGAACAAGTCTGCAAATGTCTCAGGAGTTTTGTTTCATTGGTTTTGTGGTTCCTCTCCCCAGGCTTGAACAAGAACAGCATTCACCTCTTAGAAGCTTATGTTGGTTTAAATACAGTCTTACTGGAAATGGGATGTAGTCTTCCTTTTTTTTTTTTTCTTTTTTTTCTCCTGTTTTTGTGTCATGTGAGCAGCAGTTTCCAGTCCTTTTTGCATGTGTGAGTGTGCATGCGTGTTCACTCTGCATTTGGTCATTTAATTCATGCAGTTTCTTTTAGGATCATTAAATTCTGTTGGTCATCAGATACCTAACTAAGACTTTGAATATTCAGACAGTTGGAAATTGTCCTAATTTGCTTGTTCAAATGGAGTCTATATCTGTTAGCTGTCAAAACAACTAACATAATGTTCTGTACGTCTTTTTAAAGTGGAAAGTGGAAGTTTAAAGTGGAGAAGTACTATTTTTTGGAGAGATTCTGAGTCTTAATTGTTATCTAATTACTTTTTATGCTATTTTAATAGCAGGAACTGAATAAAGCAGAGATCAGAAAGATCCCCTCTCTTTCATGCAAGTACTCTAAAAATTAGGCTGGAATATTATGCTCATTTACAATGCAAAAATTTATCCTGCTGTAGAAGTGTATCAGCAGCATCAGGGTGAACCAAGAGAACACTTTGTTAAATAAGAGTAGCTTATGTATAGTGATAGACTTGATGTGGAAGTTGGGAGGGGCAAGTTTTGTTTCTTCAGGCAGAAGTCCATTCAGGTCTTCTGAAGTCCTGGGGAGTGCTCTGTGTTCTAGGCAGAGGAGGGAGATTTAGGGCCTGCCTCTCTTCAGCCTCACACATGCTCTGCTGTGTGGAGTCTCCTTCTCTGGAGATATTCAAGACCCGCCTGGACACCCACCTGTGCGACCTGGTGTAGGGAACCTGCTTTGGCAGGGGGGTTGGACTCGATGATCTCTGGAGGTACCTTCCAACCCCTACGATTCAGAGGATCTGCCTATAATTGCCTGGAGTCCTCTGCACTATCTCAAATGAAAAAGAGAAGATTCTGTGCTCTTTAAGCCCATGTGTTCATGAAGCACTCTGTTACTTCTCATTCTATTTACAACTATTAAGCACAGCTCTTCAAACATTTTAAAGTGCCTTCAAAGCTTATGCATTATGTTCAAATACTTTTTTTTTTTAACCTCCTTTTCAGTATTGATATAAATATGCCTGTTCTACCAGAGAAAATTGGAAACCAGAGATACTTCTTCACTGTGCCTTGTCTTTCCAGGGCAAAGGTTGGTGAACTTCTTCCTCATGTTTCATCTCCAAAGATCCACCTACAATACGCAAAGGCCAAAGAAGCAGACGGGAGGTGTGTTTGCCTGTTTATCTGTACTTATAAAGTGGATAATTACTATTTATGGCAGATGTTATTTCTATAAAATATACTAAAAGACAGACTTCAAGTTTTTCATAAAACATGCTTGTGAAAAGGGATTCTGAAATACCTGAGCATAAATATTTTAAACGTGGTCTAAGGACCTACCACTACCATCAGAGACATTGTTTTAATTGCTTTTTTCCCATCTAAACATTATTGTCTTTTTAAGAAAAATTATTGAAGGTCTTACGGTGCTGCAGCAGTACAGCATTCCTGTTAATGGAATATTGAAGTTCAGTTTGTTTCTAACAACTCCTTTCATAAAGCTGTGATTTTCAAGGTCCTTCAAAACTGAAATAATCATGGAAGAATTTTTTTTGGATCTGGAAGCAAATTACTGTTACATCTTAATAGCTGCTCTTGCAAGGCACTGAGTAAAGTGAAATTACTGGCTAAAATGATAAAGACCAAAACAGGCAGTTATCATTTCAGCCAATAATCACAAAATTTTAATCACAAAATTTACTTTTCTACTTGTCACTGCCTTTAGGGAAATACGCTCCATTGTATAATGATGGCTTATAAGATGAGACAACCAAGGCTAAATGCTTGGATTGATGAGACCAGAAAATGTGCATAGTGTTAATTGCGTAGTGCAAGAATGAGAAACTTCTTTAACTCATTTACAGAACCAAAAATAGTCTCATTTTTGAAACTGTGCTACTAGTTATCTGTTTGGTTTTATTGTTCTCTCACTACCGAGTGATTTAATGTGGAGCTGATAGAACAGATGAACTACTTCTAAGGTATATGAGAAGGGATGCTTGGCAGAGAAAGTTAAAAATACTTCTGTGGTTTTCTATTGTCTCAGCAACAAATGTACTCCCAAGAGAAAACAATGTGGAGAGAAAAGAAGTTAGTAAATACAAAACAAGCCTATTTATGCAAACTGAAAAGAAGGTGTCCCAGAATAACCTCTCAGAAGTAAAATCCTGTATGTTTCTTTCATACCGTACTGAAAAGAGCTATTTAAAAATTAGGAGAACTGTTGTGGAGCTGTGATTTTTCAGGTACAAGGAAGCTGCGGTAGCTTACGAGAATGCAAAACAGTGGGACAGCGTAATCCGACTGTGTTTGGATCACCTTAACAATCCTGAAAGGGCCGTTAATATTGTGAGAGAAACCCAGTCTCTTGATGGAGCAAAGATGGTGGCCAGGTAATACTTACACGTTAACAAGTTGATCACTTTGAGAGCTGTGAACTGTTTCTTTCTTCTGCATTGTTGCCAGAGGATAAAACTATGCTCAGTACATTCAATTGAATTTTGTTAAAAAAGAAATCCTACAAGCTTGTGGAATATAGAATATTTCCTTGAACACGTTCTTAATACATCCCATAACTTACCTCAATCTAACATTGGCTTTTTATTCTACTGAAGTAATTATCATTCTTAATTCGTGATTGCATTGTCTAAGTGATTTTCTAGATGCAGCTATGGACAGCACAGTAAAATTAATTGTTATGCACAATTTTCATATTACCTTCTTTCAGGAAGAATGTTCTTGTATATTAGTTTTTATTGAACTTACACCTTATGAGATGGGCAGTTAGAGTTTTAAAAGCATGGAAGAGGCCATACCTGTTGGAAGTTGGTGAGGCATGCTGGTGTATCAGACTCAGTTCCTAGCGCTTGGTTAACGACTGTATGCTTCAGTTTAGTGATTTGAGTTCTTTAAAATTTGGACAACTAAACAGATTCTACTTTATTTCTTTTTAACTCTTCAATTGAAAATTACCTTAACCTGAAGTAGTGAGTTTAGACAATAATAAAAGTTTGCCATGCTGTGTTATTTATAGTAAGCTAATTTTAGTAACCTATTTAAAAGATAAGATACAAAATTAGAAATACATCATACTTGCATGCCACAAAATGCAGTATGTCTCTTAATGTTTGGAGCATTCATGGTGTTACCTAACTAAGGTATTAATTTATTCCTTCCAACTAGATTTTTCCTGCAGCTCGGTGACTATGGTTCTGCCATCCAGTTCCTGGTCTTGTCCAAATGCAATAATGAAGCTTTCACATTAGCTCAACAGCACAACAAGATGGAGATCTACGCTGATATCATCAGTGAGCATTCTAGTTTAATACTTTGCACGCAGTATGTTTTGCTGTACTTTTACTTGGTTTAGACCAAATTAAAGTGATAGGAGAAGAGATGTGTGGTTTTGTTTCCCAGCCCTTTCCATTTCTTATTTTCAATCACCATTGACAGATTTGGCATCCTGTTTTTAATTCAGGTCTGTAAGTTGTGTTTCACTTCCAGCTCGGGTGTTTTCAAAACCTTGACTGTGTTAGAGCTCTTTCTGTGTATCCACAGAGGTAAAACGTTTGTCTAGACTGTTCTTGTGTGTTAGGTGAGGAATCTCTTTTTTGACCTTGATTTATTTAGTATTACCTTTCTGAAACTGAGAATTTTACTAATAGAACTGAATGTTATTGCCTCTTTTCCTTTTGTAATGGTTCCAGCTCTTTTCTTACCTGTTTGTGTCACTTTTCCATCTTTTTTGTTTCTTTTTTTCCCCAGAGGCCATTCATGGCCTGCTGCTGTTGCAGTAGGAGACTAAAGGAGGCCTTGCAGAGAAGTTGACTCGCACCTCAGGCCACCAAATCACTCAGTGGCCAACCTGTTGATTTGCAACATACGTTACGCTTTTCTCTTATTTCTAGCAGCCTTCTTTGTGGAAACAGTTCCACAGAAGTATCTAACAAATTATCTCATCTTTTCAATAAAACATTGAAAGTTTTCCTTTAAAATCTTCCTTTAAAAACTGCATTCTTGCTAGGATAGGGTAGCTACAAAAACTTCGCAGCAGTTAGTTTGGTGATACGCTATTAAAGCTGCTTCTCAAGGTGGGCAGTGTTGTTCTATTATTATTCCTTGTGCTTTCTTTCTTCTCTCCTATCCACAACAGCAAGGCTCAAATTGTAATCTAAGTGGGTGGGAAAAGGTTTTAAACCTAACTGTGGAGAAGTGGCTCTCTTTATGTATACAGTACATTCCGTATGGAATCTTGGTTAGAAGACTCAGTTGTATTCCCTGCTAAATGGTTAGATAGCTCCTGATAGTCTTTTTCTATGCAATACAGGTATACCATCATATTCTTAAACTGTGAAAATAGCCCTAATGATAATCTTAATGTCACTTTTTCTTTTTTATTGTTGCTAAGACGTAATGAAAACAATAAATAGTATGTCCCAGGCCATCCTGTTGTGTCTGTAGAAATCCCATTACTGTGTAAAACCCATGGAAACAATAATTTCAGCACATTATTAGCCCCCGATGTCTGACATTTAGTCTTTTAAGTAGGAAAAAAGCATACAAGACATAATTTGATTCTAGTTATTTCTGGCTTTGGTTTTCTCTGTATAATGGGAATTTCTTTCTTTGTTAGGGCCTTTTTTTCAATAAGAATACTCTGTTATCGTGGCCTTCTCTCTCTTGCAGCTTCCGAGAGTACCAGCAATGAAGATTATCAGAGCGTTGCTCTGTATTTTGAAGGAGAAAAGAAACATTTTCAGGCGGGAAGATTTTTCCTGTTGTGTGGGCAGTATGGGCGGGTCAGTACTGAAATGATAAAGCAGTGATGGCTGACTGTTCATAGAAACTGTTGAAAATACTGTACTTCCAAATCAAGTTAACTTGTAGACTTTACCTGTCTTAACTGATATGTGTACTGATACGAAAAGGTGTTAAAAAGCTAAGTAAGGTATCTGGACTTATTATTTGGTTCTATGAATTATACACTGTCATGCAGATAAACTTTTCATAGCAGTAGAGGTGCCAGATGGATTAATGTCACGTTACCCTCAGTGAATTTCTAAGAGGGGTAAACACATAGGTAAAGTTTGTTTGTAGCATATTTGTTTGACCAATGAAGATTTGGTTGCCGTGAAGATAGTTTGTTAAATAGTGTTGCACACCCAAACCTAAACAGATCTTTAAAAAGGAGGAAGTGTGTCAATTGACAGGCAAGTCTGTCAGCTGATGCTTGCTAAGTGTTTGACTCCTGCATACTGAACACACGCTAAAAAAGTTCCTGATTTTTGCAGATCACAGCCATCATAGGTGACTGCTCTTTCAGCTGGAGCTAAGGAGGCTTCTCATGCCACATTAACCACAGTTAAATGAAGATATACACCAGGATTTAGCAAAGACTTGACTCTTTTCCAGGATTAAAAGCAGCCAATACCTGTATAGCATATTTGGCTATCCTGATGGCTATAAAATACGGTCCATCCATTGTGCCATTTTTTCTGTCAAAAGACAGAGAGAAACAACTTGGTAAAAATGAGAAAAATGTTAATTTCATGTATTTCAACTTAAACTCTTTTTCTACTTCTTTTTAGGCATTAAAGCACTTCATGAAAAGTCCAAGCACAGAAGATAACTTGGCTATTGAAATGGCAATTGAAACAGTAAGCAACTTTGATAAAACAAAATATTCCCTATCTTTTCAAGAAGTTTACTTTCAGTATTGTGGCATTTCCCCATCATCAGTAGATAAATAAATCTAGCTGCAGTTTTTTATGAAAAGTCTCCTTGTGTTGTATTTTTCTTTTTCCCTCATGGTAATTTCTCCTGTCTTTATTTAATAGGTGGGACAGGCAAAAGATGAAGCCCTAAAAAATGAACTGATAGATTATCTTACAGGAGAGAATGATGGCATGCCTAAGGTATTGTATTTTTGTCACTGCTGTTGTGTCCTGTTGCTGTATTACAAGATCATTTGAGTTTATTTCATCCTAAAAATTTGAGTAGACACAGATTGCTTTCACTAAGGAGTGAGGCTTATATGATCATTCTATGAGTCATTTCACCCAGTAACTTCAGTTTCAGAAAGATAAGAAAGCAAGTGTCTGAGATAGAATCATCTTTCTCTAAACACTGTGGAAGCAGCAGAGGAGATCCAAATTAATGCTCACACTGGCAAAGAGACAAAAGTTAGCTGTTCAGATCAGTTAGCCCACTGGCGGTTGTCTTTCCCAGATGGTCAGGCAGCACGTGTGCCTCAAGACAAGCCACGCTTACTGATGTCTTGCACAGCAGGGAACTGGTCATACTGTCGCAGTGGAAGGGTACTAATTAGGGAATGAAGAACAGAAACACATCAACTAATGAGATGCGTTGTGGACAGGTTTTCAAAGTTATTCAGCCCCCCTTGATTTCTTAATCATAGAATCATAGAACGTCTTGGGTTGGAAGGGACCTCAAGGATCATGAAGCTCCAACCCCACTGCCGCAGGCAGGGCCACCAACTAGACCAGGCTGCCCGGGGCCACATCCAACCCGGCCTTGAACACCTCCAGGTTCGGGGCATCCGTCCCATCCATTAAGTAGTAATGACCGTGTTCTCAAAAGGAGAATAGCCCAAAAACAGTTTGAAAATGTGAACTGAAGGGAGAATTTGCCATTGAGATCACCTGAAAATCTAAATGCTTCCCGTGGATGTCCATGTGACAATTAAACCCTTTAAAAATCTAAAAAATCCCTTTGGATTTCTTACTACGGAGCAGTATTTAGTTTAAAGTTTGGGTTGTTTATTCATAGGTTCAGTTTCATCTGCAAATACAGGCTACGGCTCTGTGAAAGAAAACACAGAGTTTCTGTTCTGTGTTGGAGAATACAATTCATATTGAATTTATAAGGAAATGAAAGAACAGTAAGTATATAGGAAAAAGATCTTTGCTGACAGATTTTGATATATTAGTAGTTTGCAACAAAGTGCAACAATGCCATAGTTTTGGTAATAAGAGGAAAGGATGACTCAAAGCATAAGCAGGACGTATACTGTACAGTAAATAATTTTGACTGTACTGAGTTGATGTGATTTTTTTTTTTTCAGGGGAAATTAAAAATGTCCACTGTAAATACACCATTAGGTATGAGAGCTGCAGCAGTTGAGATTAAGATGATAAACAGCTCTTTTGTGAGGTAGACTGCTGGCGTGTTACCATGTTTCTTTGAGTTCAAGCTATAGAAAAACAGGCTTCACACTGCATTCTTTGTTTTGATGTCCGTAGAAGTGATGGTACGTTCAGTCATATTTGGGTTTGAGTTCATGGGAAAAAAGAGTGGTAAAAAAGGCCTTCAGGTTTTACTGTCTGTCACAGGAGAGTTTGAGTGCAAGGAATGGGAGCCAAGTGGAGCTGCAGCCTTGTTTTCCTACCTATGGAAGCCAGACTTCAGGTGCAGACACTGCAGTCTGCAATTCATTCCTTAGTCAAGGAACTTTAAACTCCTGTACGAACTCACAGTAAACACAGTTCAGCTATAAAAAGACACTTATGGAAGAGTAAGTTCAGTCTTACTGAGGGGAGTGGGATGTGGTAATAATGAAAATGACACAACGTTGGCACAGTAAGGTTATATCACCTCTAATATTACAGGTGTGGTTTATGATTCTGTTGTGAGATTAAAAATCTCTCTGTCCTCCCAGCAGAGTGCCCAGAGATTTAGTATGTTAGCCTTCCAGAGACACTAGATAGATAGATAGGCAGTTGATGGCCACACCAGCCTTGCTTTTGCAGAAATAGAAATTGAGAAAAAAACAACAATGTGTGTAGGGTTTTTTAATTCACTTCTTAATATGTGTCTGTAATTTGAAGTTTGAACTATAAGAAAATTATATGAGAAGTAAAACGTAATGAAATAAACAGGATCCAACTGCAAGAGACCAGAAGAGAATGAAGCCATTAGAGACATGGTACAACAAATCCGTGCAGCATCTGCGTAAGCAAAAGCAATTTTGTATTTACGCTGTAAAGTGGCTGGGCAGAACCTGTCCCATCCTGTCTTTTTCCTGTTGGCAGCAGCCTGCCCACTGGTTGTAAGTGGCAGCGCGTAGGGCTGGGAAAGGGAAGGGAGCTGCTGTGGTCTGCATGGTGAAATGGTTCTGAAGATTGTGGGAAATACTCAGCAGTGGTGTGAATGCCGTCACTACTGTCTTTAACGCTGTATTGAAATTCAATGTAGAGCTTTCTTTTCCTCGTTTAAAAGCTCTTTCTTGTTCTTCTAAACGCTTTAATCCAATCTGCCGTAGTCTCTCTCAGTGAGTAGCATCATTTTACTTTATCAAATCCTAACTATTTGTTTAAAAAGCCGACGTAGAAATCGATTCTCCCTTATCCTTATTTGCTGTTACAGAGCTGGTGCTTCTGAAAGTACCGGGGGGGGGCTGGTTTTAGAGAATAGCGGCTGTTCTGTGGTAGCGTTCTTGTAAAGCTGAACGTAAGAGTGAATTTAAAGTAGGCAAGCAGCAGAAACTTGCTAATCCCTTCAGCACTCATCTTCAAACCCAGCAATCGCTCAGAGCAGCCTGGGCGCTTTTCTCAGCCAACAACTTCATGGGATTTTAATGAAGCACCGTATTATCAAAAATACTACATTAAGCATACATTTGCTACGCTGTTGTCTCCTAATAAGCTAGCTCGTAATGTGCTATTATGTTGACTGTTGCATTTGTTAACTTCAGCATGCTGAGATTCTTAATTTGTCAATGGGAACTTTCCGGGCAGCATTAAGTAGCAACGTTCTGCTGTTTTGTCTGTGCGTGTTTTCTAGGCACAAGCGTTTTAGAAAGCAAAACTAAGTTGAAATAATAGCTATCTAAAATTGAGATCAGTTGGAAAATTAATCCCAAATCCCAAAGATTTCCTTTAGGAAACGTATCGACAATTGAAAATTCCTTCCTGTATTTATTGCCTTTTTAATGTCTAGCGTGAAAGGTTAGAAAGTAAAACATAATGCATTTCTTGAATGCCTTCTACGTTTGTATTTTCTTCTCCGTGTGGCTGCTGTTGAGTTACGGAGATGTGTTCTCCAGGATGCAGTGAAGCACATGGCAGTTCCCACGTGAGGCAGCTGCTCTGTCCTGGGCAGAGAACAGGGAGAGGAGCAGCCCCGCAGGGAAGTGCAGACGCACCGTGATCGCACCAGGTGTTGGGAACAGTGTAAAATCACCCCATGGCCCACTCAGCATCATCATTTTCTTGTGACCCCGCTCGGGGAACTCAGGATAAACAATATCCACCGATACGTGCAGTTGCATTTGTTTCTTATCCAGACAACCATCTCAATGCTGTTGAACTGCGGCTTTACAACATTCTAACTTTTGACTGTTATTTTAAATTCTGTTCCATCGTTACTGAATTATTTTTGCTCACTTTGTGTTTTGCCTCATAAGGGAAGTTAAAGAGAAGAACTTGACTCGCCCTTATTCCTTCTGCGTACTGGTCTTTCTTGCTTTTATTTCTGTGATTTTTCTTCTTTTGTCTTGTTTCCTGCATCTTGGATAAGAAATTAATCTTTGCAGTCATTTCTTTACTGGGCGTGTGTTCGTACCTTTCATATTTCTCTTCCCTCGAATTTCTTTCTTTATTCCTTTTTCTGCATTGTGTTTGAGACACAAAGAACTTTTACACAGTTTTAACATAAAATACACATTGTGTTTGGTTTTACTGGTAATATCACAGAATTGGTTGAGCTTGGTTCTTTGTTTGTTGCTTTTGTTTTTCACTAAGCTGTCCCCAAAGCTGCTGATGTGTTTTGTTTCCGACTTGCCTCTCTCTAACTAGGGAGCATCCCATTACGGGATTTCAGGTATTTCAGGTTAAGTTGGCCTTGATTAACGAAGACGAGGATTGTTAACATACAGAACTGCACTTTCTTTTTTTGTCTCATTTTTGAAATCACTGCTAAAGGTATAAAATAGTGCCCCTAGGCCAGCTTTCATTTCATGTAGTGGTTCCTCTTCCTTGAAAGCGAGGCCCTTCTATCAGCAGTGTGTATCTTAGCTGCATTTTTAGAAGTAAGAATCTTTTGGTCTCTTGTTGATTTTCTTAAAATACTTATGGAAGTCCAAGTCTTGTGTTGACCTTTTTTTGTGCTGGCGTATGGGAAATCTGAGTCCCCTTCAAAAAACAGAAGTCTTGGTTGTATTCTTCATCTTGTTTTTCGAAGTTTTGGTTTAAAATTATTTTCACCAGTTTTCTTCACATTGAATTAAGCTGTTGGATTGCCACTTCTTGGGTGAACCCTTTGCTGCATTTCCCATTCTTGAATTCCACAACATATCAACAGTACACGGTGCAGCAAATTAGAAACGTTATACATTTTATTAGCTGACTGTCCCCTTAATTTTCAATTCTTTTAGCTGCCCTGGCCCTCACTCACACTAAGCTGCGTGTTCACCTGGAGCTGTAACACAGTGACCTCAGCAAGGGTTTGGAGTCCCCTCCTGCCACCACAGGCGGCACCCACCCGAGCTGTTGGTTCTCAGCTTGGGGGCCTCAGCGGGTGCAGGGGACGAGAGGAGGAAGGGAATGCCATGCTTGGAATTTACCAGTATTAATTGCTTTTGTATGACTTAATTAGGACGCCAAGTACCTGTTCCGCTTGTACATGGCACTGAAGCAATACAGAGAAGCTGCCAGAACTGCTATAATAATTGCCAGGGAAGAGCAGCGTTCAGGTAAGTCAGGTTTTTCTGATAGGACAACATACGTGATGCTGTGGCCTCGCAGTGCTGCGGGTACCATTATCAATATAGATTATGCTATAAAGCCTTACTGTTTTGGTAAAGACAAAGCTTTTAATTATATTCATTTCATTTTGAACTTGAAATAGCTTTTGTGAAAAGATGGGGGTTCATAACTGCATATTAAATGCTTAGAAATAAATGATGGAAAATTTCAGCATTCCTTATGCTCAGTGGTTGAGACTGCTTGAAACTTTACTTTTCTGTATAGAAGATATCAGAGTTGCAGTTAAACTACACAGTTTCCAGCTTGGATTCTGATCCTTCAGTCTTTGCACGTTTCAACTTTCCGCAGACGTGTGAAGGAGGTGGGCTGTGCCGAGGGTCAGATACCTGAGTGCCCGAGCCTTGTTTTTGCCTGAAGGTAGAAACAGAAAAAGAAGAAACAAGAAGGGACAGGGCCAGAAGCAAAATAACTGTCTCCTCTGCTGGCTGCTTTTGCCATGGCAACAGCCCTACCAAAACACTGCTTTCTTTTCATTTCAAATAAGCTAAGAAAAATATCCGTAAAGGAAAAGCAGCAGCCTCAGGAACTGGAGGACAGCAACGCCCATGGAAATTAACATCTATGGACAAACTTAATGGACAAAAAGCAATGGGCTGAGGCTGGAGCCTTGACAAACGTGGTCTGCCAGTGCACCACAGCAGTAAATAAAGTACTAGTGCTGATAATGTAAGCTGATAACGTACAGGCTCTAGGGTCTGATTATTCTTTAGCTTCTTTGAATCAGAAAACGTGTACTAAAATGGAGTGTCCCATGTTGTAGTCCATATTCACTACTTGTATAGATGTGCTCAGCAACAGTGTCAAAATAAGCCCTGCATTTTTCTCAGTACAATCACCTGTTCTGCAGCAACTGTTTCCTCTGCAGAGGCAGTCAGAGGTTTTTCCCCTCTTCCTTCAGGAGATTTCAGCAAGTTTGATTTTGAAGTTTTCACCCATATGGTTGGTGAAACTTTTCCTTACCAATCCATTTTAAATTGTTTGTCTATACTGTTCAGTGTGTACCCTTGGGGTATGCCATTTCCTACACAGTTTTCCCTTCAGTTGTTTCTCATGTGATGCTCACATGATATTAAGACTGATCGTGCTGCGTCACACAGCTCTGGCAGCTTGATTCAATGGCAGTAACAACACATAACAAATTGCTTTGTGCAGATGGAGAGAAGCAATGCTTGGTGAAATAACTAAATCTTAGGTTTTCCTTAAGTGCCTCCAACTGCAAAGAATGCGACTTCGTTATACTTGTTACAATGACAAATAAAGAATACAGGAAGAATCAGCTAGCTAAGGGTAGTCCGACCATACTGAACACATTGTAATGCTGAATCTAGCTACATTTAGAAGGTAATGGGCTCCTGTGGTTTCCAGACACCCCTAGACAGGGATCTGGAAGCAGTGTAATGCCACAACATTCACATTCACATTTAAGTTCTCTCCCTGGAAGCTTTGGGGTTGGTTGGTTGCAGAGGCAAGGAGTTGCCAAAGCAAACGCTAAAGTAGTTTTCTTAATGAAAATGAGCTTTTGTCTGCTTAGTTGTGCAAGCAGTGTCTTGGATACAGCGTCTTCCATTTGTAAAGTCTGCTTATACAAAGTTGCTATTCACAGAAATGTTTTGCTGCTGTCTAGATGGCTTCTGCAAGTGGTTTTTTTTTTCTTATTTAATTCCCTGGCTGATACTGGTTGGGATCCTGAGACAAACAACTGCTGATGACTTTGCAAGAAATTGTCATGCTAGAGTTTTGCCCTAAGAATCAATACGGCTTCATGTTTGGCTTCCTTACGTGCTATTAGGTAAGAAATTGTTACAAAAAAAAATTACAATGCAGTGTTGTTTGTTTTTAAGGAAACTACCGAAATGCACACGATGTTCTTTTCAGTATGTATTCGGAATTAAAGACCCAGAAGATTAAAATTCCTTCTGAGATGGCTACAAATCTTATGATTCTACACAGCTATATTTTAGTGAAGGTAAGGAATTGAGAAGCTGAGTTTTTACACACGTTGCACAGTCTCTGGTGTACTGAAGTGTACGTATGGGTGCTCTGTATTCATGAACTGTACTGCCACATAGGTTGTAGAGCAGAGTCCAAGTGCAAGCTAACGGAGAGCTCCAGGAGAAGCCAGACCTGCATGATGCTTCTGCCTCTTTGATTAGACTGTTCTTTTTAAAATAGTGAATAACCTAAAACTGAAGTGTGGCTTCCCATGCATGTGGCATTCATACTTAAAAATACATGCACTGCTAGTACTATTATTATTCACAAGCAGATCACTGCTTTTCTTTAATTGAAATTAAGCAGGGCAGCCCAGGCTATTTCTGGTAGCCAACACGTGGTCAGTCAGGAGGAAACCGCTCAGCCTGTTGCCTTCTTGCACTCCCCTGCCTGCCAGCCATGAGGCAGCAGCCTGCTGGCGGTGGGCTGGAGACTAAAGAGAACTCTGGCAAACAAACAGCTCCCGTTAGTCTCTGGTCCTTCCTCTAGAGCTTAATACACGTGTGCTCAATTTCACTAACAGGCTGTGGGCATGCAGCTCCCTGGAGGAAGATCACCAAGAGCAGGAACTGTTCTCTGAAGGCTGCAGTTAATTCGGTGTGTTTGTTGTATTCCAGACTCACGTGAAACGTGGCGACCACATGAAGGGAGCACGAATGCTGATACGTGTAGCCAACAACATCAGCAAGTTCCCGTCACGTGAGTAGTGACAGCATAAATGAGTAGGCTGTGCTCTGCAGGGCAGCTCAGGAGTCGCTGTTAGAAGGTACCAGGAGTGCTTCCAGGGGGTGGTTCTCAATAGAGAACCTCCAGCAGGGGTTCCTCAACCAACATTAATGTGTCCTCAACTGCAGTGCTGAGTTGCCTGAGCCATGCATAATGTCTCAGGATCGTATCAAGTGAACTGATGTTCTGTGAGTTTTTATCACGAAGTTTAAGCAAGCAGCCTTCTTTTGGAAAGGCTGCTTTTTTGCTACGTGGAACTTTTTGAAGGGAATTCTCCTTTGACACTGCTGTCATGTATGGCTGCGGTACTGATAGCGCACCTCTCCTCACCTGTGCATGCACAGGCTGTTGCGTGGGTCAGTCTGTCTTTCCTGCGAATTCTCGGTCATAGTAATCCCGGTTAGTGTTTTATCATCTTTTTACAGCCAGGGTTCTCTCTCAACACAGCATCATAAAGCGGACTTTAAACAGCGTAGACCAGATTTGGGAGAAAAGGTTGTAATCAAAACACTCCCAGTGCCAGGCTGTGCTGCAGAGGTACCAGGCAGGAAGAGGTGAACCTATGGTGGTTGTGTGTGGCTACAGGAATTGCACAGATTTGTGCAGCTGTGTGACACAAAAATCCCGTCATCTTTCAGCCATGCCCTATTAGCACAATGGTTTTAAACAGTAGTATTAGTAAATAAATATTGCTATTGGTTCACTTTGTTGCAGACATTGTACCAATTTTGACTTCAACAGTAATTGAGTGTCACAGAGCAGGATTGAAGAACTCAGCCTTCACTTTTGCTGCTGTGCTGATGCGACCTGAGAATCGAAATAAAATAGATCTTAAATACAAAAAGAAAATCGAAGCAATGGTCAGGTGAGCAGCGTTCATCTTACTGTCAAACGTATTTGCCTAATGTATCAAAAGGCATCAAAAGCACTGTGAAAGATCTGTGTTCAAGTTCAAAGAGCTGGAGTTTTTATTCATGTTTATATCTTACTGCCAGGCACCCAGACAGAACTGAGGCAGAGGAGCCTACAACAGCCTGTCCCTACTGTGCATTCCAGCTCCCGGAGTGCGAGCTCTTATGTCCCAGCTGTAAAAACAACTTGCCCTACTGCATCGCAACGGTGAGTGCCTCTTCTACACTGGGGAAATGAACACAAAGCTGCTTTTTTTTTTATTTTTCTTTCTATCTTCAGTTGGCTGCTGGATTCAGGCTGAGGCTTGGCTGTTCTTTCTAAGCTGTTAGCAAGTCAGTGACACCCAGACCTCTGGGGCGCTTCCCATGTTAAGTACTGGGCCAGGACTGGTTTCAGCATTAGCCATCCTGACACAAATGAGAAGCCCTGGTGTTTTGCTTCAGGGTTCTTTACAGTCTGTTGAAAAGGGACGGTGTACATTTCCCAGTGGGAGAGCCACGCATCTCACCTCTGCCATTTCTAAATCCTTACACTGCGGTTAGCTCCTGTACGTGAACATTTAATTTCTGCTAGGTTGAAGGGATTTGTCACACTAGAATTACAGAAGAAGTACAAATTTACTAAAGCAGGAAGCAAATAGAGTTGAGTTAACATATTTACTTTTAATATTAAAACTAAAGGATCAGTCTTACAAAAGATATGAATAGCTTTTTAAACTGTTTGTTTTACTCCATCGGCTTAGCAGAATACCACAGTCTGTGTACATGTGTATTCATTTCTGTTTCACATATTTACGCTGTCTCTTGGTTATGGCTCCTTTATATCACAGCAACATCATCAGGACTGCAGCATTATTCTCATACCTTTTGAAAGCATCAAAACAATCCACTGCTGCATAATTTAGTAGAGCATAAATAGTTAAACACAGTTCAAGGCACTGCTGGGCTTTACAATGTTGTTGACCATGGTACATAAGAATTTTCTGCATCAGAATCAAATGGGAAACCCAAATTAAAAACAAAAGCTCTGTTTCAGCTCTCCGCTATGTTCACAGCCAGGCAGACACATGCAGCCCCTGGGCTCAGCTCATGTGGCTTTGGTGGCATTTTTGAACCTTACGCATCACCAAAAATCTCAGTAAACTTACAATCAATCACCATCTCTTTGCAACCATCTATCTACAGGGGCAGTACAGAATTGCCAAACTAAAATAATTTTTAAAGTGATAATTATTTCATTCTTAAATTGATAAAAAATAAATACAAATAGTTGTGAAAACCTTGTTTCTCATTTACAGCTCCTTTTCTAGTCACAGAATTTACACAGTAAGCAGTGTAACCTGTAGTGATGGGGTTTTTTCATTCCTTAACAAACGTCTTTAGAACTCCAGTGCTGAGACTGCCAGGTGTAGCAGGGGGGAGCACCTGCCCTTGAATGACTGCATTCTCTTGTGTGCAGGGTCGACACATGGTACGGGATGACTGGACCGTCTGCCCACACTGTGACTTCCCTGCCCTCTATTCAGAATTCAAGAAGTAAGTTGGGATTTTTTTCTTCTATTGAAGGATTCCAGTGTTCATTCCACCTAACATCCATACTTCTAGAGCATCACTTTCAAGTCAACCAGCCCAACAGCAGCTACTGGAATAGGAATTTGCACCTAGCACTGGCTGCAGACTAACAAAGCATTCATCACTTACTTAGAAGCTCCTCCTGTTCTAATGCCAGCTGCTTTGGTCATGGTCTGCTGCCTTTTCCTCATGCCCACTGAGCCAGCAGCAGCCTTCTGTTGGGGCTAACTCTCAAATGTTTAAAAATAATTGAACACTCAACTCAACTCACCTTTTCCCCACCTAGCCAGAAACAGCTGCTGCTCCAGCCTATATCTCTTACACTATATATGTTATAGGACTTACTCTCAGGCCCAACTGTGTGATAGCGTTACAACCATCCTTTGACCTGCTGCCCCTCTTCCTTTAAAACAGCATGTTACAGACTGAAAACATATGTCCAATGTGTTCTGAAAGAATCAACACTGTTCATCTTAAGAAAATAAATGACTGCACGCAGTACCTCAGACAAGATGACATGGACAGCTAAGTTCAGGTATGTACCAGAGCCTGTGTTTGTGGGGCTTTGTGGGTTTAGTAGCTGAGGTTGTGGGGTTTTGTTTTTTCAATTAGATAGCAGGACTCATTTGAGAAGGCAGCAGGAGTGTTTGCCAGCAAGGAAAGCTCAGTGATAAAGACTTTAAGTTAACTTAACTTACTTACAAAGCTGCATCTCGATCCCTCAAGTAGCTGAGGTGCAGATGTAACATTTACTTGCCGTTAAGTATACAGAGGGTATTGCTTTTGCTTCATTTGCACCAACCAGGCCATGAGTGGCAGAAGCCCTTGTGTTCTCCTATTCAACATCTGGTCTGAGCTTTCATTGCTTTAATTTCTGTTCAACAGCTTTTAATTGTTCTGGCTTTGAATGCAGCTATAAAATTTAAACACTTCAAATTTTAGAAGTAAATCCTTCCCTGCTTTGCTTTCCTGTGGCTGTGGGGTCAGTTAAAAAAAAAAAGCAGAGCCTGATAGATGGAGGGAAGTCAGAACCTCAGACAGAACAGGCTGTGTGCTTAAGCAAAAATAGAAACCTCATGCGAAACGCCTTTTATTGTAATTCTATACACTGCTTCATTGCTATAATGTACAAATATGCAGATTAGGATTTACTATTTACAAGAGTTCAGGACATAATAACAGAGGATTTATTAAAAAAAAAGGCTTGCATAAACACCAGGGAACTACACATCACATCTGCATCTCATGTTCATGCACCCTGGTGCTTGTTCTACAAGAGTAGGTATGGCTTGTAACGTAGCACGGGGTACGTACGGCACTGCCCAGTGTGAGAACAGGGGCCACGGCGCCTCTATAAGAGGGGCATTTTCAACACGCTGTTCTGTATCACCAGGTCTGTGTCTGTGTTAGACAAACAAAGCTACATCCAGAGCAAGATTATTCTGTTTAATGTCTTGTTTTCTCTTTTCTTTTACCTTCTTTTTTTGCTGTTTCTTCATTTTTCTCTCTTTTTGGCAGCTTGGAAGACTTCACCTTTTTTTGCTACAAAGAGAGTACAGGGAAAGTTTAAAATTCAAAGAGTAACCTGGCAAAAGGTGCAAGTCAAATGCAGTGAATTAAAAACAAAAGAGAGCAGGGGGAAGAACCTCTCTCCCCTTCCCTTTCAGGAATCACATTCTGAAGTGCAATGAAATACACACCCTACAACATTGGCACAGTTCCCTGGTTTAGCAATGGATGCAGGGAAGTGTGCTGGCTACTGTCTGTAA
Source organism: Pavo muticus (assembly GCA_016647715.1). Taxonomy (NCBI): domain Eukaryota; kingdom Metazoa; phylum Chordata; class Aves; order Galliformes; family Phasianidae; genus Pavo; species Pavo muticus. The sequence continues at coordinate 614,426 of JACDJE010000077.1, forward strand.
GGACCCGACCAACCCTTATGATATATACGTTATTGAGTGAGTTACAGAGATGTCTCACTGGGACCCAACATTCAAGCAGAAAAAAATGAATGAGGGTTTTTATTACGCTAATACTCATCAAGAACTGAAAAGCTGAAGCATTCAATATCTACTCTGGTTTTGGTTTGGTTTCTGATTCCAATGTTACAAGTCCCAGAAAGTTAACATAAGAAAAAAGTATAGTGTGGTGCTGTAACACTGAGGAAGCAAAGTCACCTTGATCATTGCATCGCTTTCAACAGCATCTTGCTCATCCTCATCAGATGGGATCTCTTCCACATTCAGTTCTTCGTTCAGTTCCGAGGTCCCCATGGATCCTGACTGCCGTCTCGACGTCTTCACAGAATGAAGGGAATATGGAGTCAGATGCACCTCTTTGTTGTAGGCTCGTGTAAAAGCTGCTTTGACCTGTTAGGTGGGAAGGAAACACTGAGCATCAGCTTAACTAACCAGTTTATTTGTATATTTACAACCTCATTTTCAGTTGACATAAGTACTTTACTTTACCTGCAAATCTACAAATGGAACAGAGTTGCAATCAGACATTCAACGCGAAGTCTTTTCTTTACTAGACTTCTTATAAGTAGTAAGTCTTACCAGAGAAAACTATCCCTCACTTCAGAAATCATGCCTTACTCCAATCATCGCTTTGTGGCACTACACCATTTGTGAACAACTGTAGTCAAGGATGAAGTACAAGAAGGATAACATTTCATCCAAAATCTGACGGACTCACTGGGAATGCAGTACTTTCACAAAAGAAGAGCAAATATCCCCCTGGTTTTATGTTTTTGTTGCCCTTTTTTTAATGTCTTAATAAAAATATTTTTTAAAGTACAATAATTGTTACTTACATGTGTTACCTACATCATGTATTTTACACATGGCCAAACAATGCCTCTTCACTCGATGCAGCCCAAGGCACAGGGCTGGACACCTGTGCTCAACCTACCTCTGAAACAACTACAGCTGCGTCCCCTAGCAGGATACCTTGACAGCTGAACTGCTCTGGATTTCCATGTTCAATTAGAGTTAATAAGATTATGCATTTTGCATCTTCACCAGCATGTCCACACCATAACTATCACTGTAAGTTTTCCTTGCAAAAGATGTGAGATAAGGAAAAAATTTACTAGTAAATCTTACCTTGGGATCCAGCTTTGAAAAAGGACTGGGTTTACCTCCCCACATGCTTATTTCCATTATGTTTTCAATGTCGTCTTTCATCAGGCAGTAAGAGTCCATGAAAGCTATAGCATCTTGTACACCATCTGCTCCAGAGTCTTTCAGTGGCTGGATGAGTGCATCACGCAGATGAGACAAATATTCCACATTTACTGTCCTCTTGCATGCCTGGGTTCTTTGTCAAATTGAAAGAGAGAAGTAAATCTGTACAGCTCAATACAGCTCTTTTCTAAACCTCTGGTCAGTCTCTCAGCAAATGGACACTCAGCTGCCTTAAGAGTTCTAACCGCAAGCTGAGTTGTACCATTTCTTTTGTCACGCTTGGATTAGGGAAAACCTGATGCAAGGTATTCAGCACTCAAAAACCGAAGTGTTCGGGGAAACACAACCCTAACTTAAGAAAGGAAGAAAAGATTTAAAAACAGACAGTACCACTAACATATCAGAAGTGTCCTCAGTCTGACTGTTGTCCAGAATAGTGATATAAAAGCATCGCCAACAATCTATGAGGATATTCCTAGAATATACATTTGAGGTTGTACCAAGGACAGCACAGAATTACTGGCAGGTAACGAGCTACAGAACTAGATGTCTCTGTTGATAGGCACCAAGTATCAGCACTACCTGAGACTCATGTGCATTGCCAGTTCTTGGATGATACGGTCGTGTTTGCCCGTGGATGAAAATTTCCCCAGCCAGCTGGGAAAGACAGGAAACTGGGACATGTAACCTCTCATCAGCTCCCCAGGAAGAACACTTGAATAAATAGCCTGAAAAAATGACACACACACAAAACTTACTTAGAACACAACGGATTTAGTCTCACTGACACCCACACATACTACTCCACTTGCTTCATTATAGATATTGATAGCTCTGCACTACAAGCAGCTCACCTTAAGGCAACCTTGGCTGCTTGTTTCTGTTTATCCCTTTTAGATTACAGCTTCATCTCTTGTACCACCCTATTTGTTATCATGATGTAAAAGATCTGTGATGAGTTTTTAAAAACCTTTTTTCTTTTTAACTGGTTTGTTTCTCCAGTTTGGAGTACAGTCACAGACAGCTGATTTCACACAAACAAGCACTGTCACCTCCAGGAGATGGAGGTGGTACAGGAAACGCTTCACAAGAACACAAGAACGCAGCTGCTAAAAGATTTATATTACAAAGGTATATAATCTCACTTAGACAGAGGTCCCTTCCACCTTGTGGTACGATACATTCTCTGATGCCAGTCGTGCTCCTTTACACACAAATAAAAACCAGTAAACTTGTGGCACATGAGTACTGACATAGGTTTAGATGTTTCTACAGTTTATAAAGAAGGTTCTAAGTTTTTTCAGTGCTTCAGAAGACTGTCTCATGATACAGCATGGGCTCATCCATGTGATTTATAGGAAGCTCCTCTGCTCCCCAGCAGAACAGAAGAATACTATATGAAGCATAAACTGTAACAGGTCATCAAATTACATGGACATTTTGAGGTTTGAGTCTTCTGCACTGCACCCCGTACCGCAAAGCACACACACAGAGAGCTGAGTGATCACCTGTGTCGGTAGAAGGTTCCAGTTTTGCTTGGTACGAATCTGCTTGTCCACCAGATCACCATCACATATACTATCAGCAGCTCTACTCAAGAGCATCAAGTGTTTCTTCAGATCTCCTCTGGGGGAAAAAAAATCAATATTATTACTAAGCAAAATATATACAGACAGGTTTTAATCTTAATTTTACTCCTCATGAAATTCTGCATGAATTTAGGGTATGGAATAACTCACCCAGCAGCAGCAGGTTTCACATGCACATAGTTCTCTTGGACAAAGAGAGGTGCTAAGGAATAGTCATGGAAGAAGAGATCTGATTTGTCTATAAGAGACATTCGAGAAGCCTCCTCTCCGGCAGCAAAAACCTTCCGGACAACATCGAAAGGGCCCTAAATGATAAAGGTATTTCAAGAAGTGGGTTGCAAGGCAAACAAACTAACACTCAGCACAGTGTCAAGAGAATTACTATAGTGACTGTACACAGCAATACCTGGACTCATCAGCACAAGCTCAGTGTCCAGTACTGTACTTCTAAACGTGCCTTTTCAATAGCGCTTTGCCAGTTTTGAGAACTGAGTTTAAGATTAAAAGAATTTCCTCCTAAAGACAGCAATCAAAATGAGAAGTATGAGATGAAGCACGCATCTTACTGAGAAGACAGCACGTCAAAATATGGAAGTCAGTGCTGGATTAACTGCTGCCCCATTACTTGTGGCAAGACTGACAAATGCTCAAAACATCTGGCAGCGCCTTGCACGTCCAGGCTATTAGTGCTTCACTTCAGAAGATGCTTACAAACCCAGTAATTGCATCAAAATAGCACAACAACAGTCAGCCCAAGATTTTACACATACCAGCTTGATATCCTTTTTGGCTCTGCTGGCGTCTGTTTTGGCCTCATCGTAAGTCAATGATTTATCTTTTGCACACCACATATTGAGATTATGCAAAACCTAGAAAATCAAAGTGACAATTTGGTAGCATAAAAACACTTCAAGGCTTTAGATAAAAAAAAAAAGCCTAATCCCTATACCGAAATTCATGCTAATGCTGACATGGCACCGACCTGTCTGATGTCTTGATTTGCTGCCAGGATTATCTCGTTCATAGCAGGTGGTGGAATTTTCAAACCTTCTTTAAACGCAATAGACATCATGGCGCCCTGCAACACAAACACTTCTGAGAAACTGACACATCTCCTGTTGATTCTTTCCCTTACAGAGCACATCAGCAATGTGCTGGGTTGTTTGTTTTTTGAGGTTCTTTTTGGAATGAAGTATAATTTAAACTGCTTTCTTTATGAACACACAAGTCAAGTCAGTCCTTGACACTAGTATGAAAAAAACGAGATCATTAAAAAAAATCCTTGGATGTATTTAAGATGGACATCTAAATCTGAATGGCCTTGAGATACTCGAGTCTTCCCTCCCAGAAAGCCAGACAACCCCATGTGGGAAAGCAGAGTCACTCAGTGAGGCGGCCTGCTGAGTTTCAAGTTGTGTTTTCCAGTTCTGCATGAACTGTGCCACACGGAGATAGATCACTGCTGGTAATTCAGCGCAAGCCATGCAGCCATCCTTACCTTAATCTGTTCTAGACGAGGTCTCTGAAAACGAAGATCAAAACAGTAGTGGACCAAGGAACGAATTTTCGGATGGTTTCGATCGTTACACATACAGATGATGGGTATCTGTGTGTGTCTAATCAAACCAATCAGCTCCTGTGATTTAAACACATTGTAACAATTGCCTCAAATACCTCAGAAGATGAGAATGCTTAAAACGTCATATCAAGCAGTATTAGTCCCTGCCTTAAAGCAGATCCTTTTCCGATTGAAGTCCATAAACTAGCTCCTTGCTGTAACTAGCTGTATTTCCATAGTGAAAATGTTGCCCCTTCTCCCTACTTTTTTCTGCTTCTTGTTCTCTTGAGCTCCAATAGTACTGACATTTAGCCAAAGACCAGTGTGACCCAGACTGTGCCCAGAGGGAGCACCCATCTTCAACTATTCCCTGCCACAAGCAATGAGGAAGCAGAAGTAAAAAGACTGACTGTTCCCTGCTCAAACAGCTCAGCCCTGTGCATTCAGCGTAAGTTACCGCAGCAATCTTTGGCTGCTCTAACAGAGGTGAAATTCAGTTCAATTTCAGATCGTGCAAGGTAAATATCTGTATCTGAGCTAAAGGTCTCTATGCTCTTCATCAAAGTACTGCAGTGAGCACTGCCTACTGAAGAAAGCAACTGTCCAAGCTAGATTACAAACCTTCCGCTGCTGGTAGATATCAGCTGCAGAGAACCTGTGATAAATTCACCTGTCTAAAAATAAACGTCTATAGTGCAAAAACCTGAGCTTGTAGCTAAAAGGTTTGTGTGTTTATTTGTTTTGCAGAGGTTGGTGGTTTTGTTTTGTTTGTTTGTTTTTTAAACTAAATGTCTTTTTTCCACCTCTATCACTGCATAATTCTTACACAAAGATACACTTCTAAAGCAGGTCAGTGAACCGTACTCTGGAGGGACTGTGGCCCACGGCTGAGGACAACAGACTGGCATAAAATATGGCACGCACTCTGCAATGGCATTAGCTAGTAACTGTAGTAGTTTCACCTGAATCCCTCCTCTGTCTTCATTGCCTGCCATACCATCCACTTCATCCATGATCAATACATGTTTCCCGCTAACTGATGAGGATGTGCCTGAAAATGAATATGGACAAGAAAATGAGATTGCAATACAATATTTTACTCCTAAGGGAATAAAATAGGGTCTTGCTCAGAGTTTTACCCCATGTTTTACACATTATGAAAGCCCAACCCAGACAACTGAAGCAGTGATGAACCTTTTGTCCTTGCTCTGCCAATGTGCTGATACGGAGTTTATGTTGACAGAATAGAGCTGTCTGTAGCTTCTATCACCGTCCAAGAATTAACAGAAGAACAACTGCAGAGTCCTTCAGTAGTTTGTGCTGATTAGCAGTTTATCCTCTTAATAACAGGATTTAATCCTACGCTGAGGATGAATTAGCACAGCTTTCTAAATTAAGCCATTCTTATTTGAGCCTGATCACTTCCACGTGATGAGCATATTCAATTCCTGACATGACTGTGCAGTAAGGAAGCTCTGTCCCTCCTGTAACTGGTCTATAGCCAAGCCCTCCTTCAAACAACAGACATACCAGAACAGAAGTCTTTGATGCTGGTGTTGTTCAGTGATTCAGCAACTACTTCCTTTAGACTGTTCTTACTTCGAGTGTCACTGGCATTCAGCTCCACGTAGCTGTACCCCAGTTCCTAGTCCAAACATACAAATCACACAGAAAAGTGAGACCACGCAGACTGGTGAAGAACATCAGCATACTCAATTAGAAACAGTATTTTCAGAATTCAAGAAGAAAGCTTTTACAACACTATTTCCAGATCTAATCTGTGGCCTTGATTCCCTTCTCCCTTTATCCTACTATATTCTCACACTCCAGAAATACTTATAATCAAACACGGAATAGACGTGCCAAAAAGAGAACTGTTCCACCTCTCACCCCATCCCCACCCCCTCAAAAAAAAAAGGCACAGACTTTGCTGTGAAAGATAAAACTGAACTGTCCCAAGGGACAGAAACAGAACGATGAGCCAAGGCTGGCTAAACTCCACAGTATTTCCAGATGCGTATCAAAATCTCACGCACAGAGTCAGGAAAAGAAACATGCCACATCCCACAGAAAGCCGATGGAAAGAAAAGCTTTTAACTACTTAGCAGCTAGAAAATACATGACTCCCTCCGCAGCTGCACCACTTCACAGCAGGGCTTGTCTGCCTGCAGTCCCTGCAGGAACATAAACCAGCTGCTCCTTTATCAGCAAACTCTCCCAGCGCAGACAGAGAGCTGCAGCAGTGTACTGCACACAGCTGTATTCCTGTAGCTTGGGTAACCCAGTTCTGTTAGCCTTGTCTGAGGAGCAGAGCTGAACGTTGCTGGGAGTCCTACAGCAGCCGTGCGTGAGCGAGGTGGAAAAACTAGAAGCAGAAAGGCTGCACCAGTGCAGAAATCAGCACAAGTCAGCACACAGCTCCAGCTGCAGCAAGAGCCAGGGAAACCAGCTCTGGGTTGGCACAAAGCTGTAAGGCCTCTGCGAATGGGGGGAGGGATGAATGAAAAGGCTGAAGTTAAAATTTTTAACATCTGAATTGTAGAGAGTAGGTAAGCCTTATTTCCCAGTACAAAAGACCAGATAGCTGCTGATTCTTCCCAACCCTTGCAAGCTAGTAGTATCTTTCTGAGAATTCTTGAGAGAGATTTGTTCTTAAGAACAAAATCATCTGTAAGTCACTACAGTATCACTATTGATTACTCAGCTTGAAAGGCGTTTCTACCACACGGAGTCCCCAGCTGACTGCCACGAAACAGTGGGACGCAGTGCTGCACTGAGTGTGCAAAGACTAACTTCTAAATTCAGATTTAGGAATGGACACCCAGCTCTGCCAGTTTCTCTCATCCTAAAGAAACAGTCAAGTCTGGGAAAGGTATCTCTGTTAGATTAAAAAAAATAACAAGTTTCAAAAAGCTTGCCACAATTCCAGTGCCTCACCACCCTCTGAGAAAAAAGTTCTCCCTAATATCCAATCCAAACCTTCTTGTTTAAAGCTATTACCTCCAGTGCTATCACCACACTCTCCAAAAGAGACCCTCTCCAGCTTCTCTGTAGGCCCCCCTCCTTTAAGCACTGGAAGGCCACACTGAGGACTCCACAGAGCCTTCTCCAGGCTAAACATGCCCACCTCCCTCAGCCTCTCTTCATGGAACAGGTGCTCCAGCATCTGACCATCTTTGTGGCCCTCCTTTGGGCCACCTGTAAGTCCACTCTGACTAGGTAGAGGTAGGCTGGGAGCAGAACCTGCTAATTTAGGGAATAACCACCTGCACACACCCGCATAAAGGGTCAGTATAATATAAAGTCTTGGGAACCAATTTTTAAATTTGAAAACCAATAATTAACGAGGACTCACCTTACAAACTAAAGCAGCTGTGGTAGTTTTACCGACTCCAGGTGGACCAGAAAGTAAAGCTGCTTTAAAACTAGCCCCATCGTCTTTGCCTCCAGATTTGTTGGTCTTTGCTATAGAAGAAGATTCTAGGTTTTACATACATATATGAACTGCACATTTTATGTAAGCCTTTAAAGATATCAGCTATTACAGGAGTTTCGCATCGAAGGCTTGATATGAGTATCAAAAAATAAAATATACGTGCATATATGCATCCTAAGCGCATGGGCAAAAGCAGTTTAACTGTACTAGGTCAGATTCTAAACTGAAATATTAATGCAATACAACTATTTCAGCAATTTTCTGACAACGGTATCATAAGAAACACCACCACAGAGGAAACCAACCAACCACCCGCAGCAGCTGCAGTGAAGCCTCAATACTACCTTCTCACAGAAGGTCCGTAGGGTTACACACTACACATGACAGCGGCCACTTGTCAGAGAACCTTCACCATTCATCTCCTTCCTTACGCATGAAGCCAGCCCTCTAGACATGCTGCTGGCCCACATTTTCCCCATGTGTACAGACAGGTTAGCACCGATCACTATTTCTCTCAGTGACAAAGAAGTGAATAGCCTGGACGTGAGGCCATTTATATAGATATTACTGCTAGGTTATTTTCGTCCGCTGTGGGAAACAGTCACATTTAAGAAAATATCACACAGTATCTACAGACAGAAGCAGGGGTAAGTGAGCAACTGCTTCAACAGAGCACTCAGGCTCAACTGTTTCTAAAAACCTGCATCTGAATTTAGAGTCATTCCTAATGTGTGGAGTTGCTCTCCTGTCACAGAGGACCCCTGCCAGCGTATGGTACCAAGCAGTGCAACTGGCACGGAAGAACAGAGAGAAGTTAGCCATGCTCATCACCTTGTCCATCTTCCGAGGTATTCTTGTGCCAGCTTCGGAGCCATCGCAGGAGCTTATTGGCACAGCTCTGCTCACCCTGCTGTCCAATTATCGCCTTAAGAGACGCAGGCTTGTATTTATCCACCCATAGCAATGTCTCTGTTCTATTTTCGCTGCTCTCAGAAACCAAGTTCCCCTTCGGTTTGGGGGCTTCTTTCTTCTCCACAGTTTGATGTTCAAAGTCCTTAAGCTTTCGAATGGCGGTAGCTTCTTTCTTGACAGCTTTGAAGGTACCTCCCTTTTCAGGTGTACAATTACTTTTCTTCCTATCAGCTTCCCTTTTGAGAGGACTAAAATTCCTTTTGCTGGACTCAGTTTTCTGTGGTGTCTTTTTATGTCTTGGCTCTGCTTTCTTTGCCTTAGGAAAATTAAACAAAAATAAATAAATAAACACGCTGTGCTTGAACATATGCAGAGGCATGCATAAGAAAGTCACAGAGCTTGTGTACCGATAAACATCCCAGAGTAAATCAAAGAACGTTCTCTGAAAGATAAACCACTGTTATACACAACGCCACCTGGTTCTGCAGCAGAACCCACTGCACAGGCAGGAAGTGTCCAAGTTCCAGCTCTCCTCACTCGCTGAGTGTGGTGTATTATGAACAGAAATAATCCGAAGCCAATGACTGTCAGGCTGTAGAGAACAGGCCATCCATCAGACACGCACAAAGCAGAAGTGCAGCCCTCAAACAACAATTCCAAGTTTTAACACTAAAAAAATGTAACACTAGGAACACTGCCAGGAAACACGTTTTCCAAAAAGACAGTGAAGCACTCCTCTCAAGTCCACACCTGTGAGAGAACTGCAGCAGCTGTCATTTAAGAAAGCTGAGAAGGTATTTAACCCAAAACAAACAAAAAGGGAATGAAAGCAATCAGTACAGCCTCAGAGCTGCTTCTTGGGATGACATCAGTAGTGTATTTAAACATGACAATTCATGGCTAGCCACATCAGAAATAACAATGCAATATCTATGCCAAACATAACACGGGTTAGAGCTAACTGAGTTTTTACAACATTCTGTCAGCCACTACAGGCTACCTTTAATTGTACCTAAAATCTTTATTACTGGTTTTGTTGTTGTTTTGTTTGTTTGTTTTTTTACAGTAAGCTCTAGATAAAGATTAAGTCTGTTACCTAAACACACAGTTACTTACAGCTCTAACAAGTACCCAGTAGTCTCTGGGTACAATATAAAATCAAAGAACAAAGAATGCTAAAATCTAAAACCATCTAAGATGATACAACAATCCCTCAGACAGCTACCTAAAATACCTAAACATGCAAAACGATGTCAGAGGATAAAAGGTAATAATAAACTTTATCAGTCCAAAGTAGAATTTTTAAAACACAAATAAGATTTTTCAGTCTCAATTTCACCTTTAACCTATGAGTCAAGCTGACAATCACAGACAGGGGTATTGTTAAGAGAACAAAGGATCAAAGCACCCTGCAATTCAAAAAAAAAGAACAAACAAACCAACCTCTGTTTCAGCTGCCAGCTCGTACTTGGACTTCTTGCCAGGCATAGTTCGAACGAGATCAAATAGGCCATCCTCATCAATAATTTTTGTCCCTAAAGTCGATGCCTGGGGGCAAAAATAGGAGTAAGGTAAATGAGAGTTACATAATTCACTTCTAAATCCTTTCAGCAAAGGCCACATTTAGGAACACAAAATAAAAGCAACAGAAGGCTGCTGTTCTTAATATATGTGTGTATAAATAAAAATAAACCATAACTGTGCTGAGTAATTGTCCTTTTTAACACACATCTGTAATACTCGCTCTTTACAGAGGAGACATGAAAAAAGTCAGCACAAGTAAATTGTTTATTTTGCTTCCCCTTTCCTCAGCACAGCGCTCACCTTCTCACACTTAGACTGCCCACAGTCTCGTCCCATAACCAGGTAGTTTGTCTTCTTGCTGACATTGCCAGTTACTTTTCCTCCATAACGTTCAATCAGAGACTTGGCCTCATCTCTTTCAATGCACTCCAGAACTCCTGTAATTACGAATGTCAGGCCTTCCAAGCAGTTTTCAGCTCCCTGACAACCATAACATAGAAAACACCATTCAATGAGGCAGTTCTACAAATTCTCCTTCAACCATGATTTTTTTTTAAATCTCTACCATGTCAAGTGCTCTATGAAATCTTAAAAGTTAACCTAATCTAGCCAGCTGCAGATAACAGGTGTAGAAGCTCAGAAACTGTCAGAAGGAACAGCTCTCAACAATACTTCACATGTTGTTTACCTGACCCTACCATACCCCTAACACTTTGTGCTTCAAGCTCAGCAGTGTCAGTCAAAGGAGTGACAGCAACCTTCAAACATTAAGACCAGTAACTATTTTACATCAGCATGGCTTCATAAGCCAGAAAAGGAATTTCACTTCTCAGTCTATTTTCCTGCGTTCAATCACTGCTTGGCATTCCAATTTAGCCTTTTTCCACCCCATTTAAAAAAACCCAAACAGTGTGGGTGATGCTTGTTAGGTCACTAATAACTAGCAGCCTATGACGCACACCACTTCTACATACAGAAATCCTACTGTAGCCAAGCTTACTTGAGGTATCTCTTTGGAACCCAGAGCTTTCGGGCCCTCGCGATTGAGGAAGCTTCGGTAGGCTTGATAGTTGTTCCGTCTCTTTTCAGAGTCCTCAGGACTTATAGACTTGGGCAAAAGAAAAATAAATACGTGGTACATGTAAACACACATTCATTAAATCTATAAAATGCAATGAAAAACTCAAGGATCGCAGTGTGAATAATTTTTATGCAACAAAGATAAAGGAAAATTAAATATCTGTTTTTCTCCATTAAAAAGTAACACCAAAGCCCACAGGATTTTTTGTTGCTGTTTGGGAGAGGAGGTTGTGAGTTTTCTTCTCTGGGGTGGGGAGAGTGAGAAGGGTGCTTACGGTAGGTTTTTCTCAGTTACACTTTGTTTTACTTAAAGAATTGTACCCAACATTTATTCTCAGTTTTCTGTACCTTTATCTGTATTCAGCATATACATGTTCATCTTATTAATAAGTCACTGCTTTAAATGCACATCCAATTTGATTACAGAATGATGATCAGTTACTGACAAGATCTACGCTATAGTAAGAAGTAGGAATACTAGAAGTAGATCATAAGTCATACAAGCTTTTTATTTAAAAATTTAATTCAGGTAATCAAAAAGATCATGAAATTATCAAGGCTGGAGAAGACCTCAAAATCATCGAGTCCAACCATTAACCCATCACCACCGTGCCCACTAACCGTGCCCCTCAGTGCCACACCTACATGGCTCTTGAACGCCTCCAGGGACGTGACTCCACCATTTCCCCAAGCACTCTGTGCCAACACATCACCACTCTTCTGGAGAAGAAATTTTTCCTAGTATCCAACCTGAACCTCCTCCAGGGCAACCTGAGGCCATTATCTCTCACCCTATCAAAACGCTACAGGCTTTCCTCTCCCAATTGCAACTGGTATTTAAGTGTCAAAAAAAAGGTATTTTTATTTTATTTTTATTTATTTATATTTTATTTTTATTTTAAAGCACATTTTGAAGTTGCCAACAACTGCTGGAATATGTTCAATAACTTGTTACTGAATCAGACAGTGAAGAGAAAGCTAAACTCTATTCCTACGTAACATTTTAACAATAAGAAGTATACTTCAGGAACAGGGCATTTCAGACAGAGGGGAGAAGAAAAGAAGTGATGTGTCTCTAAAAGTACAGCATTCACAAAATCATCTATGCTCACAAAGTTTCATTTGCTGTCACAAATTCTGCATTACACAGGTTTTCAGGAAGTTAAATGAGAAAAAAAGCTCTTAACTGATTTTTCAATGTTCATGCACATCTTAGTGAGCATTAAAGAATGCTCAATTCCTCGATGCACTTAATCTGTATTTTTCCAGCTAATTTACCTCACACATCTCTAGAACTGCTAGGAACTTGAATTCTAGTAAGATTCTAAACTCTTTAAAGTCACCCAAAAGATACACAAAAAATACCTGGATACAGCAGTGACACACATACAGTAAGAACTGAAAACCGTTTTCCTGTAAGCTCCACCAACCCAACTACGTTCACATGAACAGCTCCTACCTCAGCCTTCTTGGGAGAAATTTTCTCCTTCTTGGGTGTTCTTCTCTCCTCTTTCCCCGTAGCATTTTTTTCTTTTGACAGTAAATTTGGAGCGCCACTTTCCTTCTTAGTAGTCTCCTCCTTCTGTTTTAGAGCCACAAGCTTTGAGGTAGGTTTCAAAGGCAAGGTTTTCTCCGTCAGTGCCCTTGCTATTTTACCATCAGATGACCGTGGATGTAAATTAGCCTCTCTTGAATTTTCAGATTTAGTTTGCTCTTTTACTTCACCTGCCGAGTTTGTTGCTTTCGCTTGAAAGAGGCAGAGGAGTGAGAGTACACAGGTAAGAACGCACTGGAATTTGAAACCATTTCACCAAGCCATACTACTGGAAACCCACCTCTTTGGGATTGTTTGTATCTTTCTGTCCCATTAGGGCTGCTCTTGATGCTCAACACTGTTTGCTCCTCCGAATCTCTCCGAGCCTAAGCAAACAAATGATGCAACAGTCAGAAATGCAGGTCCAAAACACCATTAAGCCCAGACCCTTTGTTTTCCAGCTGTCAAGTACCTCAGACCGAATGACATGCACAAAAAAGCTGATCCCTACCACAAGTGAGAATACTATCAAAGGCAAGCAGATTCTACACTCAGCCATACACATAATTGTTCCTTAATTCAAACAGCAGACAAACTTCCAGGTTACAGTATGTTTCAGCTCTCATAGTAGTACTAGTAGAAGTGTTTGCAATATCCAAAACAGCTATCCTGAATTCCAAAACCCTGGATGTATAACTCAGAAACTATCTTACTGTAAGTGGTCTTGCGCCTCAACCACAAGCTATGGTAACTGGGAGAACTCCCACCACTGGGCTTAGAGATAAAACTGAAGATCCCTGCTTGCTCCTTCTCTTTAAAGATGGAGTGTATTGCCCTCATTCCTTTCTCTCCCACCGCTTCTCACCATCTTGTGCCCTTCACTCATTTTGCTTGATCTGGTCCTCAGGAAACAGAGGAGCTAAAGCTGATCTAAGGTATCTGTCTTCAGCATGTCACTTCAGGTATTAGAGAGACAAGCAGCCCACTTATGTGCAATGAGCAGGGATGGATGTAAAACTCTAACCTAAAGGGTATGATCCATTCCATCACAATCACTGCTCAAACGAACGAGTGATGCTCTGCAGCGTGTACGTTCCCTCAGATGTGAGACTGGTTCAAAAGCAAATCTCAGCATGTTGTAGATGATTGCTCACTGTCCTCTGGAACTACACAAACTATCTCACAGAAAAAAAATCCACTGTGAGTTCCTAAATTCATAAAAATCAAATCTGGATCAAGATAGTGAACTGTGAATGGTTGGAGGATGGAAAAATTATAAGGAGAAGCATTCAGCTACTTAAACCGTTCTCATTCTTCAGGTATATGCCTTCATCCACTGAGATTATACATGGAAACAATAGTTAAACCACTACTCTCAGCTGTGGTATGGCAGCAATGAAGACTTTTTGCCAGACAATGTAGACTCTATGACCCACTCACTATAAGATGAAACCTACAGACAGGTACATGTGTCATGACACAGATGATCTGCACTAGAAGGAACAGAGGAGACAAAACAGCTTGGATGCATCAACTGACAGTTGGGATATACTTAATTAGAACTATAACTCAGATTTACATTTCAAGAGAAACAGCACAAAGACATAATAGTGCTTGTTGTTCTATTAGAAATGACAATTCACTGAGCGAAGAAATCCCATGAGGAAAGTGGAAGAAAAAGGAGCATGTTATTTTCATGCAACATTTTTTTTTTTTTTTGCTATTTTTAAGGCATTTGTGTGGAAGCCTCATAATTTTAGACACAGATGAGGTGTCTCAATAAGGCAACTCCTAGTGATACAATTTCTAAAAACTAAAGAATTCTACCTTCTTCTTCTGTGGTGTTTCATCCAACATTGCCAAAGTTCTAGCAAATTCCTCATCTTCGTGCAGCTGTCTCTCCAGCTGGGAGGAGAGAAAAAAGGTTTTAGATCCACATTTGACAAGTTTCAGTTCTACTATCTCTTAAAACTCTCTATTGTTCAAGATAAAATATCTAAAATAAGATGGCACGGGGGGAATACCCTACCAGATTAGCAGGTACAAACAAATTTCTGAAGGTGGCACTGCGGAATGACTTGTTTCCCCAGATATGACATAACTAGTGCAAAACTAGAGCTTGAGTTTGTTGC
This sequence comes from Pavo muticus, assembly GCA_016647715.1. Taxonomy (NCBI): domain Eukaryota; kingdom Metazoa; phylum Chordata; class Aves; order Galliformes; family Phasianidae; genus Pavo; species Pavo muticus. Next base: position 629,457 of record JACDJE010000077.1, read on the forward strand.
ACCAGACACACACTAATAGGCCCATACTAATAGGCCCCGTCTGTTTTCAAAGACGTTTCCCATCCCTTCAGATCTTTGTTCCACATAGCAAGGCGAATGCAACACATACAGTTTCAACTGATCTTCAAGTTACCTCTTCTATCAAACATGGCCCTTAGGGGAAAACCTCTCTTCCTTAATACAGTGTGCATTACTGTAAATAAATACTGACCGCCCTTTTAAAAAAAACAACAAACAATCCTTTCACTACTATCCTAATTCCTAACATGCCACATTGCAAGATTCAAGCAGATGACTTCATAACAACAATATGCCACAGGCCCGGTTTAATGTGCCCATAATGATTAAAGGAACGTCTTCCTTGTTTACAGTGAGATGGGGAAGGGCAGAGATTACCAAGCACAAACCAGACTGAGGCAGATAGACACCTGACAACGTACATTCCTTTGATGATACGTTAGATTACAGAGATATAGATACAACTGTTGCTTTTGTTGGAATCACCTCAGTTTTCCTAACATATTATTTAACTTTCCAATACAATAAAGCCAGATTCATCACATCTCTGGGGACGTCAAGGATAAGACCATGTTTTACACCCAAGATATCTATTTCTAAGGATGCTCAATATTACCAATGGGAAATGAATCGATTTTCCCAGAGTAAAGCCAACGTGTGACCAGTGTATCGTTGCCTCAGGGAACAAAACACACACAATCGTGAGGAAGCAGAAAATGAGTTCTGTGTGAAAAACAAGATTATTTTAGACACCTGCATGGGTAGAAACAGCCTGCAGAGCCAGAAAATAGGTGAGACGGGTTCTATTTAATTAACTGAAATCATGCCTATAAAATCACTGTCTGACCACGTTTGCACATATCTGCAAGAGTTCAAGCAAAACAGAGGTGTGTGCACATGTAATTTACAGCACACGCGGACAGTATCTTCATCTCTTAAAATTTTAAGTTAAACAAACTGCCCCTGGCATACAGCAACAGATTTATGCAGCTTTTACCTCTGAATCTTCTTCAAGCTGCAGTTGCCTAGCAATAGCCTCATCATCTAGTGTGCTGTCTCTGCTTTCTGAAGGCTATATATAAGAAAAAAAGACCAACAGTCAGTTTCCCCAACATCGTATAAAGATTTCATTTTGTGTACTTCTAGAAAAGGACTGGTAGGCAGACATGCAGCATATTACCCCTACCTCCCTAACCTATACACTTCTAACCAGGGCTGTTTACAAGAGATTTTACTATTCAGAACAAAGCCATATATCATTTCTTCAAATAGTACTGAACATCTCTAAAGCTACGGCAGCTGGTCAGCTTGACAGAGACAAAAACTACACTGCCGATTCTGAACTTCCTCCACACTTCATTTGATGCTCTGTTATTCCATGAACACATACACTATAAAGCTCTGCAAAACAACATCATTCCTCTTTCCCCTCCACAAACTCCCACACCCCACCTTCACCCTTTCCTAAACTATAAGCTGCCTCTCTCGTTCACTCCTCTCAGAAAACTGCTGTAATATTTTAAGAAAAGTTACGTGGGAAAAAGCAATAGAGAAAGCACTGCTTCCAACTTCATGCTGTCTTCTCAAATATAGAACTACTCTACAGTTGTATTTGCAGACTTGATATGCTTGTACATACTGTCAAAATGGCCCTTACACTTGAGTGGTTATGAAAAAGTAACCTTACGTAGTACAAAAAGAAGAATCTTCTGAAGGTCATTAAGTTAGCCATTTTGTTCTGCATTCAGACACACTAGCAACCTAAGGGAAAACCATCAGTACTCACTTCCTTCCTTTTACTTGCTACCAGTTTCTTTTCTGATCGCTGGACACTTCTTGTCCCAAAGTAATCAAGAGCTGAGGTGGGAGTCAGTTTCACTGGAGATAATGGTTTGGTTTTAGCCTGTGGCTTTACATCTCCTTTTTTCACTGTAGCTGCTCCTGGACAACTGATTGCTGATGTCCCATTCTCCTTCGGCTTCAGGGAAATTCTCTTACTGACAAAGTCATCCTCTTCATCTAAACATGAAGAATATTATATTACTTCTGACATGTGGTTCTCATAATGTCCAGAGAATTACTTTGGTCAGGTTGCATTAACACGGACCCTACGATAATGGTAGGCCTGTTTAGAAGTTGATTTGGAGCAAAAGAGGAAAACAAATGGTCACATTACATTATGGAATATTTAGCATCTAAATAGCATAGCTAAATCTGAATAAATTGACTGCTAAAATAAAGCCACAGAAGTCTGCAACCTGCGTAAACACATTCCTTCTCATTCAGAAAGGTTTGCAGAGTGCCTTCCCCTCTTACATAAGGTAGCACATAAACAGAAATACAGGTCACTGAAATCTGAACTATCATCCAACTGCACAGCACAACTCTGCAAATAACATACATAAAATAAATCTAGCTTTGTGTTTCATTGGTTTGTAGCATTCATTAATAGATCACCTAATATATGCTTTGTACTCTTACATACTACTATTGGGAAACAATAATAGAACATTGTACTTATAAGCACCCGCAGCAGATTCTCACATATGATTACAGGGCATGAATAATTACTTAGTTATTTGTCAAGTACTGCTCACACCCTGTCAGTCCTTTAGTAAAACATGCTGTTAAACTATCTCTGCTTAGTCACAATTTCTAGGAGCTGTTCTCTACCCTCCGTATTTCTGCAGTTAAGCTCGCTGTCCTTCCAGGACACCCAGAAGCACCTCACAGAAATGCAGCCGTTTCAGAGAAAGCAGGAATCACACAGGACTTCAACATACAAAACCAGATTTTTCAATTAATAAAAATAATGACGCCACCAAACACAGGAGGTGGAGGAAGCAGCATACACAGTGGCAATAAGTATTAGCCCACAGATCACCGAACAAAAACAAAACTCAATTTTAGCTCTTGGGATTCTCCCATAATAGACTGTACATTGTTTTCCTAGCAATGAAAAACAGGAAGAAAGCTTGATGGTCCTCCATTCATTCTGGACCCAAACTCTTCACACAGTCAATCAACAAAAAAGATCACCAAGGACTTCAAAGAGTTGTGCGTCAGGTTGTGAAGCCTTGCTGACAGTTATACAAATGAAACCCTATCACTGAAGCATACAAAAAGCTACAGCCACCACTGCCAAACAGATTAATATAAAGCCACAGAAGACAAACATCGCTGGACAAACTTTTCGACTAGTGATAAAAGCACTTTCTTGTGAAATCTTCAAGAATTCAAGAGTGAGAAAGGCAAAAGAAGCAAACTGCAAGTAAAGCCCTGAACTGAACAGACAATACGAAAGGAATATGGCTCACAGACTGGAAAGAAACAGAGGCAGTCTTATTTGCATGCCCCTAACTGAAGTCTGGTTTTACTTCTCAAGATGTACATGTTTTGACTACTCGCACAGCATATCATGAACAAAAATGTTCTAAGCTGCTTTATAATTAAATTTAAATTCACATTACTATTCACAGAATCATAGAATGGCCTGGGTTGAAAAGGACCACAATGATCATCTAGTTCCAACCCCCCTGCTATGTGCACGGTCGCCAACCACCAGACCAGGCTGCCCAGAGCCACATCCAGCCTGGCCTTGAATGCCTCCAGGGATGGGGCATCCACAACCTGTTCCAGAGTGTCACCACCTTCTGTGTGAAAAACTTCCTCCTAATATCTCATCTGAGCCCCCCCCTGTCTCAGTTTAAAACTATTCCCCCTTGTCCTATCACTGTCCACCCTTGTAAACAGCCATTCCCCTTCCTGTTTATATGCTCCACGCGTTCATTTCCCAGCCACTAAGTTAAACTCCCATATTTCCTTTCATGCAAGAAAATTGTTTTCTTAATCACTTCTCTTAGTTTAAATTATGTTGTATGCTCGCTATCTCTATTTTATAACAAATTATAGATCTTCTCTTCTGGTTCACTTTTTCTCAATGGATGGAGGCACCCCAAGCATTTTAGGCATCAGCTGTAACCTCCTGCTCCTGGTCACGTACTAAGCAGCACTTAACACAAATCAACAGGGATCCTGACTATTCCTGTGAAAGTTCAGAGAAAGAAAAATAGAGCAAAGTACTGCAAGGGAAAAAACTGGTTCAGCGCTTCAATCGAGAATGCCCCAAGATTAAAAAAAAAAAACCTAGCAGAAAATGGAATTTCAGCCAATTCAATTCATGAGGCAATATATGAAAGACAAAACTGAAGCCCAGGTCCCTCTGAAAGCTTCACTATTCTCAGCCCAATTACGCATTTTGCTCAGGCAGCAGTAGATACTTTATTGCCACTTAGCTGACTTTAACTGCTATCTATCTGGGGGAGTCAGACACCAAATGCTTCAGGCTCCTCATCTACAGCGGCGTGAGGTCTGGATGTGAGCCTGCTCTTCTCAAACCCAGTTTCAGAATTATTTTGCTTCTTTTAACATTTCTAGTTTAAATGAGAAAATACGTTTGCCAGAGTAAAATGCACTTATTAGTAAAAACAAGCTCATGTCAAAGTAATTACATTCACTTGTTCAAGAAGGAGACATCCAGCTGACCAGCCAGGAACTTTCTTTTAATATAAGACTGCTACCACGCTGGAAAAGAATCCTTATTTACCACTCACTGCTATTGCAGAAAGTGCATGCAAGATGGAATTTTTCTCTTTATTCACTCAGTTTTTTTTATATTGCTATTTAAGTGGTTACAACAGGATATTGCTTTCCCTCAATCAGAGGGAAGTAGAGTAAATATAATTAACTTTTAATTAAAAAGGATGTGGATTTGAGTCACTTATGATGCCGGTGCTAAGCACCATGGATGACTGGAGCTTTGCTTTAATTACGTCCTTCCTAGAAACAACAGAATTGGAAGCATTTACACACTGCAAGTGCTCAACAAGAACAAGAAACAGCACTTCAGGACAGCCACATATAAATGTAAATAGAGAAAGATGGATAAGAGCACTAAAATGGTCATTAGGAAACAAAGCCACTCAGATTGCACTAACTGGCATTCAACAGATGCTTTATCGGACAGGACCTCGGGCTGGTTTCATCCCGGGTTCATGAACTTCCCAAAAGATCAGGAGATTACCTGATCACCTGGCATCCCTCGCTTATTTCAAGCATGTAAGAACTTGAACTATTTCCACTAACACCCTTAATACTTCTTCCTTGAAGCAAACTGCTTGTGCATGCCTACTGCCACAGAAGTCAACAGCACGGTTGATTAATCCGCTGTACACTTACAGTTCCCTTACAAACACAAAGGTGACTTAATTTACAGCCTTAAAAGTATTAGGGGAGTCCCAGCACCGCTACCGGACCGCTCAGATCACTGCTTCTCACCATACGACCAGTTTTGTGCTACAAAAATGGGAGGAAGACATTCCCGCTCACAGAGACTAGACAACGATTTCTGGGAAAACAAAAATGAAAGTTTTGAATTCAGCTGATGGTCAACTGCAAGTTAACAGCATTTTCACAGCCCTGTCTTCCAGAAATTGCCAGGTGAACAGCTGAGATGGGATTGCAGAAGTCCCCGCCCCCAAATCAGGCTAAGAAATGGGAATTAATTTTATCACCAACTAGACGACTTTTACTTTGTAGAACATCAGTATAGCAGCACGCTACTATCAGAATACTACTGCCTGTTTATATCCACACACTGTGCGCTATACAAGGAATGCACACCCAGAACAAACACATCTGTGGTTTGGGTTTTCCCAGCGTTACCTCTGCAGACTTACAAATGCAAGCTGAGGACACGTATTTTAGTCGAGTTTTCCGGAAATTAAGTAGATGTAGCAAAGAGAAAGATACTCATGTGGTTAATGGAACAGATGTGCATGACAGTCAGGAGATTGCTTTTAATTATTTTCAATACAAACACTACACATGAAGCAGGGCCCTTCTGCGCCACGTAATTCACAACAACAAGCTGCCCTAGCAACAACCAATAACTGTTATATGCTGGATGGGTTTAAGAACTATTCTGTGAGACAAGAACATACCCCGCTTCCATTTTATAGCAGCACAATGAGGTTAATTAACTAATTCCTGCAGTCCACCTGCAACTGCTTGTTACTGGTTGGTTTTAAAACCGACTCCAAACATGAGCGGTGCATCTATACAAGGAGTAACCGGTACGTAGTAGGAAAAATGTATGTTGAACACAGAAGCCTGCAGACTATCACATAAAGGCCTTCTACACAGCTAGAGGATAGCACCCTTCCCAAAAGTCACTATACCTCCACTACTTGTGTCAGATGACAAAACTCCAGATATTCTTCAGTTTTAATGGTGCCACATCTGCACAGGGACTTCAGACAGCTCCTGTCCTAAAGAACTTGCAGTAGGTACTGCTGCCAAGCTGAAGTTCAGGGTGGATAAAATAATGCTTGTATTTATTATTTTAGGCACGTGTTTATCAGTACTTAACAGTTCCAACACAAGGTAGGACTCTGTATTTCGTATTCAACTTCTGCTTAAAGTAAATCTTTAAGAAAGCTATGATAACCATCTCTCCTAAAAATGTATTTTCTATCATCCTCACCTAAAACCACAATAGTTCCAATCCATATTTCAAAGCCTAGTCTGTGTAGTCATTTAGATTCCCAGTGTCATTTCTCAACAAGCCAGTGAATTTCAGACGTACTACAAACATGTACTTTAAACCACAATTGTTAGCGCTCTGCCTATATCCACATCTCAAGGTTCCATTCTGTTACAAAAATTTAATGCCTACCAGAGCCATTCAAGTACCATCCCCTGAAATCTATTTACATCTGTTGGGATTTTCCCCTTATCAGACATAATTTCAAGAAATTGTTATACTTTTCACTAAGGAAAGAGGGCTCTGGGATCCCAGAACCTTAATGGAATAACTGCCACACCTCATTGCAGTTACACGCTTCAGTGCCGAACTACACAGCCACTGAAACTCCTTCATTCAGTAAATACCAAATGAAATTCTTAGTCAAATACGCACATTTCTGTTATTACAAATATCTCTAGTAAGACATTTTGGTGCCATTAAAGTAATCAGCCTTCTGATATATTTTTAAATGCAAAATAAACGAACGTCACCATAAATAATCTGCAAGCCACTAATCAGAGCAACTCCCTTTAAATTAAATAAGCACAGTGCCATAGAAACTGCTGCATGTATCACCCTGGCGTGCAATCAGAAGTTATCAGTCCATTAACACTTTCCAGCTCATTACAGAGAGCTTTATGCACTTGAACTGGTTAGTTTCGCCATAAGAGCAGCTGTATTTTCCCAAAGCAGATCCAAATCCCCACCACACAGTGAAGCTTCTTGTTCTGGTTTATTGTCTAATGTTACCTGCATGGTAAGAACATCCAGTGCTGTCAAAGAAACAAGGTGGAGGAAGAACCTTGAAGAAAATCCAAGTGGGTACAACTCAAATACGTGCTCAGAAACCTTAATACTGAGATGCGTAAAATAAGGAGGAGCTGTAATGCTACTTTCTAAATGCAACACTAAGTTTTTACTACCAAGCTTCTTCAAAAACCTGACAGGGTTAATAACATTTCATTTAAAAAAAACATACTTCATGTGCAACCACACCTTAGGAGAGGTAAAAAGGTCACTGTTTAAGAATGAGGAAACACTACTCTACTTCACACTGCAACTCTCGGCTCCTTTAGCAATACTACATCTGAAGAGCTAGGCAGATTTTTATTAAAGGATCCATGTCTTTGAGGTCAGGAAAGTTCCCCTTCATTACAGGCTAAATAAACTATGCTCTGTTGACTTCTTAACACAATGATTTGTTGAATATAGCTTTATTCCAAATTGACTGGGTAAAGAAAGACTGCACACCCCTTAAGAGATACTATGAATTCTAAAAGTAATTTTGCTGGTTTGTTATATTTTTTAAACAATAAGCCTCAAAAATCCACAGAAAAATGGCAACTTTAGTGCCTAGGAGCGTAACTAACTCCAGAAAACTTTGTTAGCACTCAACACAGCAGTAACTATTACAAAAGACACAATGAATGCATATGCACCATAAAGGAACTGAAAAAGCCCCTATTAAATGGCTGTATCAGAAGATCCAAAGCAGGTGATATTTTCAATCAATGCTATGCTTTTCCCAAGCCCACGACAATCTTAAGAAGCACTACGGTCACAAAGTCCACAAAGGAGAGCGTGAACCAGTGAACCTCACCAGGCCGATCTTATCACTCAAATTAAACATACTGAATAGTTAAAATATGCTTACAGCAATGGGTAAGTATTGAAAAAAATTAAATGGGGAGAGTCTAAAGCAAACAATTGGAACAACTTCAGAATCTCTGATTTTTATCTTCCGAAAAATTATATACAGCTGAGTGCAAAGTTTACTCCAACCATAGCTAAGTACTGCCTCTTTTACGACCCCAGGTTCTAGCTTATAAGCTTATGTATATAGGTCTTGTACACAACACACTGCCCTGAAGAAGTCGGGCTCATTTACACTCACAAAAACGCTCTTCTCGCTATTTCTGAACTATTACAGGACCCTTCTGTTGTGCTACTGGTATTCCCACTTTTATGCACATATATTGTCTGGAGAAGAGGAGGCTCAGGGGAGACCTTATTGCTCTCTATAACTACCTGAAGGGAGGTTGCAGTGAGCTGGGGGTCAGCCTCTTCTCTCGTGTGACTAGTGATAGGGCTAGAGGGAATGGCTTCAAGCTGCGCCAGGGAAGGTTCAGGCTGGACGTTAGGAAATACTACTTCTCTGAAAGGGTGGTCAGGGGCTGGAATGGGCTGCCCAGAGAGGTAGTGGAGTCACAGACCCTGGAGGTGTTCAAAGAACGTTTGGACGTTGCGCTGAGGGACATGGTTTAGCAAGAACCATTGGTGATGGGTGAATGGTTGGACTGAATGATCCTGTGGGTCTTTTCCAACCTTAGTGATTCTATGATTCTACGATTCTATGCAAGGAAAAATGAGGCACATAATCAAGTTTTAAGAAGTACATTGAGCACCTAGGCACCTAATTAAATTAATTTCCACACAGCTTCACGGCTTGCTCCTACACACTTTGTCCTCTGCAGCACCAGTCCCTGATTCTCCACAGAGTTTCTCCCAGAACCCATACTATCCTTCCTCAGGTGTACTGTAAGTCAAACTCCCTTGAGGTTTGACTGATCTTTCATAAAACCTGATAAAGGAAAGCTGCTTCATGAAGACCTGTTTTACCACTTTCACTCATTTTCCATAAGCACGGCAACTCCTGAGCATATATACAATACTAATGCTGCCCAGGAAGTAAGAGTGGCAATTTTTTACTTCCATATGAGATGTTTCAATGTGAAACATACTTATTCATTGAATATCTGCTGCTACTTTGAATTAGTGGTTGGACTTGGGAGATTTTTGGTCACTAGTACCAGTGTTTACCCAATTTTTTCCCTGCCCTCTCTTTGGATATCCTCTGTATGAAAAGAGTTGATGTTCAGCCAATACACTGGCAAGCTGTTTTTTGCCCTATATTCTAATCCTTGAGGAATGCTGTTCCTCCCATCCTACTCACTTTCTACCATCTTCCATTTTCCTAGCCTTATGAATAATTCAGCCTAGCACCTAGAATAAGGCCTTTAAAAAAAACTGTATTTTACAATATTCAGACTGTCAAAGCAATTGCTACACATGCATAAATACTGTTGCACAGTATATATGACAGATTATTGTTCACTAAAAGCAAATGAAGTCACAACTCCTGCCAAACAGCCACTTATGATGAAACCAGGTAAGGTTCATCACATCATAACAACAGGTCATCTTCCACAAACAAAACCCAAGGTTCCACACTTCTTTAAAATAACACTGTTAAATAGTCAAACAAGTACAACACCTGGACTTTTCCCAATCCCCGGGACTGTTCTACCACAAGGCAGGCTTCCCCCCCCCCCCCACTCCTTGTTACCTGCCAGAATAGCTCCACTTCACCCATTAATTTAAATAAGCATTAAGTTTGTTTCAATAACAAAGTACTTCTTACAGAACCACAGAGAGCAATTACTCCTGCTTTACTTTTTACCTTTCTAGAATAAGTAAATAAACTCTTACACAAACCAGAAAGTAATTCCTACAGTGGTATTTAAGAGAACTGTATCCCACAGAGTTATACAGGAGATCCGAAAAGAAATTCAAGTAATCACAGGAAGTTTCAAATGAGATCCAAACAATCAGTTGAGATAAAACCAAGTTTCTCATGACTACTCAACACCAGAAGACTTTTTCAATCATTTCTGAGGACACTGCTCCAAACTCAGTGTTCTTCTCAAAGGCTGTCATTAGGATCTTTTCTACACTCCTGTTCTTTTAAAAGATATTTATCCCAAGCAAATAGCTGAGACACACTCGATAGAAATCTCTCCCGAACTCCAATAAGCTGAAGAAACAGTCTACACAGATTCAATATAAACAAAATCCAAGAGTTAAATCTCAAGATTATAAAGATGTTGTTTCAGACTAAGTCAACCTTGTGTGTATTTAAAAGTCTTTAGATAAGAGCAACCTTGATCCATGGTTTTCAGGGATTTCACTAATAACCTTGACCAGTGCTCCCATGGTATCCCTATGAAGAAAAGCTTGATTACACCACCTAGAATTGCATCATAAACCTAATCAATGCGTTTTGTTCCCCAGGAATCCAATCATTTATCTATTCTGAGGTCAATGCTATTAAATATCCTTTATAATAGGAAAACTGTCAAAGGAAATTAAGTTTTGAGTAAAAGATAGGAACAAGCAAGACGGGAAAAGTGTTTGGGATAGTTCAGCAAATTGAGTTCATCTCCACACACAGCACGGTACAGCTAAATGGCGGCTCAAACATCTAGGACAAGTAAAATAAGCACAATCCATCTTAGAAGCAGGGATTATGAAGACAGCCCGGAGGAGGAAAGAGGCAGAGCAGGGGAAAAAGCCAGCTGAGTCACACACACCTCTAATTGGATGCCATGGCAAACAAAACTCAGAGGGTTAACAGCAGAACTGGAAATCTAACACTTATAAGACATGTTTTATCCAAGAAGGTTTGGATTCAAGTCTGCACAGGCCTTGATCAGTTTCTAGGAATCTATACAGGGAAGTAGTGCAGCCAGTAAAGATCTCGAGAGCACAAAACAAACGCATAAGACCTGATAGTTAAAGCCTCAGCTAAACTCAGACTGGATGAAGCATGCAATAAGATGTAGGCAGATACCCTGCAAACAGAAGGAATACCTCTGCGACCAATATCTGCCCATACAGTGTTGTAACTCTGAGGAAATACTACATTTGCTTTTGCACAGGTGATCCGAGTATGGTAACCAGTATTTGGTATCAAAATACCTAAGTTTATTTGCATTACAACAAATCAATGGGAAGCTACAGTAGCTCCATGCAGAAAAACATACTCGTGTTAAAAGCAAATCTGAAAAGAACAAACATAACAAGATCCGATTTAAAGTGAGTAGCTCTCAGCAGTGCACCCTTCAGAAGCAGAACACCAGTCTTTACTTTACAAAGAGGAACTGAATCAAATTTAAGATGCTTTCAATCTGTGTTATTCAGTCAATCAGGAATAAGAACCTTAATAAGTGTCACAATTTTAATAACTGAATTCTTTTTGCCTGCATGTACAGTCTTAACCCTTAAGTGTCACTAAAAGATCTCTTACTGAAAATGCAATGGGAGAACCATTACTAATAAAAGCATAACCAGAAGTTGCAAACACCTTTGCAAATATATCAAATACTCTCAGGAGAAAAACAAAACTCTTCACGTGACAACACACGCATTCATATACATTCAGCCAAATGTTTTCAGATGCCAAATGAAGTCTATCCCAAGATGTACTGAAGTATTAAATTCCAGAACAGCTGTTAATTTGCTTCAGAGATAAACTTCAGAGTTCACAAAACCTGAGTATGCTCAAGCCACAAATAAGACGAGTCTACATAAGCTGATGTTTACCTGTCAACCAATACTAGCCAATACCAGCAACTTTTCCTGAACATCTCAAATTTAATAGAGGAAACTGCATGATGTGAAGAAGTAACTGTAAACAAAACAGCTTCATGATGCAACAAAGAAAACCTGAAAGGATCACACAAAAAGCAACACTGAGAAGTGGCACTAAGGAACAATGACAATACAAACAACCACAACAAATTAATACGCAATCATCTTACAAAGAAAGTCTGTCCTTACTTTTCCATTGAAGGGTATTATTTATAGCTTGAGTTAAGATTTTAGTTTTGGTTCAATTCTACAGTTTCTAAAGAGAAGACTAAATCTAAACAAAAATTCTGCTCAGAATATAGCAGCGAATCACCGCACATTTTTTCCAACAGGCTACAGAAGACCTGCAAATGATCAAAAACAGTTAATTATAATTAATGGTTAGTTTTATCAACTCATTCCCATAAAAAGCAAAAACAGCTCCATAATTTAGAAGGCTGAAATCCAAGACTGACAAGCATGGTATATACATGGCATATGCAAGTTTTTTTTACCATTGCTTTTTCCAAGTCTTGTTCTTCCTAAGAGCCTAACAGACAAATCATGTTCAAAAAAAAAAAAAAAAAGAAAAAAAAAGGGTTTTATTTGCAGTCACCAACATATTCTGCAAAGTGTAAAGACATGGAAAATCACACACAAACTTCAACTAAAAAAATCTAGATTTTCAAGCCTACTTCCGGTAACCAGCAGCCATTTCACAGAACGTGCTACTGAACAGCTTACCTGTATGAAAAAGGCATCTCGTACATTATTGCCTCCTCTAGGGCTATGGAACAAACAGAACCATTCCAGCTTGTGCAGTCACATGCCTCATTCAAATATCACTACTCAGAACTACACTGCTCTTTACAACAGTGGAGACTAAAATTCTGAAGTGCTTTTCGTTAGCTTAAGGAGAACAAAATCTTTTCTTCTCCCTATGAGGTCTTATTACAAGTATTTAAGAGTACCCCAGTCAAACAACCCTATAATGCAACCCACCCCACTACAACTGCATATGAAGCATCACATTCCCATTACCTGTCTCTGAAACATAGACGACAGGATGCTGCTTTAGAACTTTACCAAGTTTTGGAGTAGCTGCTTTCTTCTCTGATGGCTTCTTGGTTTTTTTCACAGACTGCACCTCCTCTTCTGAATCTGTATTTTGACCACAGCATGAATGTACATTTCTTCCATGTACAGCACAGACTTTAAGCAGTAAATCCTCTAACATCAGTTAATGTGTTCGCATACTATCAGCTGAGTTAGAAAAAGATATTACAGAGCACAGCCTCATTCTTCTAAATTGTTTGGTTGTTTGTTAAGTGTAAGGAAATATTGTTACACAACCGTCAGATTACCACATCAAGTTTTAAAAATAAAAATTAAAAAAACCACCCACACCTCATCACAATGGACCTTCAGCATAGATTCATTAGCCAGATTAAACTTATAAGGCATTATACTGTGTTGGCTTATTCCACAATACCTACTTCAAAAAGCTATCAAGAGGCTAGAGTAGATAAATGAAGTTGTATTCCTTGATTTCTCAGAGCGCTGGCAGGCTGCCGCTCAGCTCAACATCCTCTACATCCCAAAAGCTGCCAGGAGGACACACCTACCCCACTGAAGATGATATGTGCCAATATCCAAATAAGCGTGCAGGACAAGCTGAAGCAGCGGACACAACTAACATGTTTAACAGAAAGTTACACTACAAAGCCTAGCTTTTTCCACATTAAACCCCAGTATATAATTAAAATTACAATAACAGAAAATGTATATAAAAATATATTTGAAAAAAAAAACCTATGCCCAATTGTTCTCTAAAAAAACTTCTCCATCTTTATGAACTCAGAGCCATGCTTCTCTTCTCCTACTGTTAACGGGCAAAAGTTAGCAATATCTGACAATAACAGCACTAAAGTGAAGCTGAACAAATATTTAAAGGTAGCAGTTGAATTATGTATTACCTTTGTACACCAACTCTAAACAGAAATATTTCTACTGCTACTCCCTACAGCAAATAGTTTGTGAAACAGTGTATTTGAACACATTTGCCTGTTTATAATAGCATCATTCTGACAGATGCGAGTCATCCCTTTTCTTCTACAGAAGAATCCACCTTCTACTAAGTCACTAAAACTTCAGGATAAAGTCTTCAGTGGAAGAACTGCACAAGCTCCTACTGTCTGTTTGACAGTTTCACAGACGTTCAGAAGCCAGCCAGAGATTAAATGACATCACAGATAGGAATCACGTAGAAGTTTGTATCTATAGATTACGGGGATTTTTTGCTTTTCCTGCCCTGTTAGGATAAATAACGCCCTACCCTGGATGCAGGTGACTGTGTACTATAACTTCACAATTGCAGACCGTGCATAAACGTATTACAGGAGACTTTAAAAATACTATTTTGTATTTCAGTATGTGTCTGAGGTCCGGTGTGTTTCAATCCCATAGTTTTACATTTATCATACGGAACACATTTCTTTCGTTATTCAAAACGCTGATCATCATCTTCTAAAATACTGTGTGTAATAATAAGGAAAACACCTTTTACAGCACTCAGAAATTAAAAACAAAAAATAACAACAAAGAAATCACAAATAAACCATTAACCTGTCAGATTAGTGAAATTAAAATAGGGTTTTCAAACTTCTACGTGATTCCTATCTGTGATATCATTTAATCTCTGAATGCCTGTGAAACTGTCAAACAGACATATGTATCTTCGTAACCATGAAGTTCTGGAACTTTAATAGAATTAGCTATTCGGCCTACTTGTATTTTACTTTCTAAATAGAGGTTTTGCTAGAAGTGCACATGAAGGCACACGCTGCACTCATCCATCATTTTTAACTATCAAACAATTATTACAGTAAAGTAATAAAAATCACCAGCGCATTCAAAGATACCTCCCTCCCCTAGCAGAGCTGCCTATAAAGCGGTTTTAATTGCATTTACCAAAGACAACAAACCAAGCACAGCTCCCTGTCAGATGTAGTATTTACCTAATCAACCATTATGCAAAAGATAGAAAGGAGTATTCTGAAACAACTGTGAACATTACCTGAATCATAGATTATTCTTTTTTTCTTGTATGCCTGCTTTTGTTTGGGAACATCTTCACTGGGTGAACTCTTAACCTAAAAGAAACAATTCACTGGCTCAACCAGCAAACAGGTCCTTCCAGCCTTTAATCAGCTAAACTTATGAGTTGAAAACGATTTCTCAAGGAAATTATTTATTTACCAGTATTACTTTAAAGAACAATCTTCTGCTAACTCATGGGTGGGAGTGGAAAAGGGGCAAAGGAGAGGAGATGAGGAACTAACTGCACTAGCAAAGTTCAGCATGCTCCAAGTAAACAGTAGACAATTATACTGATAGTAAATACGCCAGTTTAACGCCAACTGAAGTAAATCAAACAGATTTTCAAGCTGTTCCAAGTTTTTAAAGTTATGACTTTAAAAAACAATGATGCAAGCAATTGCATAATCAAGAAACGAAGCACTTCACAAATAAGGCAAGCAACACCAACCTTCGTTTCCTTTCCCCTCTTCTTCCCACTCGATTCTCCTTCCCCGTTTTTTATCTTCTCACTCTTTTTCACAGCCTCGCATTCCTGTCGCTTTCCAGGAGGCACAACGCCAAAGAACTTCCGGATATCCTATTTAAAGGACAAATACTTCCGTGAGTTTTTAAATACAAGTTAACTCCTAGAAGTTTCACAGTGCAAAAGAGCAGGGCGCTTAAAAGAACATTACTCTCTCAGAAGCTCTTGTTACAGTATTTGTTGATGGACAAGTTTTTCTCAAAATCACAAAACACAGGCTAGATAGTTAAAAGCAGCTGCTCAGACACCGCACAGCCTTTCTCTTGTCCCTCGGTCACAAAAAAATAAGGTATTTTTCCCCTTTCGACAGCCACCTCATACACTCAGAATCTTTCCTTAGCGATGAAATGCAGCGACTTCAAACAGATGTCTGCCTGGAGTTCCTTTTTCCCACTTAATCATCACAAAGCGAGCCCAAAGAATTCTGGTAGTTAACATGACCAACCTGGGCATGAAGTAGAATGCAACGTGAAAAGACAAAAAGTACCAAGAGCTACAAAGCAGCCGACTGGCAGGACGTACCATACCCACCACCTTCTAATAAAACTTAAGGCAGCAACTCTGATCTCACTGAAAAAATTAGCCAGCAAGAAGCAAATTAAGATTTCAATAAAGAGAAAAATTATATTAAGAACGTAAGACTCCTAAAGGTGGATTTTGGAACCATATTTTCTTATCCTACCACAGAAAAACCATAAAAAGCTTTCTAAATACTCAAGATTAGAAACTGAAGCTTCAATTAAAAGAAGCCCCCACGCAAAACCCTGTCTGACAGCTGTTTATTAAACTAGTATTACAGCATCATTAAAAAAAAGAAGCACAAAATCTGTACCTCTTTAGCATCACCACCTCCAGGGGTAGCAGCCATTTTAGCTTTAAAGAAAGCCTCTGGTACGGCCAAAATATATGGCAGGTAAGGGCTGTGGCTCAGGGCCCCACCCTCCCCAGGTGAGAACTATTCCCTATTAGAGCAGCAGCTATCACACACCTAGGTAGTGTTATCCCCCCTGCAGGGAACTACCAGTAAAGTAGTAAATGCTTAGGAAAACATAACGTGAAATCTCCATAAAAACACGATCAATGATTATGTCTGTATCAGGCTCCTTTTTTCTCATCAGTTCCCTCATGATTTGGATTTGGATTAGCAGAGTTTATTGGGCCTAAAACCAATAGAATAAGTAACTTGAAAGCATAAAATGGGACACACACACATTTATTTAGCATGCTTAGCCGAAAACAATTTTCTAGAACCAGAAGTGTTATTTCCCATAGAAATGCAGTCTGTTTACTTTTTACTGCATATGTGACTGATCCAGCAAATGAAGACTGGTAGACTGAGAATTCCTCTTCAGTAAGACTGTACACATTTCTACCTATGGAATCTGCTCCTCGAGGCATTGATTCTCAACACGCAGCTGTTTTACACACACTCCTCACGCCATACTCTAGTACTCTTAAATTCTGACCCCAGATTCAGAACGTTTGAGCAAAGCACGTACTTAAAAAAACCCCTAAGAAGTTATGTAGTGGATTCGTGGCCCAGATAACACCACCATCATTATCGACGACTTCTTCTCGTAAGGCAGCACAACAGAAAAGCTGGTTACAGTCCTCACTAGATCTTTTACATAGTAGCATAATTCAAACACCACAACACTGCAAATCAAACCGACTTTAGATTAAAGTGAGTTTTTCACAGTGAGAGATGTCAGTTATAAATGTAAAATATTTGGTGAATAATTACTTTTAAATCACTAGTAACTCCGTTCTAGTAATTTAACTAAAACCTCTTTAAGTGTGCTGATCTGCATTAATATTAGACTGTTTTTTAATGGACTGATGGAAATTGTATGGAAATACCATCATATCCTGGATTATGAAATGAAGACTTAATAAAGGAGATGCATGAAACTGATCTGCCTGCCCCAGCTTCTTCCACTACTTCCATCACTGTTCCTCCACTGTGAAAGCCTGAATCATACCACGTAAATTCTTATTTTCTGTCTCATCAGACCTCATGACTTTTTTGTTTTGCTCAAAGCAGCATCTTCTAACTATCAAGCAATCACCACCACACTACTTCTTCCTTGAAAATACTGCTGTAATACAGCAACTACAGATTTCAAAATTGCTTCCCTGTGCTAACACAACACTGTTATCTTGGCTGCAAATTACCAGTCCTCAGAAACAGCGGCACTTTTCCTTTTGTATTTCTACTACTGTATGAGTGTATTAAATACTGTAAATGTAACCACACAGAAGCCACCTGGACATTTCCGAATAAAGGATTTTATTTGAGTAATAAATTTTCATTTTCCATATTGACAATCTTCTTATGAGTGACTAAACTACAGAGCCCTAAGCTACAAAGGAAATTCAGCAACTATGTAGCAGCTTCTTCAATCTTCAGTTATATATCCCCCAATTTCCTTCAGTCATCCTACTCTGCAGAAGAAGAAGTAACCTTGTTAGCCACTGCTGGGCTATAAAAGATGGTGAATTCGGAATTGCGTGGGAGACCAGTACATCACAGTGCAACAACAAAGTCATCTTTCAGAGAAGCTTTTATCTGAGATTCATAACAGGAAGATTTTTATGCTATTTATCAAGGGATGACAGACAATTAATTCATTGCACCTTTTGCAGAAATGAAGCAAACCGTCTACCAAAATGACTCCATGCAATGCACTACATAAGCTTGGTTCCCAGATAGTATTGCCAGCCACCATTCTGGTTTTACCTATTTAACATCCTGTGACCAATAGGATGTTTTGTATATACTGTTGGTATATAATGCCATTCACACACAAGTTCCCCGTTTGGCAGAACGGCATATGCTCACTCAAATGAGAGAAGGCTGGCAGCAATGTCACTGGCACGTTTCCTCTGGGACCTGTGTCCTGTGTGCCTGTGGAGATGAACTCACCAGCACAGCTGCCCCAGGCAATCCCCTAAACTACAGAACTGAAGAGCCAGGGCTATACTAGTGCAGCTCTCCGGGGTGCTTCAGCAGCAGCAATCCTAGGTGTAACTTGGAGCGGTTTCACACAAGTAGGAGGGAGGGTCAATGAAATTACTGCTCAGTATGACAGTTTAGAGGCATCTTAACTCACAGCTATCAAATAAAGGATTCTGAGCCACACCTGGGCACCAAATTTTGCAGATACCTAGCCACAGTCCCAGCCAAGGCCCAATATTTCTGATCACTCCCACTAGATTAGGGAGGTAGGTAATGCCTAACACCAGGACAGCCTGAACAGCTGTGTTCAGGTGCGCTGCTTCCTGTACTACCTCAGTACTAGCTCTGCAGCCTAGTTACTGCCAGTTTTGACTGTTGTTTCAAATCGTCAGTCTTACAAGACAGCAATGAATCACAGTAGGCTGCATGTTTTCTCTTGGAAGATTTGTATACACCCATTTTACTAGGGAGAAACAGAAAGTGAAACCCATTTGTTATTAGTAGTAAAGGGTGGTACCCAAAGAGCTTGCCAGGATAACTTTCAAGACTTCAGTAAATATCCAGCTCAAAAAAAGTCATAAACGTTCCATATTGGTTTTCTGTGACATATTTTCCTGCAACAACAGCTGTTCCAGTGTTTAGATGACGGAGCAATCCCAACACCAAACTCATTAAGTAGTAGTTTTAAAAGACCAGTGCCCAATAAAGCAGAATACTTTCAAAAATAACATCATACAAATATGTTTGCATCTCCGAACTACATTCTGAAACAGAAAACTGAATTTCACTAACTCAGCTCAATGACTGCAATGGGAAGCAGCACAACCTGAAGCATTCCAAAAGGTGTCCATAAGTGCCTTGCTTGTACAGGATAGTTCATACTTATTTACAGTCTGTCTATTTTAGTGCAAGTTCTGCAAAAACATCAGCTCTGACATCTGGCATCTCCAGAAAAATTGCATTACCTGAAACCAATTGTATAACATCACTTCAGTTAAACCAGTAACTCCTGCTTGGATAACTATACTGAAGTTAATAGCGGTAACTGAGGCACAGGTACTGTACGGCATTTTTAGAGCAGAATCCCAGTTTTAAGTATGCAGCAGCTTATGCCACAGCACTGGCCCAGGACTGTTTCTCTCAGCTAGAGGCAGCTCAAGTAGTCCTGCTCCCCACCACACATCCCCTCTGCTGTACTGGTACAGCTCTTCACACAGGAACTGGGTCAGGCAATTAATTTAGGTAAAAATTGAATCCCTTCCCCACCAATCAACTCACTGTATTACTGCACACATCAGCTCAGCACAGCTGATAAGCTGCAGAACCGATCTGACAGGGGACGTTTCTGTTGGGCACTACATAAAAAAAAGTCTGTTTGTAAGAGCGCAGTATTACAGTATTACATCTTAGCATGCCCCAGCTGCTCCTGAATATCACAGAACAGGCCTACTGACATTACTGGGGTTTTTTTGCCTCTACCTCCACAGCTGCAGCACTGATAGCCATACAACCACTTCTCTTCAGCACTGGAAAGAAAAGAACATGGACTGAGGCAACTCATCCTTTTTCCACGATGGCAGTCTTCCTCTCTTCTAGGAAGTGCCAACACTGAGAGATGCAGGACATTCAGAAGCAGACTACCAGAGGGAAGGGAGGGTCGTCTAGGAAGTTCAGCTTTCTGACAGGCGGCGGCAGAGGAGGCAGCAAAGGCCTTGTCCTGCTGCAGAACTTCTGCAGTCCGTGTGGGGCAGCTGGTGACTTAAATACCACAGGTCATTTGTGTCAGGGCTCTTAGTGCTGGCAGACACAGACAGCTTAGTATTGGATAAAAGATATTAAGATCTATATGAAAAGTCTAAAACCAAAGTTGAGCCAAACTGGCTTTGTATAACATTTTTTAGTTAAGACAGTATAGTACTTGCAAGAGATCCACCTAAGCAGAAAGCAATGTATGTGAGCAACAGACGATGACAGGAGCCCATCTTATAATGGCTGTGTAAGTGAGCAACACTTCAGAAAGGACACACGGGGACACACGTGCTTATAGTTACAATCTCATTAGGGCTTCATCCCCCATTACTTATAATTACATCTACTTTCAGACTTTCAAGTACTTATTTTTCTGCGAACGCAATACACCACCCTGTGCTGAAACAGAAACGCTCTCACGTATCCGGCCTACCACAAGAGGCGGTTAGCAGCCGGGCAGGCAGCGCTGAGGCAGATGGAAGCAGCGGTGGAAGGCGTTACTCTCAGCGGACGAGCGCACGGCCCGTGCCCAGTACCCCGCCGCGTCTGGAGGCGCGGACACCTCCCCCTCGGGATAGTAAACCAAGGGCGGCTGGTTCCCTGTGCTCTCCCACACGCGGGTCTCGGGCCCAGAGGCGGCGGCCTCAGAGCGGGAGCAGCACCACAACCGCAGCACTGACGACCTCCGCATCGCAGCGCGGGACCTCCGCGCCCGCCCTCAGCAGAGAGCCGCGCCGCGTGCCAACGGCTTCAGAGGCACAGGGGCTGCAGCCGCACGCGCCGGGAAGGCGCCCAACCGCCACGCGGCCCCAACGGCGCAATCTGCGCAACGCCGCCCCCCCCCACAGCGGGAGCCGCCTGCGCGGCGCCGGGCCCGCGGCCTTTGCTCAGAGTCCCGGCCCTCGCGGCGCGGGGCGGCGCTGCGCCGCTCTGCGCGCTCACCATGCTGCTGGCGGCGGCGGTGATCTCGCTAGTGGGACGCCTCCGACTCCATGGCTTCCGCCCACCTTCGCGCCAACTCCCGCCACCAGGCGCGCGCGCCGCCGTCGTCACAGCGCGATGGGCGGGGCGGGGCGGAGCGGGGCTGGCCCGGCCGTCGGGGGCGGCCCTTCGGGGTTGGTCCTGCCGCCCTCAGCGGGAAGCGGCGCGCTTCTTAGCGCCCGGCCTTTGGGAGCTGCTGGGCTTCGGCCGGTTGCGCGCCATCCGTTCAGGCCTCGGGGCGAATTTTCAGTTTTCTGCCGTTTGTGTCTCCGCTTATTGAACGGTGGGAGTGAATGCACTCAGAGAAGTGAAATAAAAATCGGACCCCCTCTCAGTGTTTGGTGTTTTAAGTTTGCTGGACCTGCTCAATCTCACTGCTGCCAGAGGTGGAGAAAATGGGGGGGACAGGCAGGACTTCCAACGTCTAAAATACTGCCACTGATTTAGAAAGCCACTCATGAAAGAGCAACGAGCCCAAGTCTCAGTGCAGTTTCTAGCGTTACCGCTTTTGTACCCTGTGTATTCATTACTGTGTTACTGTTTTAGAATGGGAAACTGCTTGGTGGCATGATCAAACTGCAGCAGAGAGAACTGCACACAGACAGGAAGCAGATCTGTTCATCTGATATGAGAAAACATGAATGTCAGTGATACCCATCACTCTGTATGCTCACCCCTGTAAGTTGGTATTTCACTGAAACATCCTTTTTCTGTCAGTGTTGCTGGTAAGCTTTTGGACACATGTGGTCACCTGGAGTCTTTGTTTTATTTGAAATCTGAAACAGATTTCCGCTTAACTCATGAAAGAGCAAGTGTAGCCCACAGCACAGCCTGTGCTCTTCAGTACTTTCTGCTTTTACTATGGAAGCTTGGCTGTAATGGCTATGCAAACAAAACCAGGATCTCTTTGGAAAAACATCTCTAGCAATATGTATGTATTTATGTATTTCTTTCTCATTATATCATTTTTAAAGGCGTGCCTGTTCCTGATAGGAGAATTAAAGAGGAGTTGAAAAGGCTGACATTTGTAAGAGCCACACAAACTGTTTAAATAATGCCAGAAGAATTATTGCAGGTGGTTATCTCTGTTTGTATTTGATAACGCGACCTAGAATAACATCCAGCAGAGCAGTATCTGCTTGCAGGCTTGTGACATGTTCATATTTCTTGGAAGGCAGGAGTTTATTAACCCTTCACAAAAAGGAGATCAGGGTACTTGTAAGGACTGTTGTTCACTTCTGGTCACAGCAGGGGGACGATTCTCTGTTTCTGTACCAGTGTGATACCACTGCAAGTCCAAAAAATATGCTCTGCTGCAAGAACAAACCTGAATACCCACTGATATTATCGTGTGCTTTGCAAGATAAAACCAAAGCAGAATCCTTACCAATCCTATAACTGATTGTGGGTTATGTTTTAAGGGCATATTATCTTACTGAAAGTATTGTGTTATTTGTTTTTTCTTTTTCAGTAACAAAAGTTCACTCAGTGTCATCACTCTCCTTACAACTAAGATAAAAAATAGAAAACCTGAGTTGTTTTCTACCTTTCTGAAAGTCAGACTGTTGGACTTCTTCTACTGATATTTTCCAAAATACATGAAAAAATGTTGAGATGTTAACTCAAGCTCTCGGCTTTTTCCCTGTTGAACCAAACCAGTCTTACTGTTGTTGTGATGAAGACCTTTTCATGTTTAATGAGAGGTTATTTATAAAGAAAATACATCTTCTTATATTGATAAATGAAATACAGATTTGTCCATTTTCCTTTTGTTAATATTTTCTAGTTTCTTTTAAAATTTTTGTATTCTAACATGTTGGTTCATTTTGGAATTGAAATAAAATTTCATTGGAACTATCTTAAAGAAATGTTTTATTTACTGCTGTACAAAATCTGTTTTAAATTGTATGAAACAATGAAAGTACAAAGCAGATAAACTTGCAACATAGCCCTGATACACTTCTGAAGTCCATAAGGCAATGTTTCTCAGCTGTTTTAGGGGCCAGTACATGTCAGTCACTTAAGAAATCTTTATGATGTATCATGGAATAGAGATATTCTGAGCTTTATGTGTATCCAGAGAACCTCAGAAGTTAGGAAGTGCCTTAAAGAATACAGTTATCATAATGCTGAAATTATTAGGAAAACACAGCAACAAAGCTTCCTTCTTTTCTTCATAGCACTACTAAACATTAAAATATTCATTTTCTAGATGGTTGACTGGATTTCATGTGAATCCTGTAGAGAAT
Organism: Pavo muticus; assembly: GCA_016647715.1. Taxonomy (NCBI): domain Eukaryota; kingdom Metazoa; phylum Chordata; class Aves; order Galliformes; family Phasianidae; genus Pavo; species Pavo muticus. Next base: position 653,030 of record JACDJE010000077.1, read on the forward strand.
ATTCTCGTTATTAGAGTTCATATTCAAAAAAAAAAAAAAAAAAATCAAATTTATCTCTTTTTCAAAACAGGAATTTGTGTTTTGTTGCAGATCAAAAATTCCAAAAGTTCTTTGTAGATCTGTGATCTAGTTTCTATTGACATTAGGCTTTCTATAGCAGCCATCGCAATTATGTGTCTTTAGAAAAGAATTTTATCCCATCTCAAACAGTTTTTGCTGTATAAGGTGAAGATAAGTTTTTGATTTGCATTACACTGTGGAGGACAGTTACATAAGTTATGCTTTTTTGGAGCCCTTAACATTAGTAGGCCTGAGCAGCTGATGCTAATGTAAACATCGCATTTTTTCTAAGTGAACTTTCTAAGTCTTTTCTCTATCTTCATTTGAGTATCTAGGCAGAAAGAGTGTCTTTACTCAGATATGCTAACACTGCATATGTTCAAAACTCTCCTGCTTGCAATTAACGTGTTCCAAATTTCTACAGACCAAGCCCCAAGTTTCCAAGCTGAACCCATGAACTGAGAATATGTGATCAGTGGTCAAGTGAAAAGTTGGTTTCATAACTGGAAGTGCTTAATCTTCCAGCAAGAATAGAAATTTGACAGATGAGAATTGAGCTTTCCAACTACTGCAGCCTCAAAGGCAGATGCCCTGGAGACCACAGCTTCTCCTAGCCTTGATTCGTTCCCCATCCAGGGTCATTAAATGCACGGTTGGAGGCAGGAAACCCCACTGTGGACATCCGCAACAGCACCAGGGCTGGAGCCTGCTCTGACTTTGCCACCTGAGCTGGTGCAATAATTAAATCCTGCCTCTTCTCTTCCCCTCCAGCTGTACCCTCACTTCTCAGCAGTCCCTGGTCACATCTCACTTGGCTGTGCAAATTGTTTTCTGATTTAACAGTCACAGTATTTCCTTTCCCCAACTCTTTGCTCAGCTAATCACATCTCTCTTTCAAATTCAAGTCACTATATGATTCTCCTCAGTTTGCTTCCTTTTTATCAAGTAACGTTATAGACTAACCAATTAAAATGACAAAGCAGAAAGAAAATTAATTCAGTCATTTTCAAACCTTGATTAGGGCATGCTCCAAGTCATATAGATAATAAGAAATACAGTTAGTAACTTAATCTCAATTAAGCATCTGGGAGCACAAGCCTCTGCTGCACCCTTTGCATCTTGTGCAAATGCACCACACCATGTTTGGAATAAGGCGCAAGCTGTGCTAGCCCTGCTGTAGTTGCTGGGCAGAAGCCTGTTGTTTATACTTGGTCAATACAATCGCCCCAGTGCTTTGAGCTTTCATGGGTGCTTTGAGCTCAAACATGTTGATAGTGGTATCTAACCACTTTAGTGTTACGGTAGCATCTATAATGACTTGTATTTCAGTTTTGCTTCATGGTACAGTACACACAGTTGAAGCTTTTAAATGCTAAAACAGAAGGATTCTGTTCATGCAATAACCAACCCAATTAATATTTCAAATGCTATTCCATATAGTAAAAAAGGAATGTGTCAGTGTATACTGTAGATCCACTTGGTACAAGTCCTGTCTACACCTCCCTTTCTCAAACTGCCTCTGTAGGATCTTTGCTGAGAAGCGGGGAGCAGCTTTTTCAGGTGCTGAGGGAGTGCTGGGTCTGCTCTGTTGGGCAGACTGACATTAGGTGGCTGCCCCGCCACTGGAGATCTGCAGTGAAGATGTTGGTGGGAGCTTTCTCTGTCACCTGAAGTTAAACTGTCTCTTGTAGAGGTGCTGCTGAGAAATGTTTACAAAGGTGCACTGAGGTAGATGTAGATTTTTGTTGTTCATCTTACAAACAAATATATAAAATGTCTTCCATCTTCCACCGTTTTAATCAGCTTCGTTATTAAACTGAAGGTATGTCTGAATGGCATTATGCAATGCTGGGGGAGACACCCGTGCTGCTTGCAAACATGCTCTCACAGGCAGCAGGAACAACAAAGCAGCCATAGCCCAGCTGCCTGTCTGGACTTTCATCTCCTGCATGTCAGCAGGGCTAATTCATCTGAGCACAGTGCTGTACCTACATGGTAAGTTGTTCCATGCTCAGATTTCAGCGCACGACTGTCTTGCAGGTACAGATCCATTGCTATCGAGCAACTCTGATTGCAGCATGAATACATTTTATATGACTTTATCTGAAGAAATCAAGAATGGCAGGCATCAGCCTTACGGTATTTATTAAATTTACCAAATCTTCACATGAGTGGTTTAGCTGTAATTTGAAATATGTTAAAAGATGAGATTATAAAATATTGTCTAGCTGCTCTGTAAGATATTCTCTGTGCTGATGGCCCAGCTGCAAGGTTATTAAATTAATAACAAAATAACATCTTTCAAGCCTAATTATCTTTGCTAATTATTTTTATTTAAAGAAATTAAGGGAAATTGCTTAAGGACTAGAAAAGGCCCGTGTTAATTTTGTACCGATGCTGCACATAGGGCTGTAAATAGGACTTTTATAAGCTATAACAGCAGTTGTGTGTATTTGGAATAAATATAACCTTGCCTTGTTTTTCTACGTAATTACTGGGATGTGCATATGTATGTTACAGTATCTTTGTAGGCACGATACTGTCTTGATTCTAGTAATAAACTGTGTACTAATGCTGTATGTTACATTTCTCATAGGTAAAATTAAACTCTGGGAAAAGACCTCCAAGCCCTGCTAGCACTCTTACAATTTAACATGTGAGTTGTTAAAAATTTTAAGTCACATTTTAATTGAAGACTTTGTAGTTAGAATTCTGTTTCTTCCACGTTTCCTTGAAATACAGTCTCAGGAGGAATAGAGAACAAGACAGCTTCTCAGCACCCTCCGTCACCTGTATGTTCCCATGCGAGTGACCAAGCTTTCTGTTTCGCTCGGGTAACCTATTTTCCTGCAGTAAGAACACAGCCGAGGTGTCTTGGTGACCACACAGAGGCCACCTCCCTAAAAATTACGCTGTTCTCTGACCCACCCCAGGTCTCACAGTTCAGGCTAATCATTGACAGGGCTTTTACGATCACAAGCTTTTAGTGAAGCTTTGTTAAGACACTCCAGCAGTTAGCGGCAAGTGAAGACAGCCTGCACGGCAGGGGCTCCAGGGAATGAATGGATTTTTGTCAGTATCGGTGAAGGGAATCTGACTTTTAACGCTGGCATTATAAAGCAGCATAATGCGTGGCCGACAGCTGAAGAGATTTGTTGCTTTTTGGACATTAGTTTTCATAAGGATAGTTGCTGGGCTTGCCGGAGAGGGAAGATCTGTGTGGAAAAAGGACCCCAACTCCAGTCCTGTGAGTGAAACACAGATGTTTTTGTATGACACATTCCCCACGGAGTTTCTCTGGGGTGTAGGGACGGGAGCATTCCAGGTGGAAGGCAGCTGGAGGAAGGACGAGAGAGGACCCTCCGTCTGGGACCGCTTCATCCACGCGGAGCTCAGAGACACTGAGAGCGCAGATGTTTCCAGTGACAGCTACACCTTGCTGGACAAAGATGTGTCAGCTCTGGATTTTTTAGGAGTTACCTTTTACCAGTTTTCAATCTCATGGTCAAGGCTTTTTCCCACTGGAGTGGTAGCAGCTCCTAACGAAAAAGGACTCCAGTACTATAACACCCTTATTGACTCTCTGGTCTACAGAAATATTGACCCCGTGGTTACCCTGTACCACTGGGACCTGCCCTTGACACTGCAAGAGCAATATGGGGGATGGAAAAATGAATCGGTCATTGATATCTTCAATGACTATGCCACCTTTTGCTTCCAGACCTTTGGGGATCGTGTTAAATATTGGATTACCATCCACAATCCTTATTTAGTTGCTTGGCATGGGTATGGCACAGGTATTCATGCTCCTGGAGAGAAAGGGAAAATAACCACTGTCTACGCTGTAGGACACAATCTGATCAAGGTACAGTATAATGAGGTTTTGCAAACTAATCTTGCACTGTCGTGGGAAGTAATAGGAGAAAGCAATCATGTAATCTATGTTAAAAAAGAATAATGAAGGAATGTGAAAATACCAAGAAATAACCCTTAGCTAAGGCAGTCTTTAAAAGAATATTTTTTTAATCTTCATGTTTATTTCATTGTAGTCTCAACAGCTGACTCAGTAATTATTTGTTTTCAGGTGCTTGTTTATTTCTCTATTTAAATTTCTTTTTGCTTACAGCATCTACCTATTAAAGACCACGGGTTTCCTTCTTTATTCTTTATTTAGTTACACCGAAATGACTGTTCTGTCATTCAGCCACACTAAAATGACTATTCTATTAGCTCATACAGAGATTTTTTTTCTATTTGCGTATGGGATCAATTCTACTAGTAATAGAAGATATGCATATATAAATATGATTAGTTCTGGCTTAGTAAGATCATATTGCGAGATGTTTATCACTGACTTAGCAAGGTTATCAGTTCTTGGTTTTGGAAGAAAACAAACATCTCCTTTACTATTTAAGAGTTTCGAAATTACATTATTTCCATAGCAATTTCTGCATTTTCATTTTTATGTGATTGTTATTTTATGTCTCAGCTTTCTTCTACAGAATTAGACATCCAATAGATTTGATCCCATGATCAGTAGCTTCAACAGCTTCAGTACCGGGTCCCAAGTTCATAGTATTCTTTCTTTGCAAAGGGCAAGAAGAGAAGTCTGAAGAAGGTTATATTTTTAAGGAAAAACATAGAGACATTCATGCTAATGCAAGAACTTAACAGAATTTACAGCATCTCTGATTTCATTCCACAGAGTAGCTTGTTCATATGCTTGAGAGTTTATATTCTTATTTTCTTATTGTGCTGTAATTTAAAACGATCTCCAACAACAGCAGTTTAAGATAATTAACAATATAAATACACCTTTTTTTCATCTGTAGTGCTCTAAGTACTTTAAAGAGCAAGTCGTTGTCCTGTCTGCTTGATAGAGAAGCTAGTCTAATTCTCCGTGCTCAAGCAATTCCTAGCTGTCATAGAGACCTTTTCTACTGCCTACCATACATTACAAATGTAATTAACATATACACCTGAATGTATTTGTTACATAGAAAGAAGTATGCACATTGGGAAATATTAATTAACAGAGTATTTAAAATTTTCTGCAACTTCTATTTCTTATATTTGCTTCCAGGCTTGTACTGGAGAACATTTTTTTTTCAGAAAAGCTCACACTGCAGTCAGTAGAAGTTTTACACAAAAAAGTCATCAGGTGTCCAGATTCAATAACAGATTTCAGACATAGCACACAAATTGACCTAGCTACAGAGATTTGTGAAGCATCTCAAAGAGAACTGACGCCCAGTCATCCTTTTTATTTTTCAAGTGCTACGTAAGATATATTTGATAAAATACATGTAAAGGATGTAATGCAAGTATGCGGTATGGCTTGCCTACATTTCTGAGTGGCATAATTGAAACTGGGCTATCAGCTCGGCAGTGTCTGCATTTTCCCACAGTAAAATCCATATGAACACCACGTAGCACAAAGAGAGCAATACCTTTGCTGAAGAATCAGCTGAGTGTGCCAGGAAGCCAAGCACAGCTGGGTCTGATACACAAATTACTAAGTGAAGTTTCTTGGTGAACGTTATTTAACTCAGACTTGAATTAATTGTTCATTTTAGCTTTAAAATCTGTGCTTCTGAGCATAAAACAAGTCACTAAAAAGAAGGATTTAGTGAGACTTTGTGCAACACACAATACATTAACTGTTTATTCATTACTCTTGAGCAGAAATTATTTTCATGTTGTATCTTTCTCGCAGCACTGTGAACATTACGAAATGTATCAGCAATTTTCTCCAGTGGCACTGTAAAATTCTTGAAGATTTTAGGTCTTCTTTAGAAAAAATTGTAAATTTGTAGTAAAGCGTCTGGAGTGTAATGTTTTGTGTTGGAGGTGGAATTGAAACTCTTGTGGAAACTGCTGACACAAGTCAACACATCTTATATATATATATGTATATCTATATCTATATCTGTATAGATATTTCTTAATGAAATATAGTTAAAGCCAGCATACCACATAAGACAAGGCTGGTATGCTTTTCAAACCAGAATCTTTAAGAAGAAATTTATTTTAATTCTTAACTAACAACTTTAGTATATTGAAGAACCCCAACAGCTTAAAACTGAAATATTTAATTGGAAAAAAAAAAATCCACACGTTTTAGAACCAATAAAACAATGATCTGCTTCCACGAATGAACGTCATTAGGTAAGTAATTATCTTATGAAGGATTTTCAACAAAAGAAGGATTTATCTGTCCTCTTCAAGCTCAGGAGACATATGTTGTTCCTAGCACAAGGTATTGTACATGCTGTGTCAGCTGTTACATGTGCTTTCTTTCTGTGGTTTGCATCCTTCTAATGAAATAGCCCAGATGCATCTTCTAAGAGCCAGTGCTCTCGTTATTCAAGACCCAGAAATAAAATAAGCTACTGAATGCAGAAGCAAAGGCCGCTAAGCAGAGTGCTTGGGAGTTCTGCATTCGGAAAACAATATATAGATATTGATGCTTCCATCTAAAATACATGCCTGCATGTTACTAAATACAATACTCGTGCACAGTGTGTCATAATGCTGATGATCATTATAAAAGACCTGATAGTATTCACATGGAAACGAATAGGAAATATGATGTTTGAAGCTGTTAAATTATAAATGGCTAATATTTTCACATAGGTGAATCCCTATTTAATCACATAGTAGTCACTAATATGAGGAACAAGTGAAATCTAATACCACATGGAGAGAGACAGTCTGTGTCTCCTTTTTTTCATTAAAGGAGACTGTCCTTCGCCAAAGCAACACTGGAACATAGTAAGGCATAACTTGCCATGTGACACTTGAAAGACACACCAACAAAATACAAAAACAATGAGTTTGCTTCTGAGGCACTACTGAGGTAGGGAAGAAAAGACTGCATACAGAAAAAAATAGATGTATTTGGTAATGATTTGGTAGTAGTTACGTTGGACGAAAAGCAGGAAAATATGAATCATTGTCACTGGAGCTAAACGATATTTATCAGATCGATTATCACCATTTTCTGTAGATCTAGTTATGTTCTTTCTGCTTCTTAGGCTGAGGTTTGTAAACATCACAAACAGACCAGACTGTCTTTTCTTCTGTATCAGTGCCCTCCAGGCAGTTCTGCCCTTGCTGGGACAGGCAGAAACTGATTTATTTATTTTTTAAATACCATGTTTAAGATTGTTCACGTTCCCTTCCACCTTGCTGAACAGTGCAGGAGAAAACTAGCAGAACAAGGAAATCTCCCTACAAATTTTTTTCATTGACATGTTTTAATAACACATTCTTGGAAAACGCAATACCTCCCCTTCCAAACACATGATGTCTACATATAGGTCCATCACATCACAGATCAGGTTCCTCTCTGTGCCTGGCCAAGTTACTCCTAGCTCTCTGGTAGCAGTCACTGTGCCAGGATCTCTTCATGGGAACTATCACCTTTGGGATCTTTGGATGAGCGTGTCCCAGAGAAGTCCAATCATTCATTCTCTTTAAAAACAAATATCTACTGAAGGAATAGGGAATCATTTTATCTCTAAATCCACATAGACACTTTCTGCCCTTTCTCTCCTTAGAATCTTGAAAGATGAAGCTATATCAGTGCTCATCTTTCTTACAACAGGAGAGAGATTGGTGTCCATCAAGTAGGGCTCTAGAGAGACAGCAGAATTTTTATGCTTACAAATGTCACTGCCAGAAGATTTTTCAAACAGTGTCAGTCATCAGTGATGACAGTACTTTATAAGTTTTGAATAAGATTCATACTTTTCTATACAATTTGTTGTTTTCAATTTAGCTTACTTACGCTTCTTGGAAACCATCAGAAAACATGCAATCCAAATGCAGAATGGCTAGCATTCATCAGATTTAATCATAAAACTTTCAAACCACCCCTTTGAAAACGTGGTCACCTACATATCCACAGCCCTTTTTTCCTCCACAAGGACTCAGCTTCAGAGTCAGTTTGCAAAAAAAAAGGCGCTATCTCTACTGGCCACAAGGCATCTTTACCACACACCAAAAGTGCCCTGAACCAAAATAAACTCTCCAAATAAGCCCCACACACCTGCTCCGCTTCTAAAGTGATTTTTACACTGTCATCATCAGACTGCCTGTTCTAGCTCCTCATTCTTTAAAACCCAAATAACTAAACACAAAGGGAGAATCATTTTATTAGGATTTTTTTTAATTCTCTTGCTGTCCAGCACACTGAAGTAACTCCACATTGTTTTGTGTATTTGTTGTTGAGATATTCTATGAAAGCCACTCTACTGTAACAAATCTTATGAATCTGAAAGTGTTGGTATTTCTATACAGAAGATAATTTACAGCAGCAGAGTTTGAAGCAGAGTGAGAATATTTCAAGAGAGGAGAACAACACTGTTGTCTTTCTTCTATTAAATTGACTCGTTCTATCTAGCCTTTTTGCAGGGTTAATACTAACTGGCTTACCACTCTTATGACTTTGAAGTCTATGGAATAATTGCTATACTAATGCCAGGACAATACGCTGAAATTAATGTCATACGTATCTAGAATAAATACCCAGTATTGATCCTGCTTTCACTGTGTACTCAGCCTTGACATTTGTCCTTGATCTAACAAGGAAAGTGAAAGATTAGGGATTAAACTGTAACTGAAAACAAAAGATTAGTCAAGATTTACTCAAAATAGCCATCATAATGTATGATACAGCTTTTAAATCAATGTGTATTTCATGTTTCATCTTATAAAACAAATGCTAATAATCAGTTGGTTCCATCAGTAATAGTTTGCAGTTAGAATACATCCTCCACCTGAGAATGCTAAGCTGCTTCACAGACAATTAACAGCTCAAAACGGAATTATTGGTGAGCAAAAGCTATTACATCTACAACAACTGCAAAAACCTTCAATATACACCAGTCACATTTTTTTTTTTAATTGAGGCAGCCACTGGAATTAGGAGACATCAGTGATGCATATGAATTTGTGATGTGAAAATCCAACCCTGACTCACGCTAGATGCACGTATTTCTATTAGAGCTCTGCTCCTGTAGAATGGCAACTATGGCTGCTTTCACACCTGCAGACAGTGTTTTAGTAGTAACTTCATTTTTCTATAATCAACTTCCTGAAATTGCTAATGAAGTCTCCCTAATAGTCTTTTACCTGTCAGCAGTGCATTTTTAATTGGTTGTTTTTTGGCAAAGCCTTCTTTCTCCATTTTATTTAGAAGTGTGGGATTGCTAAGATTTACTGGATGCCCCTGTCCTGCTGCCTGGCTGCGCGAATAACACAGCTGACTTGAGCAAAGCTTTTCTTGTCAAACCAACAGAAATTTGTATCTTTCATTAAACAGGTGTTAGTATGCTGTGTCTGGGGAAAAATGTTCACTAACCGCGTAAGGAATCAGTAGGGGCAGGCAAGTGCAAGCTAACACCAGAGTAAGGCTGGCCCCAGCAGCCACGTGGGGCTGGAGAGACCTCTGGGAGGGGACAGTGAGGGTAACTGAGGGGATGGCACTGGCTGCAAAGATTTGCTGATAGGACTGGTAAGAAATCCCTTTTATAATATTATAACTGTAACTCTCGGTTTACTTCATGAGTACAATTTTGCTGGCCTCCCTTTAACCTGCATCTCAAAGGTTAACATTGCTTTATCAGTACTTTCAAAGACAGACCTTGAACGAATGTTACAAGCATGACCTTAGAAACCATAAACAACTGATACACCAAATTTCACAAACTGTCATTCCACAGTACTCCTGAGCTTAACCAAATATCTACCTGACATCAGGCCTTTTTTATTTTTCTTTTTCCAAGCTGCACAGTTCTAGATAACTAGCTGAAATTATTGTCAAATGTAAGCAATGCTGTTTGGCTTTGTAATGTCAATCCAACTCAGCAATAGAAGTGTTTCACAATGTTTCTCCATGTTTTTCTGGGTGCAAACAGTCATTTGCTTTCCAGCTTAGTGTATAGAGCCGTACTTCAGGAGCAATGTAAACCCTGAGTTATTGGACAACTCATCAGCAGGGGGAGGTGTCAGCTCCTCTCCTCTGTCACATCCATCTCCAGAGCATCCAGAGCCATCCTTCTCTGACACCTGCAATCTCCTATTTTCCTGTACAGGACTCAGAACAATGCTAGTGGTTCCTAAATCTCCAATACATTCATTTTAATGCACAGACCATAAAAATTTTGACTTACGTGATCTCTTAGCTAAATAATTAATGTGACATTCAAAGGTAATTCTGGTGTGACAATGTTAAACTGTCTAAAATGCAATGATGATCTGAGAAATTGAGTTACAGTGCAATACAGGGTATGTTTTCATTGCCACTAATACACTTGGCAAATCTTGCATCTGTCCTAGAGAAGGCATTGTTTGGCATCACCTAAGTGCTGATATGTGCCATAACCAATAAAACTTGGGAAATGCAGCTGCCAGATTTCCTTTTAAAACCAAAGTGGTGCTGCTGTCAGAATGAATACTTCAAAGGAATAAACTTTATTCTGTTCTGTTTCATATACTGTCAGGAAAATTGTAATTATAGCAACTTTAAGAAGAAATGAACTCTAAGCCTGGATCAAAATTGTCACACTATGAAACAACATTTTGTTTCAAATTTTGCAGCTGCAGCTTAGAGCTTTCTCCAGATTTTGCACATAGGATACTTAAAGTGGAACACTTGTATAATTAGTCCAGATTCAAGCAAATGAAAGTACATCCTTGGAACAGTACAGAGTGGATGTGGTCTGATCAGAGCAAATTCAGGTAGCCCTCATAGCACAAAGTCAATCAATAGCACAGAGCCAACACTGACACAGGAGACATGATTTGAGATATATAATTAATGTAAAAACTGTAATTGCAGTTTAAAATTTTAACTCTAACAGCAATCAGTGCTTTACAAAGAAAGAACTAGCTGGGATTGTGTAGATCTCTGAATCTCACTATTGACAGCTGTTTAGTCTAAAATTAGCTGTAAGAGCCATTTCACATACCTGCTGGAACATCTAACCTTCAGACCTATATCAAAAGGCAAAAAGCCACAACCCTAATGCATCATAGCAACAGCACACAGGAGATGCTGAGCATTACCATCATCTAAAGACCTTGCGTTTTAGCAGCTATTGCCCAGTGCGTCTCTTCAGGGTGGTTGTTGTACCTTAACCATTCAGTGATATTGCCGCAGAAGTCTGCAGCAGATCAAACCTAGCTACCTGGCTGGCTGGCTGCCTACACACACAGAGATTTATTAAATAGCAGCAATTCAACCTTGTTTTTCTTTTATCAGGCTCATGCAAAAGTCTGGCATAACTACAAGAAACACTTTCAGCCGTATCAGAAGGGACTGATGTCCATAGTCTTGGGATCCCACTGGATCGAACCCAACAGATCGGAAGACGCTTTGGACATTTCTAAATGCCAGCAGTCTGTGGAGAGAGTACTCGGATGGTTTGCTAAACCCATCCACGGGGACGGCGATTATCCAGAAGAACTGAAAAATGAATCTTTTTTGCCACGCTTTACTGAGGATGAAAAAAAGTACATAAAAGGAACAGCTGACTTCTTTGCATTTTCCTTTGGTCCTGATAACTTCAAACCTCCAAACACTCTACCAAAAATGGGACAAAACTTGTCGCTCAATTTGAGGGAAGTACTGAACTGGATTAAACTGGAATACAACAGTCCTCGGATCTTCATTGCAGAGAACGGCTGGTTCACTGACAGCCACGTGAAAACCGACGACACCACTGCCATCTACATGATGAAGAACTTCATAAATAAGGTGTTGCAAGGTTTGTGCACAACTGAGCTGTTGGATTCTTTTTTGGATATATTTTTTTAGGAAAATTTTAAAGATAATTTAGCTTTTTAATGATTTGATTTTTTTTTTTAAAGACATAATGGCAACTAAGTTAATTATTAATTATTTCTACTGCATAAGTACAAGCCACAGATCAGGATCCACCGGTGGTAGTGTTGTACAAACAGAAAAAATATGTAGTCCCTGTCCCAGAAAGCTAAAGTCCAACATCTGGGTACAAAACTGAGTCAGAAATGAATGTAAACAAATACACTGCATATCACTTTTCACTGATGGCAGCCCGACTGTAAAACCTTTGTGCAGGCACATACCTTGACAGCAGGAAAATAAGGCAATGACAACAGGCTGTCATTGTCGTGCCTAGCCCCTACTTCAATGCCAAATGCACGGAATTAATCAGCAGGAGAATGGCAATCATTCTTCGGGATTACACCATGCCAAGCAGAAGATAAAGTGTTTTAAATACACAGGTTGAATATTGGTATTTTCCCTTCGTAAAGCCAGAGGGCAGGGTCTGCTCTCCAAAGGCCAAAGATTTAATTTCATATGAAACATTAATGCTGTTAATATCTGAAGCTTCTGCAAAACCTGTATTTTTCCATTTTGGTGCTGGGGGCTAGGAGACACCTATGGGTTGGGTGCCAGCCTCAGCTGAGGCCATGCCCTCCTGCACCATGCACTGTGTGCCATGTTGCCGTGGTGGGTGGCTCAGGTCCTTCACAAAAACCTTTCTAATCCTCAGCAAAGGGAAAACATGTGAAATCAGAATATCTGATCACCAACAAACAAAATCGAGCTCCTAAAGAAGGTTGTCTAGATAAAGTTGTTCCAAACTGCAAACTTCACATAGCCCAGTATATATGACATGGCCTGATTTGTCCCGATTTTGAGGTTACGTTCCTGTATTTGGTTTATGATATTTTAAATGTTGCATGGCCACAGCAGGGAAGCCTAAAGGCAGGACTGGATTTGAAGATGTGTGGCAGGTAAATTAATAGGTAAGAAAATCCAACCCTCCTCCGCAGCAGATTTGTCTGTAATAACCATCCGTGGGCCCAAACTTCTGAAACGTTTGGGTCAGTGCTCAACTAATAACTACAAGAACTGCAATCTGTATTTTTACACATATCAATACTTCAACCTGTTCCAAAATACAGAGTAACTTCTTCATTAATGTTTTTTTTTCTTTTTGTGAAGGAAATTATACATAATCAACAATAACATTCCAAATATATTCTCATATTTTTACTGACAGAAAAAATCTACTCTAATATAAATTTCCTGCTTACAGCAAAATCAATTTGATCTGTTTAACCACGAAACATCATTTCTATAGGCCGAATTGGAATGGGCTGGTGGCTATTGACATGGCATTTAGTGGGCTATGTGGAGCTGTACCGTGTGTGTCAGAGGAGAGTGCTGAAAGCTTTGCACTGTATGCCTGTAACTTACAATGTGGCGATACATGAAAATAAGTTGCATAAAATCACCATTGCAATGAACAGATCCCAGCTGCTGTTCTTGGAGGCAATTGAAACTTATCTTTTACAGCTGTTACTTTCCTATATGTACGTTAGAGTACTAAATATATGGCTCATGAATGTTAATTTCTCTTATGCAGCTATTAAATATGACAACATAGATGTGTTCGGTTACACAGCCTGGTCACTCCTTGATGGCTTTGAATGGCAACATGCCTACAAAATCCGGCGTGGATTATTTTATGTGGACTTCAAAAGTGAAAAAAAGGAACGGATTCCCAAGTCATCTGCACTTTATTATAAACAAATCATACAGGAAAATGGCTTCTTCCCAAGAGAGTCTACACCAAGTGTTCAAGCTCAGTTTTCCTGTGACTTCTCCTGGGGTATCACTGAGTCTGTTCTCAAGGTAAGAGTAAATAAAATACAGAAATGATCACTGGAGGCAGAACAATTATGAGTTTACTTTGTGAGTAAAAGACCGGGTGCAGTGCCTTTCATTCAGGAATCCCAGTGCACACTGCACACCATCTTTCTTCTCAGCTGTTTCCTGCAGTACCTATTTCAGCTTTAAATTTAGTAGACAGGGTGACCAATGTGTACAGCAGTGCTGAGATACTCTTCGTCATCACATACAGAAAGGTAGTCCAATGAAAAAGACATTAACCAAATACCAACAAAACTCTGTAATTTATCCTATTTATCAACAACTGTAGGGAAAAAAAGTAAAGCTTCTATATATTCTGTTAAGCATTCTGAGTAAATATACAGCATAGAAAAGACCACTTTCTTTAAAAAAAAAAAAATTAAACTTCATTATATTATGCTACAAATTGCACAAAAAGTGTTAAAAATAACAGTAAAAATATATCCTTTTCCACATAGAAACTTGTTAACTAGTAGAAGATAGCAGAGATGGAATTCATACTAAGCACTACACGTTGTTTGCGTTAGATATTTGATCGGGCAGAAGGACTACCAGTACGAACAGGGACTGGACTGTTGTGCCATGGTTGCACAGGACTGACCTTGGCAGCAGTGCCAGAACAGTCCGTGCCCACCTGTTACATCCCCTGCTGCCTCTGCAGCACCATCAGGACTGTCCTTTGTGTGACCACAGAGGGAACCCATCCGGAGCATTTATCTGTGTGAAAACAGAAGTAGTATACGCTGGTGGAGGGATCAGTGTGACCTCCTTTTAACATACTGCTTTCCATTCCCCAGGCGGAGTCCGTGGCTTCCTCACCCCAGTTCTGCGATCCAAACCTCTACCTGTGGAACATCACGGGAGATGGGCTCCTGCACAAAGTAGAAGGAGTGAAGCTAAAAACCCGGCCAGCACAGTGTACAGATTTTGTCAGTATTAAAAAGCAACTTGACCTCCTGGAAAAAATGAAAGTCACACACTACAGATTTGCACTTGACTGGTCACTAATTTTACCCAATGGAGATTTGTCAGTGGTCAACAGACAGGTGCTGAGGTATTACAGATGCGTGATTAGAGAAGTGCTAAAACTCAACATCCAGTCTATGGTCACCCTGTACTACCCAACGCACGCCTACCTGGGCCTGCCAGACCCTTTGCTGCAGACAGGAGGGTGGCTCAACCAGTCTACAGCCTACGCTTTTCAAGACTACGCGGCTTTATGCTTTCAGGAACTTGGTGATTTGGTTAAACTTTGGATTACAATAAATGAGCCTAACCGACTCAGCGATGTCTACAACAGGAGCAGCAGCGATACATACCGGGCAGCGCACAATTTACTAATAGCACATGCCATGGCCTGGAGAACATATGATGAGCAGTACCGGTCCTTCCAGTACGGCAAAGTGTCCCTGTCCCTGCACTCAGATTGGGCCGAGCCTGCCAACCCCTACTTTGAGTCCCATGCCAAGGCTGCCAACAGGTTCCTTCAGTTTGAAATAGGCTGGTTTGCCGACCCCATATTTAAGACCGGGGACTATCCAGCTACAATGAGGGAATACATCCACCTTAAAAACAGAAAAGGCCTCTCACACTCTTCACTGCCGTCTTTCACAAGCGAGGAAAGGAAGCTCATTAAAGGTGCAGCTGACTTCTACGCGCTGAATCACTTCACCACACGATTTGTGATTCACGAGCCCCAGAATGGGAGCCAGTATGAGTTTGACCGTGACATCCAGTTCCTGCAGGACATCACCTGCCTGAGCTCCCCTTCCCGGCTGGCAGTGGTGCCCTGGGGAGTGCGCAAGGTTCTGAAGTGGATTAAAAGAACCTACGGTGACATAGATATCTACATCACAGCAAACGGAATAGATGACCAGTCCTTAGACAACGATGAGCTTCGAAACTATTACTTAGAAAAATACGTACAAGAGGTTTTAAAAGGTGAGTCTATGATAGATTCCTCAGAGCTGCTTTCATGGCACAGACCCAGGACCCAAGCTTTGCCCAGTGCAGAGGCAGATGTGGGAAGGGGCCTGCAACAACAGAGTAGCTAGTTACTCTGAAGTTTGTAGGAGATAGCATTTGAGATCAACAAATATCAAGAGACAACTCTAATTTCTGCTTTACAAGGAACAGCAGGAGCCTCCTTGCTTGCTTCCTGATCTGGAGTCACTGAAAGCACAAGCAAGTCCAAGGAGACCTGAAGGGATATACAGAGGAAAGATGGCAGGTTGTTACGCTTTAATGAGCTGCTGTCGAAGGGAGAGTTCTAGTTCCTGCTCCACTACTTGCTCTTTGCCTTGCACCTACAGAAATCTGGTTCCTCGCTTTAGAGAAAAAATGATAAGCAGTTGTGGAGGTAGAGACAAAACACAGGCTCTCTTTTTGTGGAAGGCGGTGATCTTCAGCAGTAGCTTACTGTACGAGAGGGACGCTGTGCAGACCTCATCCTTCACATTCCTCTTCCTCCAACTAGGTATTAAACAGGAGCTGAGAGCTCTGCTCAACCTTTCATGAGAAATGCAGCAGTGCTGTGTTGTTAGGCTGAGACCCAGGCAGTCATGGAAAGGTACCTGAAAGGCAGTGGTACCGGAACCGTACACCCAAGGATGTGCAATACATCCCTGCACTATTTCCCACTGACAGTCACTGGAGACTTCCCTGGCCAGGCCACGGGATGTCCAAAAGCTTCTCTGGGGCACCTGTCCCCTAACACAGGCTGCACATACTGGCTCTCCGGGAGCTAAATATGTGAAAAATGAGGCAGGTGTTACTCATAGCTAGGCACAGCTTCAGATTGCTTCTAGACACTAACAATAAGCAGAGCATTTCCCCTCCAGTGCTTAGCTCTTTCCCAATTACTACAGAATTGATGAACATTTGCTGGTTTGCTTTGCATGCCGATTTCACATTACAAACAAGGGGACAATAAGTTATTCTGCTGCTACCCAAAGGAAAAGGTCATTTAAAGGGCAACCATCACAGTGCTCCCAGTTCAATTTTCAGATAGCGTGGTACCTCAGACTATTCATGGAAACATCTCTCTAGTTTACAATGCTTTTGCTGAGTCTGGCTCACATCCTCAATTATGCTTTCTGCTTATATACAAATGAGAGATGTTTACTCACCAAGGACAGTTATTTATGATTTCATTCGAGTATTTTTCACCCAGCGCTTTCATGCAGCAGGGTAACAGTCACATATGTCGAGGGGCTAGCAGCTGGGTCTGGAATAAGGCAGGAATTTCATCAACACCACTCTCAGGACCCAGCTGGCCATCTGCTCTCCATAGGTCCTGCAGGTGGGTTCACAAAAGAGCAGGGCCTTGCTTTTGCCAGAGAGGAAAGCTCCCAACTCTAAACCAGCTCAGACATGCAGACTCAAAGGAGAACAGGTTGAGAGGCCTTCCATCTCCTAAACTCTGCCTGTGGGAGCTGGCATCCTGTTGCCTTGCAAAGGCAGCAGCTCTTACCTCCAGCTGACATTAGAAATGAAAAGCTGGGAACATCAGTGTTCCCACATGCAAGATACCACAACGTGTGGAGGAATGAGGACAGTGAAGTTCATCTCCCCCTCATCTACCTCCTTTTCTCAATGAAGGTATCATCTCAGTTTTAAGATCGCTTCCTTTTCACATCCTGGCCCACACGCAAGGAAGTAGGAAAGAAGGAGCACTCAGTCTCATTGGTCTCTCCAGCTACAGCTCTGAACTGCAGGCCTGGTCCCACTGCCTGACACAACGGAGGTGGGAGGGAGGCTGGCTGGCACTTACTGAAACATTCCCAATTGCCGTTTATACATGCAGCACTCAGAGGGCTACACGTCTGTGCAAATCCACTTTTCAAAGGGTAGGTCCACAAAATTCCCAGGTTCAAACTTTTTTTGGAACAACGATGCATTGTTTCTAATTAATACAGTGGAAACTGAGTATTATTAGAAGCAATAACTGCAAGTAAATATTTTATGATGTAGTCATACTCTTTAAATGGATCATCATCTGAAAACTTAACTCATTACCAGAAAGTCTGCAAGTCATACAAAATTTTATTAACAATATTAACAACTCTCTTTTTTTTCCTCCCAGCATACTACATTGACAAAGTCAAGATTAGAGGCTACTATGCATTTAAACTGACCGAAGAGAAGTCTAAGCCCAGATTTGGATTCTTCACTTCTGACTCAAAAGGAAAGCCTTCGATAAAATTTTACAACAACCTGATTAGCAATAACGGCTTTCCTGCTGACTACTCTGTCTGTGATCCATACAACGAGAAGCAGTGTAGCTTCTGTTTGTTTGTTTCTCAGAAGAAGCCATTAATATTCTTTGCCTGCTGTCTTTTCTCCACTCTGATCTTGCTATTAACTATTATTGTTTTTCACAAAAGAAAAAGAAGAAAACGTTTTAAGGCAAAGAGGATCCAGCGCATCTGTGTGTCACTTTAATAAGGGGGCACAAGCCCCTTTCAACAGGATTCAAGACTGTGCATTCTACAGAGGACCATACAGAATAGGCAACTGCAGAAAAGCACTATGTGAGTCACTCCAGTTATACACACCGAACACCTCAGTTGAAAACAGAAGGTAACTGTATGCACAGGAAGACAAGCTATGACACCTGCTTCTGCTGAATCACTTTTCTCTACTTTCTGTACATAGAAAGAAAACATTATGACTTTCCTGTGCCTTGGAATAACCTTACAAATTGATTGACTTGAAAAGAGATGTTAGTCTGTGAGAACTGATATGCACTTTTATACAAACCTCTTTGGACCAAAACTTCCTGTGATGTATATTCATGCTAGGAATGATGTTAAACATGAAACTGCAATTGGCAGTTTATAAATAAAAGTGTTAGTAAATACCAGATGGGTAGGTGCAATCGTTATCTGTAACTTCGCACTTTTGGAGCAACAATCTAAACATTCTGTCACTTCCAGCTGCCCCTAAACTCTGAAAATAGCATCAAACACAAGTGATGCAATTTCTGTATCTATTGTTATAAAAACATACCGAACCTCAGTAAGACCTGAGACATGTTTACCTCCATCTTGCAGAAACAATGCTACCTAGAGAGAAGCATCCTTACCCATCCAAGGCAGTCACCACTTCCAGCTGTTAGCATCAAAGTCCATACACCCACACAGAACTGCCAGGGTACAAAAGTACACTGACATTGAAGAATTAAGGCAGCTAAATATTGTGGATCCTCATGCACAGCCAACTAGAAACTTTGCATATATCCTCGAACTAGTACGTGTGCAACCAACTGAACCCCCAGCACCTAACCTTAAATCTCAGTTCATAAATGCACAACTACTCCTCCAGTGTATTTCAAGTACTGGCCAACATCACAGGAAGTCAATTTATCCAAAAGGCAAGTAGCAGTAAAACCATGGATTCTTCTGAACATGAAAACACTGCCAGAACAGCAAATGGCAGGAGTATTAGAGATGCGCACGTCCATTACCTGGACAAAAATCTGGAGCCCATGCGGACACTTTCATGTGCAACCCACTATGGGGAACTGCTTTAGCAGAGGATTGGACTGGATGGTCTCCAGAGGCCCCTTCCAACCCCTACAATTCTCACTGTGTAAGCCAACAGAGAATTCTGAAGACTGACTTAGTTGAACACAAGTTGTTCAAATTTCATACCTATAATGTTCAGCTCAGAGGTACTGCACTCCTACATCAACTGACAGCAGAATTACTCAGTTGCTTAGGTACTTTTCCTTCGCATGCAGAGATGTTTTCCTTGTTATTAAGCTTTAGCCACTTTATACCAGTATTTTACGCAACTCTTTTCAAAACTGGTAATACAAGTCACAATGTAGATTTTAGAGTAGCATAGAAACAGCACAAAATCACACAAAGACTGACTTGGTAAAAGAGAAACCAAGGAAAAAAAGTGTGATCTGCAGATGACACAAATCACATATTGAAACTCTGCAGTATCTCCATTCTGATGCAGGGATTTCGGTTTTCTTAATTCAGTGTTGCTCGAGCCATGTAAGTCATGTGTTCAGGCTTACTCTAACCCCGCACTGAGGTTAAAAAGTCTTGTAAGTCAGCTTTTATCAATTCCAGATTGCTTTCAACATCTTTCAGATCTGGAATTTCCCTCCAGAAATGACCAGACGTGGTCATCTGTTTTTGTAATCATTGGTTTGAGGTTTTGAATAGTAAGAAAAAGCACTAATGTCCTTCCTTTGAAAACAATGCTTTTGCTATTTCTCAATGCTACAATTTAAAACTACCACTCTGGGGCTTTATGTGGGGTGAGAATTCCAATCTATCAGACTTCTGGTGACCTGAACGTTCAGAGAGAAGTAACACTGCCCAAGACTACAAACATAGAGAGCACCGAACTATTTACCATGATTATGTGACAACGTGCTTCTCCAGAGGACAAAGAACTTGAGTGGGTTCACAGATTCAGATCTTAAAAAAAGAGACCAAGATATGAAATATATTTTGTTTTATTAAACCTCTGATCTTGTTCAGTTTTCGTATCAGATGTCCCAGTCCAGTACGTGCTGATATGCCGTCTCATGTTTTGTTTTGCTTTGTTTTTCAGGACCCAGACAACTGTAAATAAAACGTTAAAGAGCTTTTAAAAAAGCTTTACCTAGCAATGCAAACAATTTGAAAGCTTATGGACATAAACAAGTTCATTTATCTGGTAGTTTTAATGCAAAACAAGAATTAATAGCACCAAAAAATCTGCCCAACTTATTCAGACAAGATGACTTGAAAATGAGCAAATGCTCAAAACTGTATAATAAAGAGAGAAGTTGTTCTACTTCTTAAGGAACACCGAGCAGCACTGGCAATCATTTTTTCTGTAGCCTGAAAGCACCTGGTATCTGGCTGCTGCTAGTAAGGTTTAGTTTATGAAATTCACTTCATCAGGATCCTCTGTCTCAAACGCTGGTTCAGAAGGTACACGTTCATCTTAAATGCAACTCAACCTGCCTCACCCTACACAAGTTATTTATCTATAGCACATAAGGAACCATACCTACCTGAAATGTGTCAAATTCCTCTAGCAGTTAGAATTCTTAAACAAACACCAAATCCTTGTGCTCAATGTCAGTAATAAATTTACATTAACAACTATTTATCACTGCTCATCTGACTTCTGTTTACAAGCACTTACATAAACTATGCAGAAGAACCTAACATATGAAGTGCTGTCTTTTTTTTTTTATTATTATTATTACTTTATTTAGAGAGAAAAAATAAAAGGAAAGCCGGTGTATAACCAGGACGAGCCTCAGTCTAAGGAAGTTTTCTCTGTAAATAACTGGAAATTGCTCTTTCATCCCAGGTCAGTTGGGTTTCAGTTCTCAATTGTCATCCAAACTAACATTCATGCTACAGAAATACTACATTCAGTTAGATGTTTATCCCAGCAGCACCATAAAACAATGTTACAAAGAAATGTGAAGTTGCTGTCTAGAGATCTAAATTTTAGGATATAAAGAAGCTTTGTACAACTGCATCCCTGTAGTGAACGCGGTAAACCACTGAGTCCCTGTTGAAATAGAAGACTTTACCAAGCCCCCAGTTCAAGTCACCATCTCCAGACACTTGCTTCTCACACATGCTACCTCACATCCCCTCTGCTCCCAGCTCCCATATTCTGTACGTCAAAGACTTCAAGATGCAAGCTAAGGTGCCATGCCTGTGCTCAGAGCACACCTGACAAACACAGCACATTAACGTACAAAATAATGCCAACCCACGTAGGACGACACCAACCTATCAGAGCTTTACTCATCTGCCTGCTGTACTGTTCCTTTCTCGGACACGTAGATACCGTCCAAGAATTTCCTGATATCTTTATTCTTGACTGTAGTGGCTTGCTGGATCAAGGCAGCTACGAACAAAGCAAAACCATTAGCATAAGAGATCCAAACACAGTGTCTCCAGTATTTTAACTAATAAAATCATCAGTTGGAGAAGGGAATTTTCAACTTGAAATCATCTCAGTTCTAAAGAAGAAAGAATGCATTTCACTCAGCGTATCTTGGCAACACGAGGCAGAAACATCTGAGCTGTCATTTACTTCAGCATTGCAGAAAAAGGACAGAAATTGTTTGCTAAACTGACATCTCCAGATAAACTTGAACATATCATTACATTTTCCCTTGCAACTACTTCACAAACCTGAATTGGAGACCAATTCAATGTCGTTCCCTTCAAGGATCAGCTCATCCTTCTGGGCTTGAGAAACGGCACAGGAAACACCTACAGAAAAGAAAACGCACAAACTTGTTACCAGTGAAGACAATAAACACGTACTAAAGACACGGCATTCAGGTCCCAATTTATGGATGAAGGCATAGACAACAAATGAGCTTCTATGATTTAAAATGGTCCTCCCACAACTCTTCCAAGATTGACCTCTCCCAACAGTTTCAGCACACAAAGGTTACTTCCTTTCAATCCAGAGCTCAGCTTGCACGTTACTGCATTACAGCATTAATCACCAACACAGCACATAAGCTGGAAGATCTGCCAGCATGACTGTCAGCTAGGTGGTGCCATTTTCTACATCCTTACATTCACGAACAGAAAACCAGATACACACCAAGCAAGTCACTGAAAAAAAATCCTGTCCTCTGCTATGTTAAGCACCGTGCTTACACAAGAAACATGGAAAAGCTTTCTAAGGGACAAGCACTGCCACATTCAGGAATCTAACAGGAACCTTCCACTTGCACAGGAAGTATCACAAGTACAATTCCATAGTTTGATCTATTTAGTTAACAGGTGTTAAGCTAACACTTCGCTAACACCTATCTTTGAAGTAAATGCTGATCTTAAAAAAATCAAGTACAGTAGTCAAGCCCACCTTTAATACTACACTGTAAATCAAAGTCAAAGCCTCTGTACCAACTCCACACTGCATCCACCAGGGAGTTCGGAGCAGTTTGATGCTTCATCTAAATGCATGCTGAAATGCCATCTGTCACACACACACACGCACACCTTCAACAGTAGTGGAAGTATGAAAAAAAAGTGGAAAATTTCAAGATAATTGCGTGTCTGAAGTGTGTTACATCTTCCCTCCACAGTTCCTGTAAAAATTCCAGTGACTGGTTCAACTGTCTTGGTGCCTGCTGACTTCCCACCTACTCAAGATCTCCAGGGCCTCAGGAGGAATGGGACTTGAGATCCCTCTACACATGACACTGCTATTTGAGGCAGGATCACAGTCGCCTCTAGCGTGGTATCGGGTGCCTTGTGCCCTATCATGGTTGGGTTGTACTTCTTTCACCAACAACTGGCTGCTGCTAAGAGGTTTGGGACAAATTGAGGTGCTAACTCCATCACGCTTGGATGATGAAGTGTGCCCGCATACTCAAAAAATTCTCCCATTTTCTGCTTGACGCTTTGAGCAGCAGTTTGAAAATGAGGGATTACTCAGAAGAACTGAGACAGTCCCAAGGTCCCATCCACACACTGCTCCAGGTACTACAGCATCGTATAATAGATAGTCATTTGGGCTCTACTCTTTGCCAGGTACACAACTGGCTGGATGTAAGGTTTAGCCTGGATGTTAGAAAACTTCTTCTCAGAAAGAGTGGTGAGGCACTGTAACAGGCTGGAAGTGCTGGAGTCACTGTCCCTGGAGGTGTTTAAGGAAAGGGCAGATGTGCTACGCAGGGACATGGTTTAGTTGTCAATACTGGTGGTAGGTTGGACTAAACGATCTTAGAGATTTTTTCCAACCATAATGACTGTACGATTCCTTCTGGAAGCTTAACAAGGTCCTTCCAGTGTCTGCCTTGTTAGGCTTTTTGTTAAATCCCAGGTACACAGAGCTAATGGGCAAGATGAAAACCGAGACGTGCTCCTGGCTAATTACAAAATCAAAACCACAACTCCTTAAATGCGTGTGAAATTAGATGACTTACAAAGCTTAAAACAGAAACACCAGTCTAAAACTGAGCACCTGAAATTTACACCAACAAACACTGTGAAGATCTAACAACAATGAAGTTGAACACCGGGATCCTTTCAACCTCTATTGCAATAGCTAGGTTTAAGTTTTCTCATTACTAAGGACAAATTACAAAGCTGTTATTAACCATAAATCTAAACAGCAGTAAATATATTGTAAGGTCACAACAATTCAGACAGACTGAAAAATGCCGCTTCCAGTAATCTGCCATTTCTTGCTATCAGTGGCAGTACTGAAATAGTTTGGAACCCCCTATTAGAAAGAGCTGAGTACAGTACCTCCAGATGTGCTCACCTGGCCTCATGCGCACCCTGCGAATGTAATTCTCTCCCAGAAAGTTCCGGATTTCCACAAGCGAGCCATTATCCTGTATGACTACATTGATTGGGAAGTGAGCGTACACCGACCTCATCTTATAACGGAAGCCCTAGGATAAAAGGCATCGTTAGGCACTGAAACCAGGAAAGCACAACTCAGCCAGAAAGGAGAACAGATGCATAAAGCTCACTGGTTACATTTAAGAACAAAATATACTGAAGATGGGGTCCCAGGAACGAAAAGACACCAAGCCCAAGAAACACCCACAGCTTATTGTTCATGCCTTCTTCCCCGAGTTTGTTTGATGTCCAAAAAGAAAAAGCTGCTTGCATGCATAGTAACTGACATGCTTAGAAAAGCTCTCATTAAAGTGAAAGTCAGTCCACTTTTGCCACAAAAATGCCATTTGCAAACAAGCCTTACCAGCGTGACACCCTTTATCATGTTCTGTACATGGCTGCAAATTGTGCGAACTGTTGCCAGCTCCTTTCTGTTCCCCCACCACTTGTCAACACGCAGCTGTAAGAAATGAACAGTAACAACAAAGCTGTAAGTTACAACCCAGTACTAAAAATAAAGTGGCTTTCTGACAAATTAAGAATGAGAAGTTCAGGTAAACTATTAAAAGCACAGGTGTATTTTAATTTCTTCAAAAGACCGTTAAAGGCCCATCCAGCTCCAGCCCCACGTTGTGACCCCCAGACACACAGGAAGTTTTCTTCTTTTTGTCCCATCAGTAACAAACCTTCAGAGAAGCCACGACAGGCAGCAGGTCTACAAAGGTTCTGAAACCTTAAGCTGAAGGATGTGGCATCCAGTACGAAATGCTAAACTAGTTGTTCTCAAGTCAACCCGCTATATGCAAGCTACCCATTTTCTCAGTTACACAGTGTTAGGATCCAGTGCTTTTCTGACACGGTAAATGCCTCCTAAAAGTTAACAAAATCAGCCATTTTTTCCCTTTTTTTGTTCTTGAAGACCTTTACACCACATGAAAATATAATGCACATACTTAGAGAATCAGCCCTCCCAATTAACTTGCCAATTCCAAAAACGAAATGCACTGAATTACTTTTACTCAGTTAAAACTCGCCAGGCAAAAGAACAGCATACAGCAGGTTATCCCCTTCCAAACAACGAGAACTGCAACTACACAGAAAAACAATCAGCATCGCTCCAAGACACAACAGAACTTCAAGACTGCTGTGGAGCCTGAACAGGCCTCATTGTTCCACCACACCAACTCATCCCAGAAAACATAAAGGAACTCACTTGTAGAGAAAACAAAACCAGAAACATCTGGTTTAAGCTCCCACACTTTTTCAGGCCTTTGAACAGGCCGTGCTCCCCTCCCCCCGTGGGCACCGAGCACAGCCCCGCAGCACTCACCTTCCTACGCTTCTTTCCCAGCAGGGACAACTCCACGTTGATGTGGTTGAAGTCTCTCCGCAGAGTTCCCCGGGGGCCCTTCACGATCACCGTGCGGCCCTTCAGGGACACGCTGACTGCAAAGCGGGCAGACAAACGTACGTTACAGCTGCGAGTCCGGCAGGAGGACGGGCCTTTCAGAAGAGCACGTACGTACCTTGCTCAGGGATGTCCACGGTCTGGTTGCTGAGGATGGTCTTCATTCTACAAACGACAACCACGTCAAGCTGTAGGCCGGGAGGGAAAGCCTCTCCTTACACCGCCCCGCTCCTCCCTCGCCGTTCCCCCCACGTACCCTGCGGCCCGCAACTACGGAGTCACGGGAGCTCCTACCGCCGCCGCTACAGCCCCCCGTGCCCCCACGCAGGCCTGACCCCAGGCCCGAGGGAGGCGGCGGCCTCCGCGCCCTTCCCCACAGCAGTGCCCGGCCCGTGCCCAGAGCAGGGAGTAGCGGGGGGGGGACGCCGGAGAAAGCGCCGTTCCGGCGGCTTCCCCGCTCAGGACGCGCTCAGAGCGCCGCGGCGGTGCGGCCGCAGCCCCGGGAAGCTGCTCACAGCCCGGCGGGGCGCCCAGGGGCCCGTCCGCCGCAGATGGCGTTGGATGCGGCCTCCGGCCGCGGCTCACCTGGCAGCAGGCAGCGCCGAAAGGGGCGGCGCGTGACGTCATCACGTTCTTGTAGCCGGTCGCGAGCCGCTGACGTCATCGCGCCGAGGCCGCCGTCCGAGAGGCGAGAGCGGGTGAGCCCCGATGCGTGTGAGCCGGCGTGGGCGGCCGAGCGCCGAGAGCGTCGATTGAAGCGGCGGTGGGCGTCGCCATGTCTCTGCTGCCCAGAGGCTGCCGCGGCGCCGCCGCTACCACAGCCCGGCGGCGGCTGCTGCTGCTGCTACTGGGGCCTCACGCACGGGTGGGTGGGCGCCGCCTGTCAGCCGGGGCGTCGCGGGAAGGGCCGGGCCGCCGCGGCCAAGAGAGCGGTTGCGCGGCTGAGGGCTCCGCCGGCGGGCGGGCGGGTTAAGAAACGCGCGGTGCGGTTTGCTGCGGGAGGATTCCTGGCTGCGTCAGGCGGAGTATTGGCAGCGGGTCAGGAGAAGTGGCTCTTCACCTCTGCTTAGCGCTGCTGAGGCCGCACCTGGAGTGCTGGGTCCGGTTCTGGGTTCCCAGTATGAGAGACACGTAGGGCCATCAAGATGACAAGGGGCCTGGAGCTTCCCTGCTGTGAGGAGAAGCGGAGAGCTGGGGCTGTGCAGCCTGGAGGAGGCATGGGAGAGGTCTCATCAATGGCCATAAATAGCTGAAGGGAGGGCGCAAAGGGCAGAACCAGGCTCTCTTTGGTGGTGCCCTCCGGCAGGGCAAGAGGCAACAGACATAGACCGGGGCACAGGAGGTTCCCTCTGAACACCAGGAGCGCTTCTGTGCTGTGTGGGTGACAGCACTGGCACAGGCTGCCCAGGGGCTGTGGGGCCTCCTCCTTGAAGATCTTCAGAAGCTGCCTGGCCATGGGCCTGGCACCTGCTCTGGTGTCCCTGCTGGAGCTGCAGCTGGGCCTGATCTCAGCCATGCCACGGTGCTCTTACTGAGGCCATATTCACATGGAAATAGTACGTTTCTGTGATTGACTTGACAATATACATCTAAATCTCAAAATCTTGTCAGTCTCAAAAGCAAAAATTAGTCCATAAAGTGATACTTGTATCAAAAACTGTTTGATTTAGTCTGACACTAAGATATCTGGGAATAGATCGTTCTTTTTGTCTGTTTTTCATGACTTAAAGTGGAAGAGAGTATAAATGTTTAACATAAATGCAGTTGGGAAGAGACTTGCACAAAGTCTGTTACAGAGTGTATGGTAAACCACCAAAAGGACTAATGGTTATTCAATATGGAACAGTAATTCATTTATAATTTAATAAATAATACTGTTGCTTTTTTTTAGGTGTCAGAGAACCATGTGTGTAACCAGTACGGAACGTCAAGTTCTTTGCCTGAGGAGACAAAAAAAAATCTCCAAAATGGACCAGACTTGGAGGACTTTGTATCAGGAGATTTGGCAGACAAGAGCGCGTGGGCTGAGTATAAAGGCAATTTAAAGCGTCAGAAAGGAGAAAGGTAAACGTAATTTCAAACAGCTGTAGTTGCTTCCATGCAGTTTCTTGCATGTTCAGTATTAACTATAGAATGTATACCATGTCCTTTTATTAAGTTGTGTTGTATTGGCTTGCCAGACTGATTTTTCATGGAAAAAACCCACAGTGTTAGCTTTGAGTATGTAACAAAACTTTTAAGACGTGATGGTATTTTCTCACTTGAGTGCTTGTGCCGTTCCAAATTAGCAATGCACATCAGAGGGTAGTATACTATACTTAAGGGCTGAAAAAAATACTACTGGTATCAAAAAAGAAATTAATGCAGAATAAGTTAAAAAATACTTGAAATAAAGTATATTCCCAGTTACACATTTGATCAGCCTTCTTGATAGTTGTGTAACTTACGCTGTCGTTAATTGTGTTCTCCACTGTTGTACTGTGGAAGCCCATCATTACAGCTGATGGTCTTAAACCTTCCAGAGACAACAAACTCCTCTTTTTGAATATGGGGTGGTAATAAGCATGGAAGAGAGAAGTCTGCTATGGCTACGAGTGATACTAATACTGGACACTGAGCTGCATCAGTATTCAGGGAACCCTTCCTCACTGGGATATGTAACAAATTGAAGTTGGATCTATATAATTAATGGAAACTTACCATGTAAATGATGTATTAATGTTTACATTTGTTTGATTTTTGTTCAGGCTACGGCTTCCTCCATGGCTGAAAACAGAGATTCCCATGGGCAAAAATTACAATAAACTGAAAAATACTTTGAGAAGTTTAAATCTGCACACGGTAAATCTAGTATCAAACCAAGTTTTCCTGTAGAAGTGATGATGGTTTTTTGTTTGTATGTTTGTTTTTGTGGAGGACAGGTAGATGTACATGGTCTTAGATGCTGAAATCAAACCCAATGCTGATTTTTTTTTTGCCTGTGGTGAATTTTACCCTTAAAGAATAAAAAGAAATATAGAGAGAATTTTATGTTTTTTTCTGCTGCGATTTTAAATATTAGGATTTACTACCATCAAAGAGATTGGAAGATGCCAATTGTGACTATTTTTAATGGAAATGCACACAGTTTCAGAGACATATACATATTTTGCAGGAAAAGAAATTGTAGAAATTTCTATTTGCTTAAATATACCCTCAATCATAGAAATCATAGAATCACAGAATAACCTGGGTTGGAAGGGACCTCAAGGATCATGAAGCTCCAACCCCTCTGCCACAGGCAGGGCCGCCAACCTCCACATTTAATACTAGACCAGGCTGCCCAGGGCCCCATCCAACCTGGCCTTGAACACCTCCAGGGACAGGGCATCCACAGCCTCTCTGGGCAGCCTGTTCCAGCACCTCACCACTCTCTTGGTAAAGAACTTCCCCCTGAAAGGTGATAAAAAGTGGTAGGTATGTATGGAGAGCTTTTTTTCTGTTTGGTTGGTTGGTTTTTGGATTCTTTTTTTTTTTTTTGGAGCAAAATGTATCATGGATCTTGTGAAATATGTGAATTTAAAATGCTAATGACAACCTGTGCTAACTAATAAGGCAGTTACTCAGCTAAGGAGTTGTTGGCTCTGGGTTTATATAGTGGAGGTAAAGAATAGAAATGGATGCCAGGAAACAATTATTTTCTTCCTAGACATTCTGCTGACTTCTTCCATAACAACGTGTAACTCCATTCATCTCATTTATCACAGATGGAATTAAGATTATTTGTAGGCTAGTACTGAAATATGGTACCTTCCTGTCTGTTTAACTTCAGGTATGTGAGGAAGCACGTTGTCCCAACATTGGGGAATGCTGGGGAGGTGGTGAATATGCTACAGCTACAGCTACTATTATGGTAAGCCATTAACTATTTCTCAAGTATTTTATTACTGTTTGAGGCATTTGTAGCATATTGTTGGATATGTGGCAATCCCTGCTGAAGTGGTGTGGGTTTGTTACATGAAAGGTGCTGGAAATCACCCTTTTCTTTAGTATTGAGATGGTCTGATATAACATATGCAGCTGTTTCTTGGCTGAGCAGTAGTGATGTGCAAAATGTAAATGCAGGAATGCCTTTCTTGTTTCAGCTGATGGGTGACACGTGCACTAGAGGTTGCAGATTTTGTTCAGTAAAGACAGCAAAAAATCCCCCTCCGCTGGATCCTGAGGAGCCTTACAACACAGCAAAAGCTATTGCTGAGTGGGGCTTGGATTACGTTGTATTGACATCCGTGGACAGAGACGGTCAGTATGCTGTCATTGATGTCTTCCAGTGTGGGCTCAGTGCAATTGTTGAGAATTCTTCTCTGAAATGAGGCAACAGTATCTCTCTATGCCTGGTAAAATACAATAGAAGTTACACTCAGAGGATCATCTTTTCCAACCTAAATTATTCTGTGATCAAGTCCAACCATCAGCTAACACTGCTGCTGAGCCGTGTCCCTAAGTGCCACACCCACACAAGGGGTGGACTCCACCCCTTCCCTGGGCAGCCCGTTCCAATGCCTAACCACCCTTTCCACAAAGATATTTTCCTGATACTCGATTTCAGCCTCTGGCGCAACTTGAGGCCGATGCCTCACGTCCTATTGCTCGTCAGCTGAGAAAAGAGACCGGCACCTTCCTCCCTCCAACCTCCTCTCAATACTGTACATAGCAATGAGGTCTTAACCTTAAAAATATACAATAATTCATAAAATATTGTAAGAACCTTTTTCCTTTTGAAAAGTACACACACTGTATTCTACTTGATCAGAAAAAAAGATCCTATTCATACACTGTGCTATCGCAGAACTTGTTTCCAAAAGCTACACCTGAAATAAATTACACTTTGCAATACTGAAAGTTGCTTTTTGTTCCATGGTTGTAGTAGCTCTTTTGTGGTGACACCACATACATGAGAAAAACTATTTTAAGGACTGTTCTGTATACTTCAGGTGAAAGTCCAATAGCTTCAAAGTGGCTTACAAGAAAAGAGCAATAATGCATAGTTGGATATGTTTCAGTTTTTCTTGTAGGACAGCTTCTCAGATCAAAAACATAAATAGTTAAAGTCATTTTGTTCTTAGGCTGACAGTGAAGCCTCAAAAACAAGTGAATATGATCCAAGTCTGCCCTAAATGATCATATTTAGTCTGTGTGCAGACCGAGGCTTGGTAGAATATCTGTTGCAAACCTTTGGCAGAAGCAGTAAGATAAGATGAGTTTTATCTTTGACTAAGAACTCCCTTATTAGTTTGGATTTAATTGTGACGGCATTTTTTGTGGCTTTGCTAATAAGTAAACGCATTTCTTGAACAGAAAGGTTAACTGAATAATTGAAATGCTTCTAGATATGCCTGATGGTGGAGCAGAACACTTTGCAAAGACAGTCTCCCATCTGAAAGAAAGGTACGTTAATAATGTATTACTGTTATTATTAAAACTTTATTGTGGTATGTTAGTTTCAGCTGGGATGGAGTTGTTTTCTTCAGAGGGTCTGATATGCTGTATTTTGGTTCTAGGAGAAAAATGATAACACACTGATGTTTATAGTTGCCTGCTATTTTTTTTTGCCTGTAACGTCTTACCAAGCCAAAGCCATTTGCTGCAAAGGGCCCTGAGGAACTGGGAGGGAACAGAAGTAGGACAGCTGACGTAAACTGGCCAAAAGGGACATTCCATGCCACGTGACATCACGCAGAAGGAGTTTTGGAGGGGTGGGAGTTCATCTCACTCTTCCGCTACTTGGGGGGCTGGCTGGGCATTGGTCAGGGGGTGGTAAGCAATTGCTTGTGCATCACTTGCTATATTTGTCATAATTATTATCCTTTTCTTTATGTTAGTAAATAGTTTTATCTCAACTCACAAGTTCTACTTTTTTTCAATTCTTTCCCCCATCCCACTGGGAAGGGGGGAGTGAGCAAACAACTGTGTGATGCTGAGCCACCTGCCAGCTTAAATCACAACATATGGTATGGCATGTAGGTCAAAATTGCCTTTAGCTGGATTATTTCAGGGGCCATACAAATAGAAAGGTGTGCCTTCAGCTTGTTTATGTGCCCTTTTTCCCCCATTATTCATATTTCTGGTACAATAGTCCCGAAGTATTTTGAACTGGAATGCATTTCCAATTTAGCCCAGGCTTATTTAAAGCTAAGCACTGGATTATTTCTTTGACCATGTGTCAGGTCAGAAATACATCTTCTCTGTATTTCGGAGCTATAATAGTAAAATAGTATTTAAAACCTTGTGCAGTTACCTGCAGCCAGCACAAAAATATCACATATAGACAGCAAATGTGATAGAATGAAAGTCAAATAATATAAAACCCATTCTTTACAGTCTATTTCAGCTCACATCAGTAGAATTGGGAATTAAACACATTATGTTTTGTTTGAACAATGATATTATAAAAAAGCAATAATGTCAGTATTTGCAGAAATCTGTTGTTTTAGCCATATATCCCAAAATAACTTCACTCTGCTTATCAGAGCATCATTGGTTTGGTTATGTTTGGGTTTTGTTATACTGAACATTTACCGACAGTGATAAAAATCCCACAGATGTGTTCATTTCCAGTTTCTGTTTTTCAGGAACTCAAAAATAGTTGTAGAATGCCTTACCCCTGATTTCCGAGGGGACCTTAACGCTGTGGAGAAGGTAGCACTATCAGGGCTGGATGTGTACGCACACAATGTGGAGACGGTTCCAGAATTACAGAGGTAAGCAAAGCACAGTATGTATAAATGGAAGCAGAATACAGTATAATAGGAAAAGGGTTTTTGTGAAAGGAATTCTCTGTGACCGAGAGCCAGAGCCGTTTATTTAAACCTGCTTTCAGCCTGTAGCTCTCAGTCCCCTGGATCCCACTCACAGGCGGTGCCACCGCTCCCTTTTCCAGCCTGAGATGACAACAGGCTGCGCGTCCATCTACCTCGGGTTTTTAAATGGACTGCTCAAGTCAGAGCTGTGTCCTAAAAAAAGAGGAAAAAAGAACTGAAACATTCACTCTGAACAGAGCATAGCTGAATCCCATTTTGTCAGGTTCTCTACTTAAGAATTAGGTTTAGTTTCAGAGTGCCGAAGTATTTTGAACTGTGGCCTACACACAGCTTGCCCTGTGGCAGAAAAGGTGCAGGCTGGCCAGGCGCTGTTTCAGCCCCCTGCTCCTGGCACTCTGTAGCCTTTGGGTTTCCACAGTTGTGACGGTGTGTCGCGTTCGCGATCTTACAGTACTCTGGCATGAGAAAAAAGAACGCTTCCCAGCCTTGCAAGAACGTTCTGTACAGCTCCGCCCCCTTCTGCCCATAGCCACGCGGTGCGCTGTCGCAGAGGGCAGGAGCGGGAAGGGACGCTCCAGCCCTGACATCCGTCGCCCTCCGCTTCGTGTCGCGGCAGCGCTCCCCTTGCTCGCCAGCTTCCGCTCGGGCAGCCGGCTGCTGGCCGCCTCAGGGAAGAGGAGGCAGGCGGGGAGCGGCGGGGCCGGGCGCCGAAATGGCGCGGGGCCGCGGCTCCCAGCCTGCCTCGCGCGGCGCCGCCCTGCCCGTCNCAGAGGGCGCCCGCGCCGCGCCGCGCCGCGCCTGGGCCTCGGGGCCGGCAGGCAGCCTGGAGCGGCGAGCGGTCGTTTGAGCTTCGTGGGATGTAACAGAATGTAACTTTCGTGGCGTCTTTAATTCGCCTCTGTTCTCCCCGTTGTGCTGTAAACGTCAAAGGAAGGTCCGCGATCCCCGAGCCAACTTCGAGCAGTCCATCCGTGTGCTGAAGCACGCCAAGAAGGTGCAGCCCCGTGTCATTTCCAAAACCTCCCTCATGCTGGGGCTGGGTGAGACGGACGAACAAGTGTTTTCAACGATGAAGTGTGAGTTTTCTTATGTTTTCTTTGCTATTTATTTTTAAGAGGAGAGAAGTTCCCGGTGGTTAGTGCACACAAGGCATTTTTCACAAGATATTTGTAAATCCTACATTGTTTCTCCCATATCCAGCTGAAGGATTGTCTACCTGTACTTTATCCTGTGTACAATAACCATATTTAGAACACAGTGGTACAGCCTAGTTTTTTCTGCAGCTGTGCCATATTGGTTTCTGCCTAGCCTTCCCCATCCTTCCTGCCCAGCATTTCCCAGCATTTCATACAGAAGTGTGAAGTTCAGCATCAGGGCTGTTTGCACATCATGGATGTCTTTGGAGCCATGCAGTTACTCTAATCTTATTCCTCTCCCTTCCTCTGTGTAGGAGCTGAAGAACATGTAAATGTGCTACTATTAAACTCATTTATTACAGAACCATATCAGTCTTATCAGAGGTTTCAAGGTAATAGTGAGTGCAAATACTGTGAACGAAACACTGTCTTTTCTTTTTATTTGACCTGGGGGCAAGCAGTCCACATAGTCAGGAAATATATAGAGGTATTCCTGCAAAATCTGATCCCTCAGCTATCTCTGTTCAGAGTGCCCTGCTAGCCACAGCAAGCACTGCCCTTCAGGCTAGCTGACTACTGGGTGCCTGGATTACCCTCTGTAAACAGACAACCTGAACTCATTTGTTGCATCTTGATTCTAGTAAATATCCATCTTGCAAGTTTTTGCAGGCATCAAAACTAACGTCTACCCTTCAGTGTGTAAAGCTGGCTAAGGGTGTTGGCAACTTCCCTTGGATTTATTTCTCTTCAGAAAAGTACTCATAACTTCAGCGTGAAGGCTTTGAGCCAGTGGAGAAGTGCCAAGTGTATGTACATGCATCCATTTTCCCTCAGATGAGGGCTTTGACCTAAAGATGCAGTGAAAAGCAGTGAAATAAAAAAGAGCACATTGTCTCTGCAGCGAGACAAGTGACTGCAGTGCAGTGCTATTCTCTCTAGCTCTGAACTAGAGCAGGTCATGCAGCAGCTTGGATCTCAGAATGAGGTGCATCACTGCTGCCTGTGGAGGCTGCAGGCTCCGTTCAGGGAAAGCAGAATGTACCCCCTGCAGGGTGCTGTGGGGCGAGCCTGGTTCAGCCGTGCACGTGAGGTGTTAGCCAGTTGCTGACAATCCCTTGTGATGCTTTTGCCACTAACAAGGACATTTATTTTTACAGTGTTGCGTGAAGCAGGTGTAGATTGTTTGACTCTAGGACAATACATGCAACCAACAAAACGTCACCTAAAGGTAAATGTGCCTTTAATTTACAGACAGAATTGTGGTCTGTACCTTGAAGTAAAGTTTTTTCTTTCTAAAATGAGGCTTGATTTGTATCCTTCCCTTAACTGTGGATGTGGGATGTGGGAAATATTTCCTTCCTTGTCTAACTTTATTTCCATCTGTTATGGACTCCTTGCTAGAAATGGCCCCAGCTATAATCCTTCCATCTTCTGCAGACTTCCCATTGCTACTGTTAGCCGGGCAGACAGCTGGAGCTGAGGCATGATTCTGCAAAACAAGAGTCTCTCCCCGTATGCCTCGAACAGAATGGCTCAAGTCAGCTCTCCTTTGCTGACTGGTAGGCTGGCTCTTAATAGTGCCACTTCAGCTGCAGAAATTACCGTTTATTCCTTCTGTAACCTGTCCAGAGCTTGAGTCTCTGCTCTGTTACTCTGTTTCACTGAAATAACTTGCTAATGAAGAGACTTGTAGGACTACTGTGCTTTTTTTACTAACTTGAACAAAAAAGGTTTGTGCAAAAGGACTTCTTGAAACAGAGCAAAGAAAATGATGAAGCAACAACTTTTCAGCTATATCTGTTTTGGAAAGTAATGTTTTGACTTGAGATTTAAGTGTTTCATGTTGCTACGTGCTGTCTATATTTTATTTCCTTTACATTAAGGCCTGATCAGAATGAATTCTTCTCACTCAGGTTGAGGAGTACGTAACGCCGGAAAAATTCCAGTACTGGGAAAAAGTAGGAAACGATCTTGGATTCCATTACACAGCAAGCGGGCCTCTCGTGCGTTCCTCCTACAAAGCAGGTACAGTGCTAAGCAGTAGTAAATTATTTAGGATGTGCTATTTTAGATAATCAAGCTAAAACTGTGAGGTAATGGGCAACAAAACTCACCTTTTCTCAAGAGCGAATTATCTAGTCGTGCTTTCTTTTTTACTGTTTACATTTACTGTTTTTTGTAGTTCATCTACAGTATGTATTTGTATGGCTAGTCACCTTAAATAAGCTGATTTTTTGCCAAACCAAGCCTGTGCTATAACTAATGCACAAAGCAGGATTCATACATAGGGTACACAGCCTTCAGTTTTTCCGTTTCAATCTGCTGCTTGAACACTTGAGGCTTTAATGGAGCCAGTTGTTGCTTGTGATGCAATTTTGATGCTGAAGGCAGAATTTATTTGCAGTGCCCTAGAAATAATTAGACA
This sequence comes from Pavo muticus, assembly GCA_016647715.1. Taxonomy (NCBI): domain Eukaryota; kingdom Metazoa; phylum Chordata; class Aves; order Galliformes; family Phasianidae; genus Pavo; species Pavo muticus. The sequence continues at coordinate 688,919 of JACDJE010000077.1, forward strand.
CACTTAAGGCAGTGCTTTTTCTGACAAAGCACTGTGTGTTAAGTAGCAGCTGATCGTAGTGGGACTGCCGCGTAGGTGCAACATTCTGCCTTTTCCTAAGGAGAGAGCACAGAAGGATCATTTGGGGCACCTTGCTTCTCAGGCTACTTGAAGCAGGATTTATAGTGGGTTTCATTACAAGTTGCTGCTACTTCATAAAATAGGAATTAATTTTTAATTAAATCAATTCACCTCGACCTGGGTGAAAACACAAAGCAGCAGAGCTTTTTCATAACACCGAACATGAAGAAAATTAGATTTCGATGGGACGGATGGTATCGCTCGTTGAGTTATGGGTTTGCTTGTCTTTTCACACATCCTGGCTGTTTGTATTGAGAATGCAGTTGTGTAGAACTGAATTGCTATAGAATACTGGTAAGAACAGCCCTACTACAGAATACAGTAGGAATGCACGTTGTTTTGCTTCATGCCCTGGAAGCACCTACAGATGACTTTTGGTGCTTTTCTGCCTTTTGATTAGGTGAATTCTTCTTGAAGAACTTAGTGGAAAAAAGAAAGACGAAAGCCATCTGAAAAAGAGAGTGAGCCTATTTAAAGCAGCCAGTTCTAAGGATCCTTTTTCAGCACATAATTATACCCAGTTCCAGAAATACAGAAGACCAGATGGCGGAGGCACGAATAAACCTACTGTCTTTCCAGAACATTTTACTCTTACCAAAACACTTAATGTTATTGTACCTTACTCCTCCTGGCAATGAGACAACTATGTAGTCCTTCCAGCATTAAGCAGTAAGTCAGAAGACAGAACTGACTTTGAAAGAGCAAAGCAACTGAGGTAAGCTGAAAAATAATCAGAGGTTTAAGTAAACAGATTTGATACTACCATCAATGTTGCTGCAATTAGATACTGACTAAGATGCCAATAATAGGTATTTTGAAAGGCAGTGAGATCTTGCTGTGTCTTACCATTACCATGTAACACAAGCTTGCAGGGACTGTGGGAAATAAAGGAGTAATAAAAAAGCATAAGCGACAAAGGACCACGTTAGGATTATTTTGAACCACACCAGAGAAGTACTGATAATACTTGTTCAAGACATTATGTCTTTTGCCTGCATCTTAAGAAAATTAACTGTGCCATTCGAATGAGAGCTAATGCTTCGCAGGTGTCTAAAGGGTGAGTCTCAATAAGGTGGTGAGGTGAAGAAAACAAGAACTCTCTGTGGTAAGATAGTTAACTTTGTATAGATATCAATTTAAAACATTAGGAAATACACGGTTGCCATGGCAGCAGAGAGAGCCACCTTTAGCTTGGGTACATATGTGACTGTAACAAACCCCTCTGCTTCGTACAGATGCTGCTTCAGCACTGAGCATCCAGATTTGTGCATATCCTGTACTGTAACTCTACTCTGTTGCCTGGGGATTAAGGGAAAGTTCTGTACCCCACCTAAGGGTGTGGAGGTTGCATTGGAGATTTGGTCTGAGTGTTTGCTCTTCTGCATTCAGATTTAACTGCACTGTGGCAGTGTAACGTGCTGTGCTCAGGTAGAAATAAAAGTGTGACATATGGTACAGTAGCAGCTGTACACTTCTGTCTTTTCAGTCATGGTAGCCTCTCCCTAATCACTCTCAGCTGTGTGTTCTGAACAGTAGAGTAGATAAGAGTTTTTAACACTGGCTGAAGCTTTTATTATTATGAAATTGTTGGGAAGTATTCCAGGAATTTGTTGCCTAATTGTAAACTCTCCTCATTCCAGTAATCCCGGAGCTGTCTGTAGTACTTACGTACACTTTCGTAGTCTGCAGAAAGGAGAGTGGACCCTCCCACCACTCTGTGCTCTGCAAGATGATAGGATGACAGCTCATGAGCAAGTTGAGTCTTGGTATTGTCACAGACAGCAAAAGCCAAACTGTGCTACCAAGGCCAGTGTTGCATAATTGATACTTCACAAAATAAAGCACTAAATATGGCAATACTAAGGCATTATGAAGACAAATGAGCCTTAAACAAGTAGGAATATGTTTAATTAAGTAGTATAATGGTAGTGTAAATTAGGGAGAGATTGTATGCTCTTTATGGCTCGGGTTTAATGCCTATACCTTGTAAAGGTGAAAATTTTAAAGTTATCAATAAGTCTGCAGAGTAGCCTTGAAAAAAGAGCAGGCGTGCTGTGAGCCACAGCCACCTCCCTTCGGCTGAACGCACCATGTAGCAGAGCAGCAGGAGGCTGGCACAACAGCAAGGAGTCTGAGTACTGCCTCTGCTACAGGAGGAGTGCAGCACTAACCTGACGATACCCACACATGTATCAACTGCCAGCTTTTGTTACAGGCCCTCCTATAAATAATGGGCTTTGATAGAGCAGGTTTAGGAGGCTATTATTGTAGCTTTTGCCAACTTACTGTTTTCAGCATAATTGACACCAGAAAAAGAAGAAAAATTCTGAGCCATACAGCAATTTTAAAACTGCTAGGAGGACACTGCACAGTGATCATCTGTGGCTTTTTTTTTTCCTATTGAGAGAAATAATGCTTCTATAAAACAAAGTCTAATGTTATTTCATAAGGAAGTATTTTACAAACTGCTGCTGGGTGGATCAGAAGATGATCTCAGGCTTTACGCAGCTGCCTGACCGCAGGCCCCAAGTTACACAAGCTCTAGAAACCTTTTTCTAATCACATGCTTTGCTGTGGCTTCTAGGGAAAGCAGCCATATTTTGGCTTCACAGATGTATTTTTGTTTCACTTCTGAGAGTCTTTGAGGACCTCTGACAACTTGTACAACAAAGATTACAGGTTTTCAAATTCTTCTCCTAGTTGAAAAAACTGCTTTTCCAATCATCTTTCATTCCTATTCCCATTTTTCCCCCTATAACTTTTCGTTAAAGACACCAAACACTCCAAGGTTATGGATATAAATTCAGCACTGATTTCATGACTTCTCTAATCTTGTTTCTGAAGAGATTTCGCATTTAGTATTTGTGAAGCACTTAATTCTGTCTGCACTTCTTACAGTACTGTATGCCTGCTTTGTCAGTTTCCCTTGCACTCAGGAAAACAGTTCTGGGAATATGATCTCAAGTCAGCGTGTTCTTTAAGAGAGTTAAGAGAGTGACCTTTTTTAAAGCATCATTATACCAACCAACAACATGCAAAGCATAATTAAACATTACACAGCCAACTGGAAATTTGCTGCACCATCCAATGACTTACAGAGGCATTAAGTCAAAAGAAAAGCATTCAGTTAAGAATAGATTTGTTTTCCATTTGATCGGTGAATAATAGTGAAAAAAGGGGACACCCCTATTCTCCTACATGGGAAGTTATTAAAGGTGACATTCAACTTGCACTAGCAATTCTCAGCTTGAATTGAGGAAAAAAAAGCAGGCAATAAAGACCAATGCCAGTATCCCTAAAGCAGTCATAGATAACACGTTATTTCCCATACTGTCTGACACTTCATTTTGAATTTCGGATGTTGAGCATTATAGCATACTATAAATTGTGTCACCCCCAACAAGGCTTCAAGGGCTGAAGAGAGGTATGAACTTCCTAGCCATCATGGGATCCAATGCTCTTACACCGCTCCTTGTCAAAAAGGAGTGCGCTCTGTTCAGTTGCGGTGCTCTTGGCCATCCTCATTCCAGGAACCAGCACAGTTTTGTCTGAACTAAGAGTTTAACACACATATGAAGAAGTAAAACGAGTACATCGTGTCTGGCACTTGGATTTACCACTGTACACCGAGCGAGACAATTTATGCAGCCCATATGCTACTTGTAGGCTTGTATTAAGCTATACTGCTTCAGCTGCCATATTCACCCTTTTGCAATGAGAAACGGTGTTACAGTGGGATTGCATTTTATTAAGAAACATTAAAAAAAATTAGAGCATAGGAATCCATCACTCAGATAACACAATTTTCATCAAGAATTACATTCTGTGAGATCCCATAGACTCAAACCCAATAGCACTAAATCCCATCTCTTTCATGCTTTTTTCGTGAGCACAAACCTTCAAGAAACAGGAATACAAGTCATCTCCAACACTATTTCCCTGGCAATTGTTCTCTGAAGAGGATGAGTGGTTACTGACAGCACTGCAAAAGCTTCTGAAGGTCTCTTCTGGCCTGTGATAAGGTTCTCCTGCACATATGCAAGATGAGCCCTGAAACAGTGCTGTAGTACCCTAATTATAGTTCAGGGCAAGAGTACTACTTGTTAGCACCCTCTTAATCCCAAAGGAGACATTACCAGCTTGCTCTCTCTGGTTCTGCTGGGGTAGTCCAGGAAGATGTCTGCCTGCACACACCAGATGATCCAGCATTCTGGAATTGGAGTACTCACATTTGCCACACCTGTATCACAGGGCAGTCTTTGCTCTAGGTGTTGTATGAAAGCAGCACTAACAACTTGGGAAGAGGAGACACCACTGTGGAAGATAGTAATTTGAGTTTAAGCCTCTATAATTCCCATTCATTTTGATAAGCTTCCAATACATTCCTCACAGAAGAATCCTGCGTGTGACACAGCAAAAAACCCAAAAAACCTCAGGCATACTTGCCCAGAGTGACAAAGAAGCCACTGAGGTGCAGCATCTGAAAGCATCCAGCTCAAAAGTACACATAGTACAGCCAGTTAACACTGCCTTGTATTGCCTCTGCACATTGTTACACATATTCCTCAAATCTTCAAAGATCCATCCTCAAGCTTACATGGTACCTGTATTTCCATGGTAAATAGTTACAGTAACAGTCCTCATTACCAAGACATTGATCTTGTGCTCTCAGTACAACTATTGACATAGCATACTTGAAGGCACAGCTGTTGTACACATTCAGAAAGTATTCTGTGATTGCTTACAGGATTCTATTATTGAACCAAGACTTCCATGCCTTCTAGTCCAAATCCTCTCTGTGGTCATCCTTTTCTAACACGCTCTCCATTTCACAACTCCATGCAACAAGCCAAACACAGAGTCTATAATCAAGGACTTTAATAGCACTGGCCAATTGAGAATAATAAAAACAAGTAGAAAGAAAGTAATAATAAAGGCAAAAGTATCATGATAGAGGAACAATTAATTCCTGCTAATGAAATGAGGTAGCAAGCTGACTATGTATGGGTCTGAATTTATTTCTTTTTTAATTTTCTGAACTGCAGAGAATAATTCTTGCAGATACATTAAGATACTGCTTTTATTCATAAGATATTAAGCAGAAGAGACAGTAGAAAAAATGTTAGCTTTGAAGCTAACATTTGCTTTCTACTTGGACTGACACTGAATTAAGGTACGTCTGTCAAATTCAGTGTTTGAACAAGCAGCAGGCAGAATGCTCTTCTGCTGAAGGAAAGTTGTATTGTGGCAGCTTAGGAAAACCACGCCCCAGGAATCTGATCAAATCAGTCATTTATGTGCTGCATATGGAATGTAGGCAAGAACCAAGAATCAGAAACGAGATCAGCCAGTGGATTGGTTTGTAGCCACTACTCCACTGCCAACAAGTATGTGATAGACATCTGAGGAAGTCACCTGGCAACCAACAGATGCAGTTCAGACTGCATCAGTGCCCACTGATCCCAGTCAGGACCAGGGCAACGTAGCTGCAGCCAGCTCTGTTTTAGGTCTCAACCCAGAGCTGCCAAAATTCACATAGAACTCATCTTTTGACTCCACCACCAGTTAAAGCAGGCATGTCAGGGGAAACAATTACCCCAAATGACAATATAAAACAGTGAGACCAACTGAGTTCCTGATCACTGTCTATAACTGGACTAAAGTAAAATAGATGTTCCATTTCTTTTGTGCTCGTATCGCTTGAGCATTTACACTTAAAGTGCAGTGTAGGAACACTTCTGGGAGCAGAAGTTTGTAGCTTGAGAGTAACTTTTCCACTTAAAGGTTGATTCATTATTAAAAACAGGTTTGTACCATCCTCGGTAACCAAAATTGCTACAAAAATAGATTTGAAAATACACTGAGTTCATGTGTACCAGGTACTGTTTGCTAGTGTAAAATTGGTTTGTAGTTTATGAAAAATATCTTTCCTTAAAAAAAAAAAGCATAAGGTTACAGTTATTATCACTAAGAAGGTGTCGGAATTCCTTCAGTACCTATTAAACATTATACTCTGGGCTTTTTGACAGGTGGGTCCTGCAGGCTGAACTTCGGAATTTCACAAGAAGAAGCAAAAGGGATTCTTTTAGCTGACACCTTCTTCCCAATTGTTTCAATCTGGAGGGGAAAAAGAAAGAAAAAGGCACATTTAGCAAGTGAGCATGGCAAACTAACGGTCGCATAGGCAGAGTGAAGTGAGTTCACTAATTAAATCTAGGTCACAACTCCTTTTGAGGAACACTAGGAGCTATGAAGCACAGTGTGTCCACGGACCATCTGAGAGTACAGGTGCAAAGAATTTAGAAAGTCAGCCATTCACTCGTTCCCGTTTTGTCATTTAAAGAGTTGCATCCTGGAAATGTATGTATTCATGTGCCTCAGCTTCCATACAACTATCAGTATAAATAATGTCATCAAATGTTACTGGGTATTCGGAAAGTGTGTGTTCAAGCCTCCTTTGTTTAGCGATCTCCATCCAGTAAATAAGAATAAAGAAAGGCTTCCACTCTCTTTCAGGGAGTGGGTTGTTTCTGAAACAATTCAACTCAGCAATGCTAAAGGCTCTTAAACTGTTTAAGAGAAAGTTAAGACATACAAAGAAACCAGGGCCCTACAAGACTCAGAAAGGGAGATTTCCCATGAATTCTACATAGGATTAATGTAAATTGGTAGGATGAATTAGTAAGAGCGGGGCTTACAGAGGACATCAACTAGCAAAAAATAAAAATCAATAGTTCAGATGCCCAGTAAGAACAGCTTTCCTGTGATACTTGCTAAGTATCACTGGAAGGAACCTGGAAGCCCATCCAGATCCTACTCCTTGCCATGGGCTGGATCAGGCTGCCCAGGGCTCCATCCAGTCTGGCCTCAAACACCTCCAGGGATGGGGCATCCACAACTACAGGCAGCCTGTTCTACTGCTCCACCACCCTCAGAGTAAAAAATTTCTTCCTACTATCCAATCTAAGTCTCCCCTCTTTTAGTTTAAAACCATTCCCCTTGTCCTATCTCTACCATACCCTGTAAGAAGTTAGTCTCCCTCCTGTTTATAAGCTCCCTTCAAGTTCTGGAAGGCTGCAATGAGGTGCTCTCAGAACCTTCTCCCCTCCAGGCAGAAGGAGCTCAGCTCCCTCAGCCTTTCTGCAGAGGAGAGGTGACCCTCCTCTGGGCCTGCTTCAACAGCTCTGTCTTTCTTATGCTAAGAAAGTACTGCAGGTCAGACACAGAGTACTGTATCTTTTGGTGCTTTAAGTTAAACAGTTTAACTATTTGAAATAACAAGTTTAGCAGAAACTTAATGAATATTCTCAAGATGGACATCCAATTACCTCAGCACACTCTGAAAAAGAGTTGTTTAAGCAAGCATATCATATTTGCCTATAACAACTTCACTGCTACCACCACAGCAGTTGACTGGTTACAGCAATTTTTAATTAAATTACTTGTAAACAAGCTTATGTTGTTCAAGCAGGTGTAAAAAGAAAAAAGAAAAAAAAAAGATAAAGAGGAAAATCTGCAGCCATTATGCAAGTAAACAGTGTACTTGGGAATACATTATATGAAACAACTGAAACATACATCCAGTCTGTCTTACTGATTTACTTGTAGTCTTGTTGAAGGATTTGTAATTGTAGTTTTAGTCAAGTTGTTTGTCTGCTAGAAGTGGTTCAAGACTTGCTTAAACTACCAAGCATTGATGGCATAGTTTAACATAGCTTGCTTCTTTTAAAAGAACATGAGATTTCAAAACAGCAGGTACAGAAGGTACTAAATGTGCTAGTGGAGACTTAGTGTAGAAACTGGTTTAGATTTAAAGCCTCACACGAAGATAACAGTTTCCCCCTCCCTGCTATTCAATCACTGCGGTGAGCAAAAGCAGAAGGATCAAATAAACTCCAGAAGCAGCAGCAGCAAATTGGTTACCTGAAAGCCAATGACTTGTAGCTCGTTATGAAGATCATCAAGAACTCTCCTACCATCAAATATAAATGCAGGCTTCAGCATCTTCTTGTGAATACGCTCGTAATCCAACTCCTGTGAAAGGCAATTAAAGCAGGCAGAGTAAATAAGTAGCCTAACGCTATCTTTTCTTCTTCAGTTAAAAGAAGATGGATGAAGGTGACATTTTTACCTTAAACATGTCCCATTCAGTGCAAATTACAAGGGCATGAGCTCCATCACAGGCTTCATATGGATCTTGACTTATAGTGACCAACCGAGACACTGTAATAGAAGGAAAATAAAGCTTTGTCCTGCAAGTATCTTTGGCAGGAATCTGGTGCACCCCAACAAGAGTTTCCTTTGTCACCCTACTCAAAGACTCTTGGGTTGCTCATCTAAACGTGTCTACTGTCAATACATTTGTCACTTTGATTTTACTTGATGAAAGCAGCTTGTATCTGGCATATGGACAGATAGAATCCAGGCACTTAAGTGTTTGGAGTTAAGCATTCAAATTTAAAAAACACAGTCAAATCAAAAGCATCTCTGCAATTGGGAGTTACTATTAACTGATCAAATGCCAACTCTCATCAAGGTCATTGCTTGCACAATATCAGTACTCAACTTTAACTCTCAATTCACACCATGGTAAACAAGTCTGTGTGCACCATGGGCTGCACTTGTTTGCCTCAGCAGCTGCCTAAAGGCAGCCCTCCCATCACCCTAATTCAAGGAGATGTGAAGTAACATACACCTTCCTCATCACAGGCCATTTTCCTCACTTTTGGAAGCAACCTGATCTAGGTCTTCTCCCCTAACCACACACCATCACTGGCCTGTCCCTCCCACATAAGGGAAGTAAGGAAAGGGATCCCAAAAACCTACCTCAAAAACTTCCAACTTGAAGGAACAGATTAATTAGGAAGCAATGATAGATTAGAAAGTAATACAAGGCAGGATGCTCTACAGTGAATTCCAGAATTATTTCTTTACTTCTATTTTACATAGCAGACAAGATAGGACTCGGGGCATAAAGGAGCTCACAGATCGACACTAGTCTCTCCTACAATGGAATGTTCTTGCTTGTCTTTCCCTAACTTACACAGAGAGAAAGTTCTTTTCTATGTATTCAAGTGAGCATTTGTCAAAAGAAACATATACAATAGTACAGAATTAGCATTAGCCCATAAGAGCAAAGGGGAAAGAGAAGAATTACGGTAATCTCTGAGCTGGGTCAATCCTCTGCTTTAATGAGTGTAACTAACAGCACATCATTGCCATGGTGAAAATGAATAATATTTGAATAGACCTCGTGTATTTTGAGAATAGCATTTCTTCTGGCTATGGTGGGGGGAGGACAGCAAGCATAGAAGTATAATGTAAGCAACCTTACCTTGGTTATCTTCTGAGACACCTGGATGTGAGAGATCCAAGATGATTTGTTCCTTCGGTACTTTAGGGTCATAGATATGGAGCTTTGCTCCTTCATCCATTAAATACTTGCTAATGTAGATGCTAGATGACTCTCTACAGAAGAGAGTAAAACAGTTAAAGGACCAGCTGGTATGTTTTAATAATACAAATCTTCAGTTGTCGTGATACTCCATGTCAGAGCTTTATACTGGTTTTACATTAAATGTCTTAGCACTAATCTGTGCCAGCAGCAAAATAAACGTCTTGAGGGAGGCTAAGGAGAGTAATTCTAAAAAGTTTGCATCTCTTTTGCTGATGCAGTAAGAGATAGGTACCAAGTCCCACTACTCCTGCTGACCATAGGTAGCAAGGCATCACTCCTAAGTGTGCCATGCAAGTTGCAGTTGGAGAGAATTGTATCAAGACCGCCTCTTACAGAGAAAGAGAATTGAGAAGTAGCCATCTTTGGGGAAACAAGGATGGAGCTTTGGCTTCTAATAGCAATTTGAGTCAGCTGCAAAAGTGTTAGCATTCTTTACTGGAAGCACTCGAGAAGCAGCTATTACTTTTGCAGGTTAGAGACTAACTAGAACAAGTTGTCTGTTTAATTTCTGGATGATTCAGGTATGTTGTAGAGATCAAGAATCACCTCTCACCCATTTAAGAAGCACTATAATACAAATCATTGATTCAAAAGACATTAAGGATCCCATGTCTGGCCTGTTTTTGTTAACAGAACTGAACTGGTGGGTTTAGCTGCACAGCTGTAGCAAGTATAGGGAATCCATGTTAATTAATTGAATTCATTTTCTTACCTTGTGTCCCCAGTATCTTTTTTGAATGCAAATCCTAAGATAGCAATCTTCTTATCAGTGACTGTATTGAACAAGCTGTCAATAATACGGGAAGCAAATCTCCGCCTCTGATAATCATTCATGTCTATGACCTGAAGTTACATAAAACAGCAAGGTTAGAAGAACACTATTAATTATAAACCAATTGTATTAAGGACCAAGCCAAACTAGCCACTAAAGTTTAATAGATGCTTGAGAAATTAAGAATTGTTAGTTAGTGTCAAATAATCCAAAGATAAGTTTAGTTAACTTAAAACTTGAGACAGATACAATTTTAATTCATGACTGCAGATGCGTTTACAGACACACACACACCCCCACACCACCCAGTTGAAGGGCTACATTTTTGTTTGTTTTATATTTAATTGAAAAGAAAAAATAAAAAAAATCACAGCTGTCCTATTCTAGGCAGAAACATGGAAAGCAGTTACGGTGTTAGAGGGACTGATGTTACACAGACATCCCTTTGCTAGACCTACACTTCCCTGCATGCCTCTGGCTACTATAAGAACTCTGGATCTTATAATCCACTTTAAGAGATTTCAGTTCACAAAACTCACATTGCTAAAGAAGACTTTGAAGTGCCTTGCTTTTGATGTCATATGGAAATGCGTTTGCTCAGCCTGATTGTTCTAGTGCTTTCCTCCCAGCCTGCTTCATACTTTGACCCCCAGCCTTTAACACACGTGGCACCAGATCACGAGTAGAACTGGGAAAGAAGGCTCCTCACCCAGTCAATATTTACCACAAACTGAAAAGAACTATTCTTCCCTATTGATTTTGAGAGTTTTCAACCCAAAGCAGGAATCAACAGCAACCTATGAAACATACAGTGTGAACAATACAGTTGAAGGATGGTGGTGAAATAGGTTTCTTCAAGTAACAGTGAAAGCAGTGAGATTTTGTAATTGAGCAGGGTGTTGTAAAGGGAGGGACGTGACAGGCAGTGATGGGCAACATAGGGATAGCAGGCAACAGAGTAAGAGAGACATTTCTTTCTGTATGTTCAAGTGCTGAAGACTTCAGTATTAGAGAACCTTGTCCTGCCTGAAGGCCAGACAGAAGAAAGTTAGGATTCTGGGACTGCTCCGATCAGCATAGCCTTCAGAATTTGTCCAAGGTCTTCCATGTACGTGCACAGGGCTGAACTACAGGCACTGCGAGGCTCATATCGCCAAGAATAAGCAACTCTGAGAGTCCCTTCAGGTGCTTATGCATATTACAGGATGACCCAAGCAGCATGGGCTGAGGTAGATAGACCTCTGCAAGTTGACATTGCTCTGAGGAAGCAAGAGGTGCAGGTACGAGGTCATATTACATGAACACAGAACTCTCTATATTATCCTAGCTGTGCAGCAGCCATTCTTACTATCTGATTTGACCACAGCTTAAGTGACTTAGAAACATTGCAACAAAGTCTCTTAGGAGAGCATGAAAGCATTATAAGCAAACTAGTTTAAAGTGATTTAAGAATACAACCCCTTAGACTTGTGCTAAATAAAATCCAAAGAAGGGCAACAAATCCAGTGAAGGGTCTGGAGCACAAGTCTTATGAGGAATGGCTGAGGGAACTAGGATTGTTTGGTCTGGAGAAAAGGAGGCGCGAGGGAGACCTTATTTTCTAGTGATATGAAAGGAGGTGGTAGAGAGGTGGGGGTCAGCCTCTTCTCCCTAGTAAGAGTGACAGAACAAGAGGCCTTAAGTTGCACCAGGGGAGGTTCAGGTTGGATATTAGGCAAATTTCTTCAAGAAAGTGGTGAGGCATCGGAACAGGCTGCCCAGGGAAGCGGTGGAGTCACTGTCCATGGAGGTGTTTAAGAAGCAAGCAGATGTGGCGCTGAGGGACATGGTTAGTGGGCATGGTGGGGATGATGTGACAGTTAGACTAGATGATTTTGAGGTCTTTTCCAGCCTTAATGATTCCATGAAAACACTCACAAAGAAAATTGAAAGTGTTCCTATACATTTGAGCTGCTAAGATAAAGTATGTTGTCTTATCAGAAGTATACTTAGAACCAAAAAGTCTAAACTGAAGTTGTCTCTTGTCTCTTTCAAGACAGTATCTTTTTCCTCCATTGTTCACCAGCTTAAGATAACATGGTTAATTCCTGCAGCTCCTGCTGCTCCAAGGATTGTCTATCATCTCTTCACACCTTACACAGATTAGAAGCAACACTTAAAACAAATCTCAGGGTCTTGACTCCTTCTCTGCTATGCTAAAGCACCCAAGTCTCACACTAAATCAAACCCCCCCCAGGCACTTGCACAAAGTTCACGCAGTATGTTAGTCTCAGCTCCAGTGACAGTACTGCAGTCCTCTCTACTACAGACTGGACTATCCTAATGAAAGCATTTATGGAACATACCAAACTGAACATCTTCAGAGGCAGACAGCACAAAACCCAAGTCTTTCTTGTCTCAAGCAGATGACGTTAAGAGTCGCAAGAAAGTAACTAGGATGCTAACTAGCCCCTTGCTGGAGGTTAAACCACACAAACGTGATGTACAGAGCTACAGGACAGAACTGATAATATAAGAAGCTGACAAAATTTACATAACAAGGTTTTCTGAGACTGTTTTTAAGTAGAAAATTATGAGTGACATCAAACCAGGCGTCAGATAACTAGAAAGCAGTATGGGGGACTTTCTGGGGAACAGACTCCTGCAAAGCTAACAGAGCCAGGTTATGCTTGTGCTTCACATTTTCTATTACTGCTTCTAGACAACTTCACAATTCATTTGGTCCGGACAAGTTAATTAACTCCAAACAAAGGCTAAGATCTCACAAGGATCAAGTTACTTTTTTTCAGGGTTCTGAGCCCAACCCCCAACATGACGAGTATTTGTAAAAGTATCCCTGCCTTACACCAAGGCATGGAAGGAGCACGTGGACAATGCTCTAAGGCTGAATACTGAAGGAATCTCACCCTGTCAAAAAATAAATACAGAAGTTTTAAACTTGTACCTGTTGCCAGTAGCGGGCTACTTCAGGTAAGTTCAGTGCCTCACAAAGGTACACTAAATTCAAGACATCTTTCTGAAAACAGCTGCCTCCAAACCCTGAAAAAGAGGATTGTTATTTTAGAAGTGGCTTGTATTAGCAAGGTACTACTCCAATCTTTGTAACCAAGTAGCTTTTGGCAACCATTGACAGCATTATAGTTTTTCTCCATCATATCACTGCTAGTAAGTGAAGAACTTTACGGATTTCCCAGAATCAAACTCCTCTGCCTGCTTTTTGTCAGTTACAAAATCCTAAAGTCTGCTTCAGATCCCATTTAAGTCAAAGTAAGATTTAAGCCAGGCTCAGAGAAACTGAAGAGCCTCCAGACAGCAGAGTTATTTACCTTCTAGTAGTACCACCTAGAGAGGTATACGCGTTTCTCAGAATAAGCATGTAAAGAGGAGGTTCTTTCCTCCCCTTCTTCCGAATGGCTATCTAATCACAGGCAAGAACCAAAGATCACAGATAGCCAAGAGAGGTTTCAAACAACTGAAACAAAATGTTGAATAGCATTATTTTCAAGTCACACTTTCTAGTATGAAGGCTGAACGATTTAATCTCATTCCATAAATCTCTAAGTTTCACCACTACCACATCTTATTGCAGAAGTTAGAAGTGGCCATTATGCGTTCTAGAGACATCCCCTTTTCTCAGGCCTCCAGCAGCTATTCCCAAACAAAACTGGGAAGATTTTGCAGAGTGCTGTCATCTGTGACACTTGGGGGAGGGGGGAAGATTTTTCCACTCACCAACACTGGCTTTCAGAAACTTATTTCCAATTCTTTGGTCAGTTCCAATAGCTCTTGCTACTTCTTCAACATCTGCTCCTGTAGCTTCACACAGAGCGCTGATGGAGTTAATGCTGCTGATTCTTTGGGCAAGGAAAGCATTAGCTGCCTGAGAATTCAAAAACCAACAAAACAAAACATAGTAGAGAGGGCTTAGTTCTTCTGGAAACCAGGATGCCCACAGATCAACAAGGAGCTAGATACTAGAGTAATTCCTCCTTCAATACTACGTAGCTCTATTGAGACACGAAATAGTAGTAAGGAGTGTAATAGTTCTCATTACCTGGCATTTATGTAAGCATAACAACATAGTACTAAAGTTGCAGAGTTGGAAACATTTTACAAAGCTAGATGCTCTGCTGGCAGTTAACTCCTATTAATAACAGGAATAAAAGTAAGGCAAGGAGCTGATATCATCTGTTAGCTCAACTGAGATCACTGGAAAAGATGAATGTCCTTTGACATATACTGGGTCCTCCAAATCCCAGATGTCTTTCCTATCTGCACCACCCACTTTCTGTAAGAGTCTGCCTAAGAGCTTTGTCTCACTTGCATCCTTCACTGAGTGCAGTAACAGCAGTGAGTAACACTAACCAGTTTAGAGAGCTCTGAGGACCAGGTGTTGGTTGTGAGGATTTTTTCTTTAGGCACCCAGTGCTCATAAACAGCACAAAGAGCACGGACAGCTTTCTGTCCCTCTGGAGAATCATCGCCACCAATGAGAACCCTGTCTGGGTTTTTCAAGTCCTTGATTGCTGTTCCTTCTGCAAGGAACTCTGGGTTAGACAGCACCTGTAGGCACAGAGATGAAGTGTGAAATAAAGAACAACAGCCTGCTCAGAAATCCACATCTGATATTGTGCTTACCTGCAAATCCAAGTTAGGCTTAGTATTAGCATCAAATATTCGACGAATGCTCTCTGCAGCACGTACTGGAACTGTGCTTTTCTCAGTGACAATTTTATAGCCATTTGAGTTCTGTACAATTCGTCGAGCGCAAGCTTCAATGTATTTCAGATCAGCTGCTCGCCCTTTTCCCATCCCGTAAGTCTTGGTGGGAGTGTTAACCTGGTTACAGAAACACGGTCAGGGAAGACACATTTTAGGTCTCTTATCCATTTCACCTATTCAGTAGGTCTTATGTTATGACAGGTGCTTTGCTTCCCTGAGCCCAGCCTGGTCCTACCTCACAATTGCTCTAGCTGCCATATCAGATGAACAGCTATTAGCTTTCTCAGTTACCCATTTTGTCCTCACTGGCCTCTATTCAAATAGAATTCAAACAAGAGAAATTCATAGCAGCTCTGCAGGCTTCTGTGAAACTTAGGCCTTATATTCCAGACACAGCAATCATCTCTTTATGCTTACAGTCATCTTTTGTTTCCTGTCCCATGTTGTAAGTACAAAGACTACATGTAGAATCTCGCAGCTAGAAGGCAGTTACGCTTTCAACCTAAGCGTAAAGCTACTGGAAATCATTACAGTGAAGTACAGAGAAAACATGCAGGAAAGCACATTTAGATTAAGACAGAGGATCCTTTTCATTACAAACTCAAAGAAATAGCAACAATGTGTAAAACACAACGGCATTTCTTCAGTCAGTGACAGGAAGCCAGGTGGCAATACATGGGTTGCATCAGTGGCAGTCATCCAGCCAAGCAGCATTCACTCTACCCCTCAATGGAGAAAAACACTGTCAGAAAGAGAGCTCTGTGCTGAGGTGCCCTAACAAAGAGGGGACCCAAAAGAAGGAGGACTTCAGCAACAAAACCCAACTGTGGCCTACCAAAATGAACAGAAATCAGTTCTTTTAGGCTCCACATTATAAGCAGAACGACCTTTCTTGATAAGGTTGTTTATGTTTGACTGAACCTGCTTCCTAATGGTGTCAATGGCTTAGAAATAGTGATAAATTTAATGAAGGATATTAAGGGAAAATCCTGCCAGCTCCTATTTCATTAATTCACAGGATTTTCAAATCTTCTAGAAGTAAGCCACCTTTGTAACCAGTGATCAGACTGACATCTTACATCCCAATCTAGGAACTGTATAAATATGCAGCCATGGACCTCAGTACACTACAGTGACAGAACTGCACTATATTCTGCCCTAAGGCTCCCTGCACCTTACCAAAACAAATAGTGGCATTATCATTTTGACTTAGGGCCTGTTGGTCTGCCAACTACTCTCCTGGCTAGAGAAAACAAATTGCGAGGTAATACCAACATAAAAAGCTTATTTACTACGCTTCCCACAGTACACAAAAGAAACAAGAAGTCCGTGGCATGGTGACGCAGCACAGCTAAATGAATCCTTATGAGGAAACAGAGGACTCTTCCTAACAAAAAGGCAACACAGCAAGAAGAACAAACAGACTCACAGAAATAAATACAAGATCAGCTTCTCTGATGGCATCATCAATACTGGTAGAAAAGAAGAGATTTCTACCTCGGCAGGACTCCACCACTTCTTTTAACCCTGGCTGAAAAAAGAAACAGAAAGAAACCACATTATAAAAAGCAGTTAAGGTAAACGCCGTACATCAGTCACTGAGGGCACACAGGACAGTAGAACTGCTATGCCCAAACAGACGGAATAGCTTTTCAGATACAGAGATGCTTTTACTCCATGTTGCATGTTTTTAGTCTGCCAGATGTGAAGTAGTGCCTCTGCAGTGCCTATATATAGGGGAGAATTAAAAAAACCAAGCCCTGTTTCTTAGTCAAAACACTCAAACCATAGCCTCAAAGATTTCATCCACAGAGCTGCTATTCACGTAACAGACTCTAGGCATCAGTTATTTACATGCTTAATGCTATACCATGAGTAACAAATAGCATCACTCTACAAGTGGTTCTCTAAGTAGGTTCAAGAATGAATCTTGCAATATTCTCAAGGCTGCAGCTACACAATCCATGATCTCCTAAACTAATGAGCTCAAATCTAATGAACTGACTCAGCATTCAAAATAAATATTCTCCCATCAAATTATCAAGCCCAAACCCTGTAGAAGAAAGGTAGAGAGAGAGGAGATAAAGACAACTCCTTTTGTCAACTGCTCATGTTTGGACAAGACTAAGTTTATATCAGAACCACACCTGTAGAGAGAAAACACTGCAGGCATGACTTGATGAGATTCCAGGGCTTACAGCACTGAAATACTTCCCCTTCTCTTAACACATCCATTCACAGGTGCACGAACAACCCTCTGTAGTAGAATGGACTATGGGGTGTTTTAATTGATCTGTGACAAACGTATCCAAATGAAGCCTTTATGTTTTGTTTGAAAAATCAAATCACGTACTGTAAACTGGTAATCAGCCTCCAGCTTGCAAGATGCCCATCATGACAGGGGTGAGTAATCGCTAGGAAGGCAAAAGTTCACCACACAGTGAGAGGGGAAAAAAAAAAAAAAGTAGAAGCTTTGTTGTGCAAGACATTTCTGCTGTCTCACTTTATACCAAATATTTAACGAAGAGGAAAGCAAAGGTCAACATGAGCAGGCCAACCCATCAGACATTCCCAACCGTAACCTTTCTGGGATGTAAATAAAAAGGTAGCTCGCTAGAAAGTGAAAGAGTTTCCTTGTACCTTCTTTACTGCAAAGAAAAAAGTTGAAACAAGAAAAAATTGAGAAACAAACAGAAACCCCTGTGTGCGATGACTCAAATTTACAACAGCCTGAACTAATTCTTGGCAGTTTTTGTACATTCTTCGTAAGTAAAAGACACCATTCCAGGAAACAGATGTTTGGGGGTTTTCTGTGCATGTACTTTAAAAAAAAAAGTCAGGTTTAGTTAAACTCACTCAGTCTAAGTGTAAACACAAAACAAAGTACCTACTTTCGTGATCTTCTTTCAGATCCTGCTTGCTAATCTGAGCATTACACACATTTTCTTTTGAATACATACGACAAAGGAAGTCTACTTATCTCTGTTCAGAGTCATGCTATAGGCTTGTGGCTTTTCCCTCTTGTAAGCCAAGTCTTAGAGCACAGGCAGGAATCAGAAGACTCCATTATGATTAAATAAGGTCCCAGGAGAAAGCCAGCATCATTTAACACAACTAGAAAAACAGTTTCTTTTTTCATTACTAGGCTCTTAGTATAGAGCCTAGATACTTTCTTGCACCAGACATACTCAATTATCGTTTCAAGAACCTTGTTTAATGAGTAGCAGTGACACATGGCTGCTCCAGAATGCTGTCTCTGAAGGACATTGCTGTGCCACACTTCCCAAGCTTGGGAAGTGGGCCACATGAAAGTGCTGCGTGGTGGGAGGGAAGCAGAAGCAGCACAATTGAGACAACAGGGGACGAGTTTACCTCGTAGATGGGGAGCGTGTCTGAATTCCAGGCATTGATTCTAGCCTCGTTGACATCTACAACAGTGACTTGGATTTTAGGACACATCTGTGCAATAACACTGCAGGTTGGCCCGCCGACATAGCCAGCACCGATGCAGCAGATCTTCTTAATCTCAAACATGATTGCTCTAGAAAGGGAAGGGGGAGGGGGTAAGAGGAAAAGAACCAGTAGTTACAAATGAAAGTCACCGGCCAGCCATCCGAGTTAAAGGATCTCAGATCGACAGCGCTCTTCCATCGGGCTGCCACAAAGAAGCGTTTTCAGGAGACCGGCTGTAAGAAGCGAGCCGCAATTTACGAGGACGGCTTTCAGACCTGCCCGCGCCAGCTTCGCTCCATGGGATCCAGCGCACCCCGACCACTGAGGAAGCGTTTCTGCGGTCGCTTTGAAACCCAGCAGCTTAAGCAGCGCCAGCCAGCCGAGGAGCCGCCCGGGCCGCGGGGCACTAAGGAGCGACGGGCAGCCCCACGCCAGGCCTCGCTCGGAGAGGTGGGCGGGAGGCCGGGCCCGGCTCACGCAGCCCCTCGGCCGGGAACGGAGCCACCACCCCCGCAGCCGCACCGCCCGAGGGGAAGAGGCCCTGGCGGACCGCCAACCGCGCCGCCAACCCCGAGGACTCACCGCCTGCGGCCGCGGGTCCAACCGGAGCGCCGAGGCGAGGATGCTCGAGGAGCTCAGGACGACGCTCCGCTAGGCTCAGAGCAGCTATTTAAAGGGCCGCCGCGGGGCTGAGGCGGCCGCTTCATCCCGGGGAAGCCGAGCGAGGCCCGGCCCCGGCTCCTCCCCGCGCGGCCGCCCCGCCCCGCCGCCGGCGAATGGGCGCCGGACACCTCAGGCGGCCCCGCGCAGGCCCCGCCGCCGTCGCCGCCAGGGCCGTGAGGGGCCGCAGGGCCCCCGGGCAGGCCTGGAGTCTTCGGGTCCGGGCTGCGCCCTGACTCGGCGGCGTCGCTCGGCCCTGGCGAGGAGGCGAGCGGTGCCGCTGCCCCCAACAGCCCGGCGGGCTCTGGCAGGCTGAGCTGCAGCGCCGAGGTTCGCGCCGTGCCGGCCAGGGCGGCTCAGGCGATCACCTTTCCCGCCTCGGGCGGCTCTGACGAGAGAGCTGAGTTCCGGTGGCAAAAGATGCGCATGAATCGCTTTTGGTCTTCCAGCTATGTTTGTTGGAAGAAAACATTTTTCTCTCACATCGTACGGAGCACTCTCAGCAAGGATAGGTTGTTACAAAGTGGATAGGTAATAACAGAAATACAAAGTGTAAAGTCCACATTGCAAACAGTGCCGTAATAAGGCTGTGCAGTGAACTGTGCTTACCTGCCTTCACACTGGGAGCACTGCCCAGCTATCTGATGGCCCTCTGTGTTAAGGTCCTTAAGTATTGCTCTCGCCTTCTGTGTAAATGTCATGTGCTTTTATTATCCATCATCTGTCTTTGGGACCAGAAGGACTGAGGAATCTTCCACCTTTTTACCCATCTACTTAAAATTATTATTATTATTTATGTCAAATGTTGCCAAACCAGATAGGTAAACACAAATAAGGCTGAGCTAACAGTGCTTATAAAACACTGTCTTGTTCCCATGTGGCATTTTCACCCATAGCTATTAAAGTATGTTAAGAAGAGATTGGAATTGTTGCTTCTCTCTTATACTTTCCTTTGGTATTATTTCTCTCCGACAGATCTCCTCTTTCCCTGGAAGGCCCTGTACCCATGTAAGCTGGGACGTACCACAGCTCACTGTCCCTTAGCAGTGGTGCCATGGAACACACGCTTTTCAGCTGAAAGAATCAACTCAGGTGTTGGCCCCAGCAAAGCGCACTACTGAGTCAGTGCGGTTAGCCAGGGCTCCCTGCAAAGGTGTCAGGTTCACTGCATTTATCCTGAAGTGGAAACAAGTAATGCCTTGCCTCACTGCTGATTTGCACAAGTGTCTCAATTTTGATCACATCCTTTACTTTATTTATTTATTTATTTTTCCTGGGAACACAGAGCCTAGGCAAAGCACGGTGAGTTCCCACTACTGAGTCTGTCCTACAGCCTTATGTATTCCATTGTCTTCAAAAACTCAGTCTGTCTCCTTAGGTCTCAAAATAGCTACAAATGCACGAATTTGTACTAGACCAGGCTTCATCTAGTCTGCACATTCAGTATGTTGTCCCTGGAGCAGGTAACAGAGCAAAGGGCCTTCTTGATAGCCCACACTGCCATGCTCCCTGGCTGGGATTTTGACCTTGAATTCCCTTTGCCAGAACAGTTCTAGATCATTCCCAGAAAAGTGCTGCTTTTGGTGTTTCCCCGTAACATCTACTGTGGTTGTTGTTAGGGTACTGGTGGGAGGGAAAAAATATGGGGCTTGAAGTCACTGGAGTGAGAAGGGCACAGATCTTGTCTCGTTACTGAATAATCTAACTTCTAAATGACTCTGTGTGTTTAATTTTTTATTTACAAGAACATAGAGTGTTTTACAACACAGCACAGAGGCAATAAGGCTTCTGTAAGGCTTCGGGGTGCACCTTTGAACTTTCTGCCAGTGCTCACTGCTAGGCAAGCACAGCTCCAGGCAACAGGAGAACAGATGAGGCTTCCGCTGGCCACTTTTTAAAATATGTGTGAAATCTG
The DNA here is from genome assembly GCA_016647715.1 of Pavo muticus. Taxonomy (NCBI): domain Eukaryota; kingdom Metazoa; phylum Chordata; class Aves; order Galliformes; family Phasianidae; genus Pavo; species Pavo muticus. Next base: position 710,018 of record JACDJE010000077.1, read on the forward strand.
CTCCATTTTTTGAAGGCCTGGTGTGAGTTGTGAGTTCTTTTGCATCACAGGAGTAGTAACTGAACATGAGGAATGAGGTTTCAGGTATGTTTTAATTTAGCATTGCCTGATGACTAGATCCCATGGCTCCCTCCTCCAGCACACTGGCCAGCCCAGACCTCAGACAGCCTTTCCTTCCTGCCATGTGGGGAGTGCTGTACCCAGCTCGTGGCTATATTTCCTTCTGGGACACAATGCTTAAAAGTCAGGTGAGAGAAAATGAAGGTCTGCAATAGCCTCTTCTTGTGGGTAAATTCAATAATCATTCCTTTCAATTAGCAAAATATAAGGTACAAAACTTGAAGCTTGACAAACTCCAGTTCAGGACAGAAGTTCTCTAACAGCAAAGATAAGCAAGCATTGAAAAAGTTCAGGGATTGTCCACCTCTGGAAAGTTTTTCTAAAAGACATTTTCTAGTGCAAAAAAGAAATAAGAAATGTAAATCCTGTGCCATACAGGTTGTCAAAACAGACATTCACAGTAGCCCCATTTGGCTTTCTAATTTATGAGTTTAATACGTATATGATGCAAGATTTAAACTAAAATGTTCCCTTAGCTGGTTGCTGAAAGGTATTTTGGCAGGGCTTCCATTCAGCTAAACAACAGTGTCAGTGAAGGACATCCTAAGTAAGCTTCCTGCAAACTGAGTCACAAGTCTACCCATAAGATTCATCTTCTTTTTTTTTTCTTTTTTTTTTTTTTCTTTGAATCAAAATTGAGAAAGCTACTGGTAGGACTAATGAATCACTCTTCCTTCATACATTTTAAAGACCATCATTTGCATAATAATTTAACTAATCTATACTTACAAGAGCATTGCTCACACGTCCATACTGCCAGAAGATCCCCTGGTGCAGATCCTGGTGCTGCCAAGCCTGCACTGTACTTCACAGAGGCACCGGGATAGTGAGGTGACTACAATGATTCATACACACCTGCTTGAGGAGAAGAGGTATTTTTACAGGTAGTTGTGAGTTTTAGGATACATCTACACATTAGACAGTGTCAATAACCCAGCGATGGGAGGTGAACCCCGAAAGGTACATAAAATGGAAAGGTACTCAAGTTTTAACGATGCATTTCTCTAGGTCCCCAGAGGTACATCTTCTGTGTATGCTGAGATCTGCCCCAATCTCCCCAGGCCTAATTCGGTTGCCTGTCTCAGATCCACTCACCTTTCCTGAAAACGAGCAGTCTCTGTGTTACATGCTCTCAGAGACCTGATCTTCAACGTGCACTTGAAATACAACCCCAGCAGAACCGAGGTGGAAGCGAGCCAAAGCTTTCAGAGTGCTTCATTCAAAAAACTTGGCCAATGCAAGTGTTGATGTTGTTTTAATGTAACAGCTCAGCGGCCAGAGCACGTACCGGTGTGAGCGCCGGCTGTGTGCTCTGTCTGTGTGAGGAATGCCAGAGCCGGCTGGAGGCCACCTCCCTGCCTCCCTGGCAGCCGCGGACCTGAGGCGATCCGAATGCCAGCGCTGAGCAGAGGGACCACCCTCCACCTCTGTGAAAAAAGTGCTACATGACAGCAGAGAGATCGTAATCTGTGGGATGGGGGATGGGGGGAGGAGGGTGCGGAGGGAAGAAAAGAGGAGAAAACGAGTGCGTGACAGTGTAGCCTCCAGGTCAGCACCTTGGTATCAGAGGTGAGATAAAGGACAAGCGAAGAGCCCTGGGCATGAAGGAAGTTCTGTGTCAACCTAGTGAGTGTGCAAAGTCAGATTAAGATTTGAGCTGATCATTAACTGAAGGCAGCTGTGTTTGTGCAAGCAGTTTGGTACACTGACATCTGACACAGGTTCAACAAACGCCGTTGTCCGCCTGGCGGTGTTGATCACAGCCCAGCCCAGGGGCTGTCCCATGTGTACATTGTGGTCTGAGCTGCAGGCAGCGCTCCTGGAGCGAGGGGCAGGAGGACTTCTCTACAGACCTGCTGGATCTGTGCCCAAATCCATGCTTTGTGTTGTGCAATGCTGAGAGGAAGGAAGGAGACGCAGCTGAACAGATTACACAGGGACATGTGGGACTGGGCCTGTGCGCTCCTCTGGAAAAGGCTCATGCAGCTGCATCACAAAAACCATATGGCAGCTTTGGACACTGTAAAGAGGACACATGGCTGAGTGCCTTTGCTCCCACATGTATTCAGAGCCAGCTGCAACACGACTGGGCACGGAGGCACAGCCTAGAGTCATTGCAAGGCAGAGGACCTGGTTCTGCTCAGCATGCTTGTATGCACACACTCTACTCACCTCTACCTTTGCAGCTCACCAGAACCTTGACTTTGCTGTTGGGCCTGACTCTTTACAGGCTTAAACAGTTTATGATTAATCTCATGCAATGCTTTTGTTAGTGACAACCAGCACCCTCAAACTTTTACGATTATTATTATAATTTGTTCTAAAATGCAGCAAGTTTTTGGTCAGGGTCCATGAAACTTAAACATCTGGACAACTTCAGTTGGACTCAAAGACAATATAGCAATATAAATAAAACCCCAAAGTCATGCAGGCTTAAAATAACCTTTAAAAATCAAAGAAAGACCACTCTGAAAACTCAGAGTGTCTTTTCAAACTCTATGCTTTTATTTCTTGCACGACAAAGCTTTGCTTTCCAGTGTATGACCTTCCTCTAATTAGATTCTTTAAATCTCTCCACATACACAGAAATTGTTCATACTTCCTCCCAGACATGATTATAGCTGAAGGCCTTATCCATTCTTTAGTAAATACTCCTTTTTTTCCCCCTTTTTTCTTGTTTCCCCTCTACTCTGCACTGGTGAGGCCTCACCCGGAGTACTGTGTCCAGATGTGGAATCCTCAGAACAGGAGAGATGTGGACCTATTAGAGCACATCCAGAGGAGGGCCACAAAAATGATCCAAGGGATGGAACAGCTCTCCTACGAGGACTGAAAGAACTGGGGCTGTTCTGGAGAAGAGAAGGCTCAGGGGAGACCTGAAAGCAGCCTTTCATCATCTAAAGGGGGGGCTATAAGAAAGAAGGGGACAGATCCTTTAGCAGGGTCTATTGTGATAGGAAAAGAGGAAATTGTTTCAGACTAAAAGAAGGGAGATTTTGACTGAATTTAAGATGTAAGTTTTTCACAATAAGGGTGGTGAGGCACTGGAAGAACTTGCCCAGAGAAGTGGTGGATGCCTCATCCCTGGTGACATCCAAGGCCAGGCTGGACGGAGCTCTGAGCACCCCGATGGAGCTGTAGGTGTCCGTGTTCACTGCAGGAGTAGACAACCTATAAAGGTCCCCTCCAATTCAAAAGATTCTATGATTCTATGATATTCTTCTGAAAACCACACGCATACCAGACATCAAAGCTCTTTCTGCAGAAGCAGGGCTGTCTAAAATCACCTTCATTCTTCATTCTGACTTGCTTGAGATACATACAGAAGGCATGGATCTGTTTGAAAAGTTACAGCTTATATTTTTAAAGTTATACACATGCCATTCTATTTTTACTAGATATTTATTTTTAGATTATTTCAAATTTAGAAATTAATAGGTTGGTGTAGTCCTACATCTTACACGAAGTCTAACAGACCAAGACAAAAGGTTACTAATGATTGCTATTTATTTTGTTAAGTCAATAAAAAGTGCATAGTACAAGCCCTTTATCCCAATCCAAGTACTCAGTAAAAGATTACTAGGAAACCGCAAATGGCACAGATGATTTTTGTTTGGCATAATTCAGACATTTTGAACCACCAATTTACATTAGATACATCACATCATCACTCTTCCTTTTTCAATAATGAACATTACAAGGTTAAGTGATCTGCAGACAATACATGAATACATACAATTTCTCATTTCATTTTAGAGTATAATAACTATGTTAAGCAGACTCTAAAAATACTATTGTTTTAACAAAGTTCTAAGCGAAGGTATAATTGTAAACTTTCCTCCACATTTCCCAAGTTGCTACAACTTGTGTCTCTTACTAACTGAGCTTAAAACCCTTATTGCAGAATTAATCATACCTGAAGCTTTGCATCCCACTTCTCTCTTCCGCCTTTCTTTTCAAAATTTACCATAAGCACTTGGAACCAAGATAATACAGTTATGCCATTGCAAACTACATCACTAAAGGCCAGATTTCTGCCACCCTTACCAAAGCTGCTACTAGTACATTATCTCAGAGTAGTTCCACAAACTTCAGTGTAACTACTGGATGAGTAAGGCACTACTTAACAAGAATAAGAGTGGCAAAACAGTCCTATCATTAGTCACTTTATAATTAAGTGTGGTGATCTGGAGGTTATGTTTAGAGAAAATATCAGAATTTAAAGGCATACATGTTGATTTGGGATAGTGGCCTGGCTCTTTAGTAAAATATTTCACAATAAAATATTTCCAATGTTTTTCTTTTACATAGAAAATCTAAAATAGCAATTTATATGAGGAAAGCATACAGGCATAAAATCACTGGGACAATTACTCGGAGGAATTTCAAGCAAAGACAATTCATTTAAAAGTAAAACACAACATTACTCTGAACAAAAAGTTTGTTTGCCAAGACCACTAGAGTTGGGAGCACACAGTGAGCTTCATAAATACATCCATGGACATTTAAGAAAAGCAATAATGATCCTCACGAATGAGGAGCATCTGCTATAAATCTCACCAGCCTCCAGCAGGACGAGGAGTGGCTTGCTCTGGCTGAAATGAAACCTGTTTCTGCTGTTGTTTGTTGGCTTTTGTTTTTTTTTAAAATCAATTGGAAACCTGTTTTCTGAATCCAGTGGTGAAGGATTCTGGCCAAAGATTCTTGAAGAAAAGGTCAGCGTAGCCAATAATGCATACTTCTTGCTGGTTCAACAAAATGATTCTGTACTACTTCTTCTGTTCCAAATAGCATCCAAAATATAAACGCACTAGGAAGGCAAAGAGCAAGCACAGTCAGACTGTCCCAGTGGCATCTTTACACAGTGTTTGTGGCCTGGACACCTCTAGACACAACAGGACAAACTCTCCGTTTCTCTGCTGCAACTCCATTGCTTTACACAGCACTGCACCTCTGTCACTGACAGAACTTATTTGTTTGGATTTCTAACAAATACTGTGGTGCTTGGGAGCACGCTATTCCAAAGAAATTTAAAGGGCAATTATATGAAGTTACAGAGGCTGTTCCTCAGGCCTGCACTGCTCCTTTGCGAGCAGGCTCAGCTGGCCCACCGTTTGCCCTGAGGAGGAAAAACCTGTGTCTGCCAACTACGCGATCTGAAGTGAGATTTTTGTGAGAGCCTATTAATACAAACCTTCATGCATATGAACAGTTAGCCCCTTCAGCTCCACAACTAAAGTCCTCAAGAAAAAAAGGTTTCTAGAGTAAGGCCTTGAATCCCCATTTGTCTGCCCTACGGACCGTTATGGAAAGAAGCTTTGTGTTGGTAACGTAAAAATGTTCTTCATGTTATTCTCATCATTTTTTCATATTGATCAAGAAAAATATACAGTGTTGCTTTTCTGTACATCTTTAAAATGTTCTTAAATTAATGTACATAAAAAATTCGTTCCCATTTGCTACAATGGGAGATGTGCACCTGTACGCACACAGCCACACATACACACGCATAATCACACCACACATACACACAAGTATTAGAGGGAGAAGACATGCCATACGTAGCCACCTGCAATTTCGTTATTCTACAATTACAACCAGTAGATAAGGATGAAATGTTCGGAATTGCCAATAACATACAGGTGAAAAAACCTGAACATCCAGAACGTTTTGTATACCAGAAGTTGGTTACCTCTTAGTATGAATTCATCCTGCTCAATATACGTTACATTATGGATAAAAACTTAAGATACTGATTATTAAAAGACTAAAGAAGGACAGAAAATTCTACTAAGTTCTTCTCACTTAGATTTTTCTTTTCATAAATTCATTAAGTAAACAAATCTGGTTTTGGAATATACATTTTTGACAATATATTGAATAAGATAAATCATTTATTAAAGAACGGGATTAAATTAATTTTTGGTGGTATCCTGTTTTTTGTACAGCTCTCAATACGTATGTCTACGTATTGACAGTGGCAATTATCACATTCACTTCTTTGCGTGCACACACACATGCACATTATTTAATTCTAGTGGAAAATTCGTGCTTTGGCCAACAACCCTGAAAATTATGTCAGTGGTCCAAAGACCAGGGCAAATATTAAATAATTTCTTTGCTTTTCACCACGTAAGTAAAAGAATAGTTGCGACCATAATATAACTCTTAAAAGTATACTGGAGAAAAAACATGGATTTATCTGAAGAAAGATCAGTAATAATTTCCATTATTATAGATGCACAGGGACTTTAATTTTCTTTCAATGAATATCAGAAACCACTGCATAGAAATTAAGATTGCTGTAACAGAAAGACACTGAGTGGAATGTCCGCAGTTATGGTAACAACCAAAAAACCCTGCAATGCCTCATCATTATTCAAATTATAATCTACTAGGAATTGTAGTAACATACAAAGCAAAAATTAACTTAAAATTGAAGTAGCTAAAGGTAGTTCATGAACATAACTGCTGAATGGTAATTCTGCACTATATAAATGAGAAAACAACAGTATTGAAGGGAGTTTTGCAGTAATCTGGTCACTTCGTTCATTTGGTCGTGCAAGGTTTTAGCTGCTGAACTTCTCTGATACTGAAAGCTCTAGTCCAGTGGCGGGGCTGGTGGCTCTTGTCCCTAGCGGTAGGACAGAGGAAAAGAAAAAAGAGCACATAGAGGATTAGGAACAGTGTCTCACAGAGAAGAACTGAGCAATTGAAAACCAAACCAAACCAAACCAAACCCTGGGAGAGTTACATTGTGCCTTAAGGTCTTTCATTACCTATTTCAGTCTCCAGGTATACGAGCATCAGACAGTCAGACAACAATACTGTTTCCTGCACCAACAGTGATTTTTTCCAAGATCCTACACCTAGGATGAAGGTCACCTTCCCAAGATTTACGATGTGATTTTCTTTACTTCTCTAAACTTGTCACATATGAAGGCAGGAGGCAGTTCCAACCAGAGACAGTGTCCAGAGAACACTGTAACCAACTCTCGGGCACCTACATCTGCTCCATCTCATGGCAGACCTCACAGCTGGCCTTTGCAATTCTACATTCACTTTGATTTTACCTGTTTTCATTGTTAATAGAGTTCCAAGAAAACGGAGAAGAAAATACACAAAGAACATTTTAAGGGAAAAAAAAAAAGACTATAGCACGGTCAGTGTTAAAACCAAATATAGTTAAACTACTAAAATCACTTACATTACGTGGGCTGGTGGGCTTTCCGGCTGTGCTGGAATTTCTCAGGTTACTAGGTCTCAGTAAGAACAAGACGAATGCAATCACAACCCAGGCCATCACTACCATGGCAAAGCTGACGACATTGTCACCAGAGAAATTTGGTCCTGGCACTACATACAAGGAAAACTCAAGTTATAAAACAGAGCGACGGCAGTTCTTTCCTCAGAATGAAAAAAAACCCAAGAACTAAACCAAACCAAAAACAAACAAAAATCTAAGCAGAATGTTTTTCAATAGAATTTTCTGATTAGTTCTTCCTTTGTCCTTAAGGCAAGTAATTCTTTGTTAGTGTTAGACTTCTAAAAAACACATTTCTGATCTCTTTGAAAAGAGAGAATCTATTTCACAAGAGTTCACTGAAATTCTCAGAATTACTACAAATATTTCTTAGTTTACATTAACTAAGATGTTGAGACACGATCACATGGAAATAAAACTGAGAATATCCCCTTAGACTGGTGATTAGTCTTTCAGGATCAAGAAGGTCTTGCAAATACCTGCACATTCAAAAATATCAACTTTTCCCCTCTGAAACGTAATTTAAAATAATCAAATTATAGCTAATGTTGCCGGGTGAAGTGTGAACCAATGTACAGATAACTAATTATGACTTATGGTACTTACATGGCTCTATTTACACTAGTATTTAAGGACTTAACATCTTCATTAATTATCTGGATGATGGGGCAGAGCCCCAGGTGGGACTGTTCGGCCTAGAGAAGTCTCCAGGGTACGTCACCAATCTGTACAAATACCTGAAGGGAGAGTGCAAAGAGGACAGAGCAAGGCTCCTTTCAGTTGTACTCAGTGACAGGACAAGAGGCAATGGGCACAAACTGGAACACAGGCAGCTGAACGTCAGGAAACAACTGTGAAGGTCACTGAGTGCTGACACAAGCTGCCCAGAAAGAGGCTGTGAAGTCTCCATCCCTGTAGATACTCAAAAGCCATCAGGACACATGCTTGGGCACTCTGCTCTGGGTGACCCTGCTTGAGCAGGGTTTGGTCCAGGTGGACCCAGAGGTCCATGCCAACTTCAGCTCTGCTGTAGTTTGGTGACCTAACAGTATTCACACAGCAGGCCAACACTATTAAACCCTGTCAGACCTTGTGGCTTGACCACCACGCATGAAATCTGTGACACAGCACAGAATTCAACTTGATTCTCAAGATTAGCATCTTCATTTCATCAGCATCTTCATTAGCAGCTTTCGTTTCATGCTGACAATAAAGCAAGTAATATTCTAGTCCATAAAATCACATGAATCAAAGCCCTTTGTTTAGTACTGTAAAAAGCTAATTTTCTTTTCTCACTTCCTGAAAATGCACTTCTGAAACCACAAGAAAACCTATCATTGATTTTAAGTGTTAACTGTTTGTTGTCAAAGGCAATTAATACAAAGCTATAATGAATAACCTTCAGAACAAGAAGGTCTATTCTATTTTACTATTCCAGCAGAAACCTTTAACACGAGGACACTTGTATCCATCAGATTTTTCACTTGTTTCATCAACTCCTTGAACCACCTCATTTTGGAGTCAAGGCTGGATGCGCTACTTGTTGGAAGCTGCTATTATTTAACATTTGTTAGACAACTCATACCCAGTGAACTGCTGAAGTGAGTCGTTTCCTCGAAGGCTATTGCTGCTACTGAAGAACCATCCCCATCACTGTGATAACCAGGTACCACTGTTATCAGAGGCTCTTCTTTGAAAGCAGTTTCCTCATAACACGGCTCAAACAGAAAAGCAGGGCACTGTGGGGAAGCTTACAGCTATTCTGCACACAGCCCTCTCTGAATGAACACTGGCGCTGTTGTAGTGATGTCCTTTACTGACATAGTACACGCTCAAAAATTCTCCTGGATGTCCAAATCCATAAAAGGTGCTATATATGAGGAGTAGTGCAAAGATAATAAATGAGAATGCTACAGCCTTCAATTCATTAAATTCTAACACAAGACTGACTCAGAAAGCATATATAATATGATTTAACAGTATTTTAAATGTCGGATGACCTTCACTATATATGAAGGCCAGCAAAGCAGCATACAGTTTTGTATGAAATGAATAACTGCTTTACTTTAAGTTTCCAGACAACATTAGCAGCTACCTTGAGACCACCTTCAGCAGCACACAGGACAGCCTGATGTACCTGCTTTGCTATGTACACTCAGGAGAGCAGTGAAAATTCAGGTGATGTGTTAGACTTGATTTCACATACAACTGACACTTGTCAGGTCAAAGAAAGCAGTAGAAGGAACCACAGTGGGAAACCACACGCATTCCTACAATACACAATTTCTACCCAGCCTGTTTTGTAATACAGTTTGGATTGAGCCAAATGCACCAAAACATGTTCTAGACTAAGTAAGGCAACAGCTGATCTAACACAGCTTGGCCCTGTACTACCTACTCAAAGCATGCTAGATATGAAAACAGCCACAATACTGTTTACACTATTCAAGTTCCGTTAAAGCCACTTCATTTACAAATGACCATATGCTTTAATAAGGATGTGAGATATTTCAGAACCTGCTATTTTGATCTCTTCACATAAGCAGGTGAGGATAAGCAAAGTCTCACATAGATGGGGTGTCTCACTTTTCCAAGCTTTGCAGCACGAATCAAAAGAACAAACAAGAAGCTGTTACAGCTACTGTGAAAAATAGTATGTTGTGAATCTTTCACTAAGAAAAGTTCCATCACAGAGGTCACAAAATAATCAGATGAGACCAGCTTATGGATAAAGAACAGCTGAGTGAAGTTGAAACCAAGTAGGATGGAATTTATCCTGATGGGTAGAAAAAATGTTTTGAGAGTTCACAAAGTGGTTTTAATTACAATTGATATTTTGAAGTTAATTTTGGGGTAGTCTTTTGATTTCTTTAAGATTAAAGGTTGCTTTTAAGAGTACCTCTGGGTGGTATTTTCTAGTATTTCCAGATAACTAGGAAACTGTCCTGTCCTGATCTCACAGATGAATGCCCCTGCCACCATCCATTTTGATTACAGTAAAATCTAGTTCTTAATTTTCAGTTCCTGGGAGACACCAATTGCAACGGAATGCTGCGACACATCTCCTCCTTGTAAGCTGTGTCACTGAGTGAAGTGAGCCTATAGTCTCTAACCTGGCTAATCACAGACCACCAAATCCAGCCCAAGGTCTTTATTTTCATTGTATCTGATCCCTTGGGCTGAGTCTGTCTACCTACCCAGTAACTCTGAACGAAGCCTGGGAACAGTTCATCCCTTGGAATTTTTTACAATTATCTCTGTGGAGGAGAAAGCTTTATGAGGGGCTGCTCTGAGACTCATAGGAGATAATGACTACGGTGAGTCACAACTGTTGTCCCATGTGCAAGATATAATTGTTTGGCTTCCTTTCACCTATAGAAACAGAGACGGACAGGCACAACAGTAGGCCATATAAGCTAGCCTTCTCTCAGAAAAAGACAGGAAGGCAAAAAAAATCTTATGTGGCCACCTCATTTAATGTTCTACTGTATGGCAGTCAAAGCTACTAAAATCACAGAATCACAGAATCACTAAGGTTGGATGAATGATGAATTTGGGAAAAATAACTTCTAAAGATTGAAGGTCAACCACATCATGATCATGCAGCTGAAATCTCAAGAATTAAAATAAGCAAATGCCTTGTTAAGTACTCCTCACAATAGATTAGTTCTCCTCTTAAAGTGCTATTTTTCATTCAAAGTGAGGTTGCACTCTAGAGAAAAAAAGAAGAAAGACTGCATTTCTTTTACTGCAAAAGTACAATCTCTGTGATGCATTTAGTCTGCCATCTCATGGCAGTACTATTTCCTCTTGGATGTTCAGCTTTTAACCATTTAACTTCTTCAATGTGGAAAGGCAAAAGTACACTCTCTGACTTACATCTTTTCACAGTGTTTTTAAGCCTTGCCTGTTCTGTGGAAGAAATACATGAAACCATATGAAGAGAGATATTTTATAGACGGATCATCAGGGAAGACAAAGAGCCTGTGGGACCTTCAGCAGATAATCAATGCAAGCTGACAAAATCAAAGGCAGGGACAAGGAAACTGAAGAGATGCAAAGAGGATTCGAGTGGAGGAAGGGAGAAGGGAATTACCAGAAAAGGGAGGGAAGAGCTGGCAGACGTTTCATGCCATTAGTTCAGGCTGCTGTGACTCCCCTGGAGGAGTACAACTCAAGATGAGTCACGGATTCATTTTAAAATACATAAAAATTTGGAAGTAGGGTAGACAACATTTCAGACAGTCATATCTGACTGTTAACATTACAAACTAATACAGCACTGAGAATAATAGTACTCAAAATATGAATGTGGTAATTCAGGCCAGAACATCTGGAAATTGCTCAAACACAGAGATTAAACTCAAGTGGCAGCCCCTAATTTCCTTCCACAGGATAGGATGACTTTGAAGAGCCACTAGCCATCAGAGTAGCCCAGTTGCAGCTGTAGAGCCTCCCTGGGCTCGATGAACCACTGATACTGTAATTGGAAAATGCACTCCAGTGCATTCACTGAAATGGAGGGAAAAGTGATCAGACTGATGCATGCTTTACATCACAGCAGGTATCTTGATGGAGAACAGCCATCAAGCAGAGTGCCCAAATGCTCTTTGAAGTGGTGCTCGTTTCCTCCCATATGTAGGAGTGTAAATCTGAAAGCACTGGTTCCAATCCTGGTAGGAAACTTTCCACAGAGTAATCGTTGCAACATAATGGTGCTAACAACTGTAAGTAAGAATTTAGAGCTAATAACACAAAAATGTGAATGAGGGAGTGTTGTACTTCAGCTAGTGCTACTGTTTTGATTTGGCTTCAAATATCTACAAAAGATCTGACAGTAAGAGTTGAAGAAACAGTGTTCTCGGGAAGAATCAATGTAGGGTGTTCCTGATAATTTCCATCTGGTAGCGACAGCACAAGCACAACACATGACGTTGCTGTGACACAGGCTGAGCCACAGCCCTGACGTTTCCCAAAACAAAACCACACACATTTCATCAGTTATTCCACAACCTTGCAACTTAAGAATCTGTCTATGACAACATTCCCAGCTGTGCTTCCAAAAGAAAGACCAAATCCAGGGAATGAGCAAATGGGTGGGAGTACAACAAGTTTCTTCATATCAGCGTCTGGAAAAGAGGAATCAAAGGCAGCAAGTAACACAAAATGGAGCCTGGAGAAGAGGAGATCCAACTTAAGTTCATCATGATACAGCCGAAAAGAAAGGAAATGAAGCAACAGACAGAAGATTGGCCCAGAATTGTTTTGACCTATGTCTGAAAATGTCTCTAAAAGCTTCTCCAGGCTCAATCTGTTTATTTTTGCCTTTAACTCCTGGTAGTCTCACAGACCTCATGTTGGCTCAAGCACGGAACCACAGAAGAATCACACAGAAATTTGACAAATAGGCAGTCACTGAGATTGCATCAGCAAAAAAATACCTTTGCTGGAACTAAATTTAAGGCTACATAATAATGTAGAAGAGGATTTACTCTATAATTTCTGCTTTGGGTTTTTGAAACAAACCACTGGTTTGGAACAATTGCTGCCAAATTGCTTGCATCTGCACAGACAGCTATTGCAAGGATCTCTTTCAGGATGGATAGCTATTTGCCACAAACGGTTCACGTCTCCACTGTACTATGACTGTATAGCTTGAAAGCTATCCCACAAGCTTTGTGCCTATACATAACAGGACTTACTCATTTATACAGCCCTTCGCCTGAGAGCTTCATAAATATTGATGACTCCTCAGGTTTAAGTGAGAAGGTATCATTGCTTCGTTTCAACCGTGAACTACAGCTCACAAGGCTGCACAGCCTAATTCCTGTCATCTGCCTTTCCCTCTCCTGGATTCAAGAAAAAACTTGAGATTCAAGAAGAAACTAGACATAGCAGCCTAAGGAAGGACACTAAAACATCTTCCCAAGGACAGGTGCATTAGGGGGGAGGAGTCATGATGGAGGTCCCAGACATACAGCTAATTTGGAAAGCCCATATGGAAAAAGTACAGCCAGTAGCATTGTTATGGCAAATGTAATTCCCACTCTTTTTTTCTTTTTTTTCAGGGGTACCTGGTAAAGTTCATAGCTTTTCCCCTTCAGCCCATCTTGACAATGACTCTGGGAGTGTTTCATGCTGGGAAGACAGAGCGCAAGTACAACCTAAATGCCCATCTCTGAACAAGATTTACTGTAGAGTGAAGATGCAGGAACGTGAGTGAAGGAAAGCATGCACTCACCCCAGGACCCTGGAAACCTTCACCAGCTCCCAGACTCATAGGAGACACAAGCACTTCTAGAAGAGCAACAGCAGCTCCTACTTTCAGGAGCACTGCTCAGGTGTTCCCTGGAAGCCTTACAGTAGTCCTGATGCCGGCTAATTGAATGAGCTCATATGCTCACTCATATAGTGGAGCAGTATAGGAAAAACAGATCCACTTCATTTTTATTTATAAGCACTTGGCAATGTTTCCTTTAGACCATGAAAAGCGTAAACAGAGCACCTCAGGGCAAGTTCACATTACTGCATAATCTCTGCACAGCTATATTTCTCAGCAGAAGCTGGTAACGTTTGATTATCCCAGTCACGCTCATTGTTTGGAAGGTTTTCTTGATGTGTTTCACAGCAAGTTTCAAGGAATTGCACATATCAGTACTCTGCTTCATTAACTATACAGCCACCAAGTCAAACAGAAATGCAGTTGTGGTCTACGTCAGCTTATCAGCCAAAGCTGCCTTAGCTGAATATCCACTGATATTCAGCTGCCATGACAGTAAGGAGGAAAAATAAAGTTCTCCTCTAAATTCTATCTCTTGAGAGAATTTTAAATAATCTTACTTGGAAGTTAGTGGTTAAGATACAGTAATATCTGGGGCTTGATCATCCGTGGTGCTGGTGTACTGACATCTCCCACTTGCTCACCATCCTCTTCTGTATGACGCATCTCACGTACAAATGTTAAATCTGAGTCACAGATTCTCAGGAATTACCTCCTCACATAACGGTTTCAGTACCACAGTATTTGATTTCATTTAATACGTTCTTATAACATTTAATTAGAGCTGTTTATTTTTACTTCCATGCCCCTGATCTCAACAGTTACTCACATTCCTGAAGGCATTCTGTGTCTGTGCAGTACGACTGTGATTGTCTCAACTAGAACAGAAAAAGAAAGGCATGACAGTTAGCAATGAGACTTGGTCAGCTTGTACCGAAATCGAGATTCAGTGTAATATCAGAGCACAAGTTCAAGAAAAGGGAAACTGTAACTTTCACTGCATCACACAGCTTATAGTATGCAAAGAATCCCAGGTACTGAGGTACTTTCCAAACCCTATTTACACTGGAACTTTAAATCACATGACTGACCTAACAACAAATTATCTGACAATAATACTCTGACAATAGGACTTAGTTTTCCAAAGGACTGAGACAACAAACATTCCGTTTCTTCCATGGTGATTGAGAAATTGACTGCACAAGGCAGGTTTAGAAACCTCAATTTATTATGTGAAACGGTTACAGAAAGAAAAAGGAGAAAACTGGATTTTTACAGGTTTTTTTTTTAATAATTCATATAGAATTCCTCTGAATTGAAAACAATACATAACCATATAATAGTGCAGATTTAACGATCCCAGCTAAAAAATTACACTGCATAGCCTCTGTGCGTTCATATGCAGCAATAAAAATATTTCTTAGAAAATTCACTATTCCAGCTAATTCAAAAATTTCTTACAAAAACTACTTGTGCCAGAGAAGATGTGACTGACAGCACAGGATCAACGCCCACTGAGTCAGCAAGACTTTGAGAAGCCAAAGACGAGAAGACAAAAACCCATTAACTATCTCCTCATGCTCACTTCTTTCCCAACTATACACATAAAACTTCCCTATCCTACGAGCACCAGCTGTAGGAGGGCTCTGTATACCAGCTAACAAATTTGTCTCAATGACAAGCTGTGTGCTGCTCTCCTGGGATGAAACATGGCAGATGACTGAAAATGAGCAGCAGTAAAAACAGGTTTTTCTCAACTGTCTCAGGTGAAATAGGTTGCAACTCTGTAACCCAGTACAAATTTGATTTTTTACAGTCACTAAATCAGCCAAAAGACAAGAAAAGATTCTGGCACATGCAAGAAAAGCTTATGTAAGGTGAATAGCTGGGAAAGGTAACACCTTTTGCTGAAACAAGACCGTTCCTTTGCCTAGCGATTAGATCTCTTTCCTGACAACTGTACCATCCCTAAGGGGCATAGCAGCTGCTGGAAAAAGACTTGAATGTGAGACAGTTCAGTTGTCAGATAACTGAAAAAAGAGCAGTTACAGGGGTTTTAGCAGTGGCAGCCGTGACCCTCCACGGTCTCTAATGGCGGCCAAAGCAAGAACAGACACAGTAAAGGGACCCCGCTATCAGCCCTGGAAATTTTTTTGCTAAGCTGCTGTAATGAGCAAAGTTTCTAATTTTTTTTCCCATGCAAACCTAACTGACAAACATGCTGCTGTGTGATCAGGGCGTGAACTTTTCCTGCACGCTAGCTGCTCCACATCACCACAAGCGAAGTAGTGAGCCCAGTGAACCAGCTTCGTCTTGCTCAACAGAGAACTTTTTTTGCCAATACAGTGACCTCAGCCACTGGGATCACTTCAGTCTTCCCATGAAAGAAGTTCCGCTGCTTTGCATTTCCCACTCAGCACAGACAGCTACTGTGGAGGACTCAGACAGCTGCCCACCTTCACAATAACCTCTTCTTGTGTCAGCTCCCTCGCTTCCTCTTCAGAGGACTTTCCTGAAACTCTACAGATGACTTTCCAGAACTTGCTGCGGCAGGGTGCCACAAACCCTGGGACTGGTCCTGCAATCTCTGCTCAGAAAAACTGTGCTTTTCATTAAAATTGACAGCAAATACTTGAGGAAAACTTTAGCTTTTTAAGGGTTAAGAATATTATTAGGGTTAAAAAAAAAAAAAAAAAGATAAAGAAAAAGCATGAGGTTGAGAAATATCAGGAAGACAGTGATAATGACACATCTCACAGGTTTGTCATTTTCCAGAAGAAACAGTGGCATAATCCCCAACCACTCCCCAACTCTTAAAACAGCATAATAAATAGGTAAGGAAACAAGAGGAACAGGACTAGTAGCAGGAACATGAGGCAATAATCAATGATGTCTACTGTCAGTGGCAGATGAGCTGAAAATAAATTGTTTATGTAGCAATAATTAAAACTACTGCCTTTTAGAGAAACTTTTGAAACTGCTCAAAGCAGAAATAAGTCCTCAGAAAAGACATGATGGAAAAATGAACAAGCTTATGAGGCAGGTCAGGAAAAGATTACCATAGCAAAGATTGCAGTGGAAGAAAGCCCAGAGAAATGTGTGAAAGGAACAGATAAATTGTGTACCAGGATAAGAGAACAGGAATGGACAGTGGTGGCAAGGAAAAGGACAGATAAGTAGGGAATTAAGGACAAATAACTAACAATGTGGTATTCATGGGATAAGTATCCCATGAATAAAAGTTTAAAATGGAACCATAAAGATTGTTGATAGAAAATTTTGTGTGATAATAAGGGCAAAATATCATCTCTTGTGAAGATACCTTTTTGCAATTCAGGCTGGTTGTAAGCTCTGCCTTTTCTCCCCAACTATGCCAAGAGATGACAACCCCGTGACATATTCCTGATTGGGATCCGATGCTTCTGGGTAATGAAATCACTCTTTAAACTTTGTTGGCAGCAACATCCAAAGTATATAAATGATCTAGTAAACAACGTGGTAAATAAACTGCTGCGGTATGATAGGCCAGCCCCGAACATGGGCCGGGCTGCAAATTGAATTATTATCCACAGGGTTCAGATTTAAAGATGCATAAAATTGACACCTACATGCATTATTCTGCTACAAGCTGGCCAACAGAAATAAGAGAAAAATAAGGTGGAAAGAAGGGCATTTCGATGGAATTAAATTGTCTTTTAAATTGCATTATCTTCTCTTAGAGATACAAGAAAGAAAACAGTGAACACCGCCTTCCCGACTCCCACATTTTTATGAGCAAGTGCAGAATTAAGATAAAATAAATACTCCCAGCTCATACTGGGACAGTAACAGTCTGGTACAAAAATATCAAGTTTGGTCCTGTGAGGTGACAAATTATTGTCTCTCCCACAGCAACACTGAGGAAAGGATGGATGGTATCTTTCAAAGCAGCATTCCTCGCTTACAAACCAACTCTTGAGACCCAGAGCCGCCAACCAGTTATGTCAGAGGGAGAACATTACACTGACTTTCATGCTAAAAGACATGACATTTTATGAATGAAGATGCAACAGTAAGCATGAATGCACATGAACCCTGATCTGGGCAAGAGCTTGTTCCTTCTTGTTTTCTCATTTCTCCAGGATTGCTGATTCACCTTGGTGCCATATAGATCCACCTTTTCAACTCTTCCCCCATTTTTTTTTTCCAATTGTATAACTTTTATTGGCATCTCATTTTGTAATTTTGCTGGCCTTGAGGGCCTGGGATATGACTGACATCCTTGATGAACGTGAAGCAGAATGAATTAGCAGAAAAAGAGTCACGTGAAAGTAGATGAAGTAGTGTGAAAGTCAGGGTCACCATAAGAAGATCACAGAGCCTCTGATGACATGAAATATCAGACAGCAAACGGTAAGATAGAAATAACTGAACGATGTTACTCCAGAAAACATTGAGAATATTCACGAACAATATATCTCCTTAACAAACATGTATCTAAAATACAAACACAGAATAAACTGCTGGCTATTTTTGACCAGTTGAAATGAAAAGCATGCTCCCATGTAGGAGACCTTCAAGACAAAAGCTTAGAACCAGTTCTACCAGTTTGTTCTGGGTATCGACTATATCCATATGCAGGCTAAGAGATAAAGCACAATGTTCCTCAAATGAGATGGCTATAACACAGCACTGATAATCAAACCCAGTTCAGCCATTCATAACACAGCTTCCATCAATGAACTACTGCTGGAATATCAAGCTACATTTTCAGTGTATAATCTTCCACACTACTTGTAATACTGTCATACCACACAAGCTCTATTTTAAGACAGTCACGAGGGGTGACTGAGACACTATATTTTTATAAATAAATGTATTTAAGTGTAATATATTTACACATAGATACATTTATAATATATTTAAATATAACTTTTACAACTTTTTTGTTATATATGTATTTACCAATATATTTATTCTTATATATAACATTTGGAGAAGAGGAGACTGAGAGGTGACCTCAGTAATGCCTCCTTAATATGTTGAGCCATGACATCAGATGTGGACAGCGGTGGTATAGCAGTAGAAGTTGAACCTTCCTGCCAATATTCAATTGTATTTAGTTGCCATATGACAGATGGCAGCAGAGGGGCACTGTGACAAAATGGGGTCTGACATGGAAGTGTGTATGAAGCAAAGGTGTGTCACAAAACTCCTCCAGGCAGAGAAAGTGGCACCCACTGATATTTGTTGACACTTGCTGAATGCTTATGGATACCAACCAGTGGATGTGAGCACAGTGAGGCAGTGCATGGTGATTTCAACAGATCACCTCCACTGGTGCAGATTTTTAAGAGTGTGGCATGCAGGCTCTTATTCATCACTGGTGAAAACGCATAGCTAATGGTGGTGGTTGCACTGAAAAATACTGTTTTGTAGCTGAGAATTTGCTCTACATAATGTCATTGTGCTCTTTGTATCTGTTGTAGTTTCCATGGAAATAAATAAGATGCATTACCTTTGGAATGACCTACATATATGTATATGCACACAAACACAGAGGTTAAAAAGCAGCAGCTTCTATCATGCTACTAAACTCAGGAATGGGAAATACAAGGCACCTTCAACTTTCAATGAGGTCCTAAAACCTAACTCCATATAGGAAAAAGTTGACTTTATGGGACCCAAGTATACACCTTACTTTATGGCTTTTTTTTTTTTTTAAACATTCATCTGTCTAGAAAAATAGCCTTCATTTATATTGCTTGACCTACAACTAGTTTTTAATTTATAGATTATTAGCAGCACATGATTTCTGGGGCCTTAACTTGTACAGTGCCAGCACCTTGAGCACCTAGTGAGCAACTAAGTCAGGCAAAGGGTGCTCAGGACAGGCTTGCATCCTGTCACTCTACCCTTACGTTTTATTCTTTGGGCTCAGTACATTAGGAGGTGCATCAAGACTCTCTCCTGCATCTCAGAAGGATGATAGTTTCTTCTGTGTCCTGAAGAGCAACCTAATGTTCAGCTCTTGGGAAGGGTACTTTCTGAACCACCTTGGGCTACAAGAAACCAGGAACTGAAGGCACAGGTCTGGTAAAAAAGAGGGCAGTGAGAGTAAAATGTAATTTCATGCTCTCCAGCTGCCTGGCTAAGAGTTAGCAGCTGCAGTAGCAACAGCTATTAAAAGAAGAATCTGGAAGGCAAATGCCATGGAACATGTGTAACAAATCTCCAGGCCAACTTCCACGTTTAGAAGGTCACCTTCAAGTATCACAAATTCATTCAGTATAGTTCTGCTCTGCTTTCAATAGAAGGCCACGTCAGTAGGGTAACTCGTTCTTGCTGGAAGACTGAAGGATTATTTAAGTCAGGATTATCTGTGCTGACATCTTGAGAGCTTTTCAACCATCTGAAGCAAACAAAGCAGATCTATTTTAGTTATCTGTGTTTATTCTGTGCTGTTTGCACAAAGTCTCACTCAGCCACAATTCCTGGCTATGCTGGATACTATTCCAGACCATGCCAGTTTATGGTAAGAAAGACTCTAAAATGACCTGGCCAAGAGAATTATGACAGAAGAGTGTTTGAACCTTTTTTTTTTTTTTTTTTTTTTTTTTTTGTTAAATACCTTGAAAATTTGCATCTTTTTGCTATAGAAATCCAAAAGCACCTCAAAATATGAAGCAGATTAAAAAATATATATATATTTGCTCTGTATTCCCTAGTTTTTGAGACATTCAAGTCTTCTGATATAGTAACATCACTAGACATGGGCCATTACTTTGCAATTAGCTACAAAAGAACATAGCACAAAGCTGTAATTCCCAGTGAGGTCTGTAAGACCATCATATCTCAGCAGAACTGCTGGCAGCTAATCAGAATGGGTCCTTCTATATTACAGAACTAAAAATGCTTTGGGTAAAGAACATATTGCTCATTTTTGTAGAACCTAGTATGAGAGAATTCTAAATCAAATAATACTTAATTGGAGAAAAAATGAGAAAAGAAAAAAAGGACCTTGATGTCATACAAAGTTATGTGCCACTGGCTCACTTTGACATTTCTGGCAACTCTAAGTAGTCATACACAGGTCTCAGGCTTCACGAAAGATGCTCTCTGCATGGTTATCCCAAACACGTACACTGTGCTTTCAGTCTAGTTTTCAGACTGGGCCTTGGAACCATGGATCACCCATGCTTACTCAGAGAACATGGAAGTCTGGAGGAGTAACATGGTGTGATCAGATTTTCATTGTGCAGTAGAAATGTTAAAAAGGGGAAATGGAGATTTAAATATAACATTATTATAATCCAGAGGTTTGCTATCCTCTGCCACAACTAAGACAGAAATAATTTCCTCTTGATGCCACAGAACATCCTTCACTTGGTTCTTTCAAACAACCGGTCCCTTACCTAACTGAGTCAACCCCATTAAAGTATTTTTAAAGTCTGTTGTTCTTTCCTCTTGAACTTTGGCTCTTTTTGTCAAAATAAGTTTTATAGAAGGAGGAGATGGAACAGGAGATAAAGTCACACAAGCTAACAGATCTGCTATTGTCTCTTAACAACTCTTATGTATCTGCAAAGGATGGAAAATCTGGTGATATTTTTCTTCTGTGCCTACTTCCTTGTATGGAAGTTCCCAATTACTTGCTATATCCGTAGAGTAAATAGTGAACCCAATGTACAATAGTCAAATTGTTAAACAACTCCAAATCACAACAGATGGTGTCATGGGTATTACATACTGGAAATGATATTTATGAAGTCCCAGTCAAAGACTTTAGATCTCTGCTGTTTGCTAGGAATACTTGGAAATCATAATATCTGGTTATTATTTACGGGGGCCGTGCTACAGAAGTTTACTAGGTGCGAAATACCAATGAGAACCTTGAAAAATCCACTTCAGGAAAAAAGGCAGAACAATTAAGAGAAGATAATTAAATGCCATTGATGCATCAGTGTACAAGTTATAAGAACTGCGGGTATGAATGGTATCTTCCAGTTAGCCTAATAAGCAGTAAAAAATCTTTACAAATGTCACGTGTATTAAAGATACACAATCTATTGTTCATAAAACCTCCATAGTATTATGTATTAAGGAAACAAAACAGAACCACACTTGGTCAAGTAAATTGAAGGACAGAAAAATAATCAAGCCACATAGCTAGAGCAATAGTTAGGCTTTTTAAAATAAACTGCTTGTTTCTTTGTAACTTTCTGTGGTATTTCTAGTAGCAGAGAGGAAGAAGAGTTTAAATGACAATAACAAGGCTTTTTCTTTGAATAAGTATTAATGTATTAAATTGTAATGACAAGATGAAGTATGCATTTAGGGTAGAAATTTAAACTATATTTTATCTATACAAAATTATAATGTATCCATCCAGAAATTCTTGTACTTGGAATACCAAATACATTTTATAAGAGTTTCAAGGTAAATGCACCAATTAACTTAGAAGTCACACTTTTGGGAGTTAAAAGGAGAACTTCAGAATGTAAACAGACTTTCTGACCTCCTCCTGACCTTGATATAACACTATCACTGAAATTTTCCATACAGTTAACTCTAATGAAAATCCTGTGTATTTGAATACGTATATTTTAACTCTACATTTAATAGCCGTAAGTGAATACACTGCGACTTCTTCATCAGTAGAAACCTTAATTCTTATCAGCATTGAGCTATACAGTTATAAATAAATTCATCTGTAAAATTACTTTACTTTAACCAAATATGAGTTATTAAAGTTTTTACATCAATCATGTTATTTTTACATAATGTAACTACTGCACTGGAGAATTCTAAAAGTCCATTTCCATTCTTGAGCAACTCTGATAACTACATTGTTCTTCTAATAAAGTTGATCTTAACTCCAAACTTCTGAATTTACGTTGCTTGGCCTGGAGATAATTACAACCACCTGTTGAGTCCTAACAAGTACTCCCAAACAATAACATCACTCCAATGTGCTCTAATGTGTTTTATATCTATCAACAAGAATTAACAATTTAGTAGGTAGCAGTAGGGAACCATTCTGGGTATAAAGCATGGCTGGATTCCCCCCGCCATCAGGCTAGGCAGATTGCCTAGCTTTCTTGCATCCCAATGGTTTTGGAATGATGGTCTTGAAGAACCAACTTTCAGAGCTAGTAGGTACCCAGACTCCACTGAGATTTGTGGAGCTCAGCAGTGTTGAAAACCAATATGCAAGGATTCATTTTAAAACAAATAGTAGAATTCTTGTTCTCTCACACTGTGTGCAATTGACTGACAAAACAAAAAGCTCAGAAAGCAAACTCTTAGTGAAGCATAAAAATTACAGATACAGTAATGGAGATTTAGCAAGTATGCTAAATCATGCAACAGGTCACTTGAGGATGATGCTCTGGCCCTGACAAAGTTATGAGACTTTTCCTTTCTAGATTCTGCTGACTTATCCCAAATAGTGACTTGCTCTTCTACATTCAGTAGCAGCTGTTTTGCCTTTTATGATAGATGAAATCTGGCATTTCCCACTACTCCTCACAGTTTCAAATGTTGATTCATATGATCTTATTGGAAACTGAACACTGAGCAATAAGCTCAATTCTTGCAGCTACACAGGAACACTGTTAGACTGGTATTGGTGACCGTTGCCCTCAGGATGACACCTATGATTTACTCGGTGTGCCTCCAGATCACCCACTTACACCCACCTTATATTGCTTGAGGTATTCCAGGAACAAAATCTCACAGACTGAAATAATCTACAACTAGGATCCTCCAGCCACTGCCAAAGAGCACTGACTGACTCGTGCCACTGTCTATAGGTATCTTCTAGCAAAAAAGGAAAAGATGAGAAATGCAGAAGTGGGGACAAAAGTCTGGGCCATACTGCTTCATATCTGCAACTGACAAGCCTCAGTGGAAAAAGTAGCAAACACACATTCTCCTTTCTCCCTCCCAGTTTCCTGGAGCTTCATCTGCACCATTTTATCATGTGTCCAGAGGAGTCAGGGTCCAGAGTGAACACAAGCAATGCACACAGCACATATCTCATGCTAAGAACTAGGCACAAATAATTCCCGGGACAGAACACGTGTGTCCACGCGAGGGCAGCAGGGAGCAAAGGGGGCTTACAAAGCTAATCTATCATTCAACAAGCAAGACATAGGGCAAATGAGTTATTATGGTCCAAAAGAAAATATATTTGCTATACTCTCCCAGAAACAATTAGCAAAAACGGGTTCTTAAGGTCAGCCCCTGCTGAGCAACGTCCTGTGGCCTCAGTGAAGCGCCCTCACTGCCATCAGAAGTTATGTGAGCATCTGGGAAAGCTGAGAGTATTTTGAAAGTGGGCCCCCTAGCTGTGAAGTATGGGCTAGTATGGCTGGGCCCTGAAACAAAGGCTCCACAGTAGTCTCATACTTACTAGCACAACCTTGTGCCAAGTGCACTGATCTTTCACAACTGCGTAAGTAGACTGAAGGATGTAACTGTTCCTCTTTACTCAGCACTTTCAGCCTGCATCCAGTCTCAGACTCCCCTACATGTGACATGTTTATAAACCAAAGTGGATTCAGCAGAGGCTCACCAGGCGCTGGAGCGCTTGCTCTGTGAGGGGAGCCTGAGGTAGCTGGGCTCACTCAGCCTAGAGAAGAGACTGTTTTGGATTAATGTAACTGCAGCCTCCAGCATCTACAAAGAGGTTACTGAGAGGACAGAGATAAGCTCTTCACAGTAGTATATAGCTGAGGGTATGATACATTAAACTAAAACAGCAGATGGAACAAAAATTCTTTACCAAAGGGACTGCGAAACATAGGAGAAAGCTGCCCCAAGAGGCTGTCAAATGCTATCTTTGAAGGCTTTCAACACTCATTTAGAATAAAAGCCCTAAATGATCCAGCCTGAATTCACTGTCAACCCCTGCTCTGAGCAGAAGGTTGACCTAGACCCTTCTGGTCTGAATGATTTTGCAAACACTAGCAAATAGGAACACTTGCCTTTCACTCCATGCACCTACATCCCCTAAACAAGTCTGCTGCCTGTTGAGTAACGAGATAAGAAAGCGAGTCAACCACTCATGACTTGTAAGACTCAGGCAAGCATAAGCTGCACCATACTTGGAATCTACTGAAGGGAAATATTATCAGGCCCACGAAGCACAGGGAATCAGCTACACAGATATGCTCTGTTTGCTGTCATTTTAAGCTTTTGTTCAGCAGGGCACTACACAGACTTGAGTTGTTTGACAACCTCACAGCTTTGATGCATAGCACAAGGATTTCCATGGTCATGCTTGGCATTTCCTTTTGCCCTCGCAGAGGATGATTTTGCCTTCTCTTGCAGCCAGTGACTGAGCCCTCCCACTGACAGCGGCCAGTTGTGTTGTTCTGGTTTTATTTTGTTTCCAGCACTGCTGTAAGTACGGTCTATACGTGATTTTGAGGAAGTACTCTTGGTATGCGGGCCCAGAAGCACAAAGTGAAAAGATGGTGACACAGGTTCTGCAGTGCTGTGTTATGGACATCTGTGGTGAACTCTGACTACTCTGAGCAGAGTAATTCTAAACTGGTGCTCTCAGTAACTTAAAAGGAAATCTAGATCCTAAGAAAGAAAATGGGATAGAAACAAATTTATGAACATCCACAAAGGGAATTACATGAAACAGAACTCAGCACTCACAATCACTGGCTTCTCAAATTCAGTATTTTCTAAAGCACAGTTTAAAAAATAAAGACATTGTTATCTTGCCACATGAGCAGGTGGAATTTCATATGTGTGGTATTACTCTGAACTCAGAGTTTGCAGGATAGTTTCTTTGTTTTTGTGCAGACTTTTCTAGTTACAGAGAAACATTCCAATAGAAACAACGCCAGTGCTATAGAAATGCAGCCCTGGGAAATCAAGAGAAAGCTATAATCTTTATTAAGTACTCAAATATTCATCAGAGAGTCAGATATAGAGATTCTAGCTGAACATGCAACTGAATAAGCAAAATCAAAAGCATCAGTAACTGCAAGTGTGCATGTGCTGAAGCAATGTCTATATAATCACACTTCCAAATATAAATATTCTCATATTATACTTACCAGATTAATCAGTCTTCTCATTGCATGTTCATGTGAGCAAATGCATTCACAAGGATCAAATCCACCTTCTGCCATGGTTCTCTGGATAAACCTGAACTTTTCTGTGAACACCTAAGAAGAATAAAAATAAAAGTACAATGAACTCTTTTTCAACTGACCTTATTTTACAGAGACTCCCACATCAAATTTCAGCTCATTTAATGCCAGGGTGAAAAAGCAAAACAAAGCTGGGTAATCCTATTATTCCTTTGGCAGCATGAATAAAGAAGTCTGGTATGTGCAGTCGCATTTTGATGTTGCTGAAAGCAGTGCCTCACGCAGGCTTCCTTAGAGATCAAAATCATTTTTTTGCAGGAAAATTTTTTTATTATTATTTTTTTTATATCTCATCTCCCCTGGGTTTTCCCACACACCACTATGAAATGCACCCTGACAAACAAGAACTACAAAGATTAAGTCCTAGTTTCTTATCTGCACAATGACACTCTTAAGTGTACAAATACCATTTGAAAAGTCAGGGGGAATTTTTCCTCTCAACCCCCCTTACAAACTGTTGGCATTCTCCCTTGGGATCAATGTACAGTAAAATAATTTTTAAATCCTGTAACTTCTTTGCTAGAGGGAGAAATGATTCTTACTATACAACGAAAGCAAGCGGCAGGGGTGCAAAAGTGGATATACTTGGAAATGCTTTAGAAATGGAGCCATACACGCTAATTTTAGATCAAAGAAGTAGGTCACTCAGTTAGCTATATAGGAAAAAAGTTCAAAAGATGCAGTAACGGACACGGGGGGAAGTCATTCTAGTTTATTCACCTGCTAAAACCACTTCCACCCCAGACGCGTCAGCAACAGTACAAGTATACCTTTATTGTCCACCAGTAGTTCTATCAGTAATTTAATTGATGCTCAAAATGCGTAGCTGAGTGGAAGGCAATTTTATCCCTGTGGTCAAATCAGAGATTGTTTTCTCTCTAAGAAGGACTCTTGTGATGCACTAGATCAGTTCTGCAATGCGTGCCTGCAGCCAGAAGGCCAACTGCATCCTGGGTTGCACCAAGAGAATTGTGGCCTGCAGGTCAAGGGAGGTGATTCTGCCTAGCTACTCTGCTCTCGTGAGACCCCACCTGGAGTACTGCGTCCAA
This sequence comes from Pavo muticus, assembly GCA_016647715.1. Classification (NCBI taxonomy): domain Eukaryota; kingdom Metazoa; phylum Chordata; class Aves; order Galliformes; family Phasianidae; genus Pavo; species Pavo muticus. The sequence goes on from JACDJE010000077.1 coordinate 736,886, forward strand.
TTCTGGGGCCCCCAACAAAAGAAGGACATGGAGCTGTTGGAGCAAGTCCAGAGGAGGGCTACAAAGATGATTAGAAAGCTGGAGCACCCCCCCTATGGAGACAGGCTGAGAGAGCCGGAGCTCCTCAGCTTAGAGGAGAGAAGGCTCTGGGGAGAACTTTTAGCAGCCTTGTAGTACCTGAAGGGGGCCTATAGGAAAGCTGGAGAGGGTGGTGAGACACTGGAAAAGGCTGACCAGCAACGCTGGGGATGCTCCCTCCCTGGAAGCATTCAAGGCCAGGGTGGATGGGGCTTTGAGCAACCTGGTCTAGTGAGAGATGTCCTTGCCTATAGCAGGGGGTTGGAACTAGGTGATCTTAAAGGTCCCTTCCAACCCAAACCATTCTGTGCTTCTATGAATGATATTTTCAAAACATTGTTTAATTAAAGCTAGATTCAGACTTTGTTTGTGCTGCACACACTGGGGTCCTAACTGTGAGATAACCAGCAGGCTTAACAGAGATGGGAGCAGAGTGCAGATCAACACTATCCGTTCCCTAAAATGAGTAGTTTATGAAAGTACCAACCATTTGATGAGGATGTGCTGAACAAGCAGATGTGTTCTGCAGACTTCACCTTCAAAAACTTAGTGCCATGATTACACAAATATTTTGACGTTTTAATCTTAGGAGAAAGAGTGACAACCCACACGGCTCCAAGAAATCTCCATAGAAGAGAATGCATCATTACAGTAGTTCTTTCACTGTGAGGTAAGAAGTGGGAAAAAGAAAACATTTCACAAGTTGTTCCCCTAATTCACTGTGAATGCTTGCCACTCTTCTATATTATCCTCGGCTGTGGCACAGAAGGCCAGGTAAGTAAAAGAAGGTAAGAGATATCTGTATCTGCATTACAGAATCTCATCTTCAGTACGGTTATCTGACTAGGTCTCCACTTTTTAAAAAAGAATACTGAAAATGAGCAAAAAAATTATTGAGGGAATGGAAGAAAGACTGTTTGCCTACGTAATGAAAAAGATTAACCTGGCAGTTTACTGAGAAGAAGACCAAGTGATGACTTGGATACGTAACAGAAATGCACCTTTGATTAGAAAAACAAACATAAGTATTGAAAATTTCTTCAATGAAGGAGTCAAAGCCATATGAAGAACCAATGGCTGGAAGCTGTAACAAACCAAATTAAGAAGATGGGGCAGTCACGCATTTTAAGCGTTAGGGTAAATGATCAGTGTGACAAATGCCAGAGAGGTGGATTTCCCATTTCTTGATGCATTCAGATGTGCTTCAGCCAAATACAGGTCCAAGTAAAGAAGCAAGCAGGTTCAGATATAATGTTCTGTATGATGCAGGAGAGATGATCTAATGATTCTTTTTGAGAGTTAGTTACAAAGCAACTACACCTGATGTTATCTCAGAACCACTGGAACTGCATGGCAATAGCAGAAGAAAACTTCAAACCACCCAGGTTCCCTGGACAGTATGTCACTTCAGCCAGAGCAGCCTTTCTCAAACTATTCTGGCATGAGGAACAGGTAAAAGCACTGATTGTTAGTAGCACAAAATGTTTTTTCTGGACACAATGCTGACATCTAAAATAAGGTGCTTGAACCATGAAAGTTGCAAAACAATATTTAATTCCCACTTGGAAGAATTTAGAAGCCAGTGACACATAGTAATGGCACAACAATTATGAGAGCAGGGGTGTTAATCTGTATACAACTAGGAGAAATCAAAACTTCAAATAAGAATCTTCACCAATGAAACCAAGCTAGCATTCTTTGTAGAGTATAAACTGAGAAAGATTAGACAATAAGTGGGGAAAAGAAATCTGCCACGTAACATCACAAACTTAAGTAGCGGTGTGCTAGAAGGAATTTACCCCAAGGCACCTGAGCTGTACATGACAAATTACCTTAATGAGCTAAAATAAAGCAGAACACATGTCACCAAGTAAAATGCCTTCCAAGCTTTCCAACACAATCTCCCTTATGAGATTTCTCACCTTCAAATGACACTTAAAGGAATCATTCCTTGTCCTTCTCTCCTCCAAGCCCATGACAAACTCTTAGTGGCAAAGGAATGAAGTCAGGCCATCCATTGTGAGAAAAACATTATTTTTCCTCTGATGAAAAACTAGAGGAAACAGATTTTATATGCAGCTGTCCAGATATAAAGAAACACTCCGCACTACATGATGATTTTCACTTCTAAAATGACACTCCTGACTACATTCCTCATTAAAACCTTACTGGCTTAATAACTGTCTTATTTGTAATACACTTTGAATGCACAAAGTACTAGGTATCAACTAAGCTCTGTAATTAGATCTATGTTTATTAATGTTTCGTGACCCTGCACAAGATTTGGTAATAAGAGCCTTTTTTACCTATTCTGGAGCAGGATTCCTTGGCTCCACAGCGTGCACTCCTGCCTGCCTCCAGTACTTGTGAACTGTCCCATCCCACGTGGGGCAGCCCACTCATACCGAGATCCTGTTCCAGAACTGCAGCGTGCTTCCTGCCTGCCTCCAGTACTTGTGAAATGTCCCATCCCACGTCAGCTGCTCGCTTGTTCTGCCCAGCTCTGACCTCTTCACTATGAGTCACACTAGCTCTAAACCTTCTGCAAATACAGCTCTTTTACATACAATCTATCACAAAGTAAAATAAACCCTTTTTTTATTATTATTATTTTTGGACGTTTTGCTGTTGGTTGCAATCTTGATTTTCTTGGAATTTAAGGCTACAACGCCAATCACAGGCAAGCGCTCTGACCAGGAGGGTTACTTTTACCCTACTTAAAATGATTGTATTTTACTTTCACTACATTATTGGTTACACAGTGTTTAATTCTGGGTTTACAAACATTTGGAAGATTTGTTTGGTAAATACAGCAAAGCTCTCACTGATAACAACTAAGAAGATACATACTATGGCCCCTAGACTAAGCAACCTGACAGAAAACACACCAAAAAAAAAGAGAGGATCAGTAAATGCAGATAAATATGAAGTACCATGAAAGAATCAATACAACTTTCAGTGTAAAGAGGCCTACAGAGGCAATCATAAACAGAAGTACTGAAATTAAAATCCTGTAGTCAGTGCCAGAATGACTGTAACTCAGGAGCAAAGTGGAGAATGGTCTCTGATGAATTAAGACAGAAATAGCTCACGTTAGAAGCCCCCCATCACCTTCTATCTGAAATTGCAGGCAATGAAGCCATAATGAAAAATATTTCTACACAGTGTTTTAAATCATGAGAGTCTTCTCAGCTGTATAATTATTGTAAATCGTTTTTCTCCTACCATCTTTCCCAACCCATGCCCTACAGCAGCACTGTATTTTACACATCCTAATATCAAAAAACCAATCTTTATAGATCTAATTGTTGTGGGTTGTTTGTTCTTTTTTTTTTTTTTTTTTGTACCTGGAGACTCTCCTGTACTTTAAATTATTGTAATGACTATACATTATTTCCCAGTTCAGCAACACGCCTCCTGAGCAAATAGCATGCAGCTGGTGAGCTCTGGGAGACAGAAGTCATACTCCACCTCCCTCCACCCTCACCATTACAAAACAAAATTCCTTTTCAGCATGACAGCCAACAAGACATTTTGTCCATTCTTCATGTGGGTGCTCTCCAGTGTGACTCCAATTCTATGCTGATTAACGAGATCGTCAAGGTGTTGGTGAACTCTATTTCTTGGTAAAAAGGAGCGTATAAAAACATCATCCCAGTATTTGAAGGAACACTTGCTATACACAACACACACTCAGAGCTGCTGCAGATTTGTCACAGATCAAACCTGGCATCTTCATATCAGAGCTTTATGCTCATTAATTCTTATCTTTCCTGGATCCCAGCACTCTTAAAATCACACACGCAATACAAAAGAATGACTGAAGATTTCCTCTGCCAAGAACTATTTTTGCTGGGCTGCTAAATTGAAGGCTAGAAGTCATTGGGAGCAAAATACCTCCATGCAGCAGACAAGTAACAGAATCTTCCCGCTTTACTTTAAAGAGAAACAGAATTCCCTCTATTCAGCTCCCTGTTGCTGTTTTACAGACAACTGCAACAACTCAAAGCACAATTGTCAAATGCTTCTACCAAGCCAGACAGTTAATTTTGCTGCTGGGTTCAGTCTTAGCAATGTATAGCAGAAGAAATGAAAATATGTACAAAGATTGAAATAAAAATTTAGAGAAAAGCACATGACATGTTGAGCCTCTGCAGGCATTCTGAAAAATGATGAAGGGCTAAAACGAGCAAAAGTAGCACACAAAGCCAGAACAATTCACTCACTGAAAGATAAAATATCCAGTTTTTTATCTCACTGTCACAGGCAGAAACCCTCTCTCCCATTCCTTTCCATGTTCTCCTAAAGGATCTGTGTTTCCATAGGAAGGATGTGCCTTCTCACATGCACCAAAGCCATCTTGGTATCCATGATCCCTACGGCCTCTTATGCTTTCTGCAGTTATTTTCTTCACAGCACATTCCTGATCACTGCTTTTCTAGGGCTCTTCCTTCTGCTGGCCACTCTGTCCCCTGGGTACCATAAGCAAACAGAAGCACCTCAGTTGTCTCATTGCCAGGCATGCCAAGACGCAGTGGTTCAGCCTCTCATACAAGTGGTTACTCCAAAACCTGTTTCTAACCCTGCCTCTCCTAGGGACTGGGCTCATCCAGCCCTGCCTGGTTACACGAAGCCCAGTTCAACATTAAGTGGGTGTACAGCAAAATAATACAGAAAGGTATCTCCAGCAGGGCAATGCTGAAACGTTCCTTATTATTGGCCAACCAACAGAGAAGCCTACATATTCAAGCCCAGCAAATACAGGCTAAACTCTTCTCTGTGTTTGTTAAATAGTGCTTTTTCCTGTTGATTGCCATCCTCTTCAATATTTGTACATGCACATCCACCCTCCCATAGATCCTATGTTCTTTGTTAGCCTTCTGATGAACTACCTACGATTAACTCACCTATCTGTTATTTAACTTCCTATTATTCCAGCTGTACAACTTCTTGTGTGTAAGAAAGGGCAGGGAACTTTATCCATTGACTTCAAGTTTCTCTTCAAATTGAATTAGAGCACAGAGTGGAAAAACAACAGACACGGATTTGAGGGGTTTCTCTCTTAAATAAACAAACTGAAGATAAGGACATGGCTGATTTCACCTTCACACAACTTTGTGGAATTTCTAGCTTCTCTATTACTACCACCAGAAATACAGCACATTTCCTACCACCAGAACAATATAAAGGAGGAACGAGGCAAAAATGATAACTGAGCTATTAAAAAAGCAAAGGAAGCAAATAACTAAACACAGGATGAAGCTAGGAGAGTGTAGGAAAACAAAAGCGTTTGTATTTGAATAGGGAAGAAACGTCAGAAAAGGAGCTAGAGACACGAGTAGAAAACCAGAACATACGCAGCGCTTTAACACAAACAAATGCAATTCTGGCAGAAGTCAGTGGCTAGATATTCCTAGTGCAACAGAGAGGACATTGCACTAACAAACCAGAACGAATTGGTCTGCACCCCTTAGCCACCAGCATTAAACTGTTGGGGTTATAGGACCGGCAGAAATGAGCCTGAGGACCCCCAAGGAGATTTCCTCTACAAAGCAACTTCCATAGTTCACACAAGGCTAAAAATAGGTTCTGTAAAAAGGAATTTGTATACAAATTGATACTAATTAAAACATTCCAGTGATCTGTTCTCCTCTATCACTATAATTTAAATAGTTCAAGTAAATATTCTCTCACAGAACTTAAGTCTGAAGCACTGCAACACTCTATTTGGCTATTTTTATAATGGTTAATATTATAATATTTTTATATTTTTATAAAGCCCTTTCATTAACAGCACAAGGAAAGCTCTGTCCCATCATCTCTACAACGCTCACGACTCCACCCCACTTTTACTGAAGCAAATACTGGCACTGCCACTGACTTCAGTGGACCAGGATATAGAGGCACTGGAAGGTCACGGATCCCTAGAGAGCTACTGATGGTCTTTTTCTACCAGGTCTACTCCTGGGCATCAAACTGAGTTTTCAGGACAAAAGAGAACCATCTGGCTGCCTGGGCACAGCAGCAGAACAGCAGGATGTCAGTGTGGGGGCTGCCACTGTGACGTGTGGCTTCAATTACAGCTTTCTCCAACTAATTGTGCCATAACAGATCATCCATTTAGCTCCTCTAGTGAAAGGAGCTGCAATGATTTTGTCAGCCAATACAATACCCAGAGAGGGTTCCTAGACACAGCAACACTCTTCAGAAGCAATTCTCTTCAGTCTCTTTCCTTTCAGTTCCAGGGGGTAGGGGGAGTGAAGCTGATTTTGTACTTGAAAGCATCAGCATGTCTCTCTGGACTTCCAGCCGTAGCCTAATGAGTTGGCAAATATATTTTTGTGCTGCAAATTTTCTCAGGATAATTAATGAGATCCAAGATGAACTTTTCGACGCAGACTAAGCCAAGCCAGTTCCTCTCCTCATGGAAAAGAACGATGCACACAGCTGGTGCTGGTCTGGTTGGTTCCAACAGAGACACCAAGGCCAGCAGGAGCCCCACAGAAGAACTGCTCACTCAAACACGTCCTGCTCCAGGCATACCAGTGGGTAACTTTCCTACTGTCTCACAAATGATTTGGCATTTAAGTAAATTAGGAAGTAATTTTCCAGTGCCATCCATCTGGCGCTTCTTACAAATGCTAATTTACTATAAAACAACTTGTTTAAAGTAGAAGCAAATCCAAAGAAACTAAGAAATGCCAACCCAGCTACTGAAGGATGATACAGTGATACGCTCAAATCAGAGAAAGGGCCCCTGAGCAGGGAAAGACTCAGAACTGAGGAGCGAATGCTAAGCATCCTACTGATAAGAGGTTCAGGCTGGATATCAGGAAAAGGTTCTTCACCAGAGGGTAGCTGGGTGTGCAACTGGCTCCCCAGGGCAGTGGTCATGGCTGCAAACTGCTGGACCTCAAGAAGCATTTAGACAGTGCTCTCAGATATAGGGGATGAATTTTGTGTGGAGACAGGAGTTGCACTCCTTATGGGTCCCTTTCAACTTGAGATATTCTATGAGTCTATGATGGTTTCTCAATGGCCTCACAGGACTGCTGCAGCACTGGTGCATCCCTCATCCCCATGGGTCCACCACTGTGCAACAATCATGTAGGGAGCACTGTTAGGCCACCTGTGAAGCATTCCCTGGGACTTGCTCCGAGTAGGCCAGGAAAAGAATTGTTCTGGCGACAGTCAGCAGCACTGGCACTAACAACAGCAAAGTAAGACCACAAGAACTTAGATGCTTATGACATGGACAAAGCCCTCTCATAGGCAAACATCACGATTCTTTTCTCCCTGAGGTACGTGCAAAGCTCATGCTGTTTTGAGGATGGCAGCATCTCACACAAAGCTGGCAGCAAGCTTCCTGCTTGTGGCCATGAAAGGCTGACCAAGGGTAACAGCATGCCCAGGTGCCTCAGCTCAATGCAGAACAGTACACCAGGGAGCTGCAGAAGATGGCATAGATGCTGCATTTGGTTTAATTAAAGCTATTCAGTGTCAAGCACAAGGCTCAGAGACAAAAAGTTCACACATTGAAACCCCACCGCTGCAGTACTGGTCCCCACTGTCCTTTTCACGGCCAGTCCCTATTATCCGGAGGGAAGGAGATTTCAGACTTCAGGGCTATCAGGCTGCGGTCAGTGACCAAAACCAAATCCCCCCAAGGAAGCTAAACAAGACAGATCAAGATTTTTAAAAAGCTATTTACTTATTCCTGTGCAGGTGGCCTCACATTCCTTCTGGTTAAAACACTTGAAAAGGAGCTAATTATGCACATCCAGTCATGGACCAAAAAAGCAGTCCAGCTATTTTAGAATTCATTTACTAATATTTGATGCAGAATGTTATTGCAGAACTCCAGCTGTCAGCATTCGGTCATCCTTTTGTTAAAATGATGACATTTTTCTGAAAGAAGTTCTTTGCAACACGAAAGCTAATTAAGAGACGATGTCAGTGGCACAGAACATTGTCCAAGAATAACACTCTGTTACTGCTAAGTAAAGCTTCGCTTCAGTATTTATTTCTAAAGTAGAAACTGCGACAATGGTCTAGGACAAAGAAATTATTTCTATTACGCTAAACGACTAAAGGAAATTTAATCACTGCTAATGCAAAAGGGTGCGCAATCCTCTAAAATTACTAAGCTATTACATTTAGCCAGTTCACAGAGCAAATCAGGAGTCCTCTCCCGTGGTCCTCTGTAAGGTTAAGAACTCCTACTGACTTCAATGGGATTTTTCACTCAAGTGGTAACTGGAAGATCTGGCTCCAAGGCAAATGTGCTTACTTTCCTGCTTTTGGTTCACTTCTCCAGCACTGCAGACTATCCGCAGCTTCTGCTGACGTTCCTCCTCTTGTTCCTCACTCTCCTAAATTCAGCACTGGGGCTGCACGAGCACCAAACCCGCAGCCCCATGGAGAGCACTGCTGCCCTGTGCCACGTGAGGCAGGCTGGCAGCTGGCACTGCTGCACACAGGCAGGCCCCATCTAAACACACAGCCACGCATGGAAGGAGAATGGCATTCCAGGGAGCAGACTTCTGCAGGGAGGCAAGAATGGGTATATGGAACATGTTCCTCTAACAAACTATGTAACCTATTCATAAGACGTCCCTGCTCTCTTTCCAATGTTTATGAATCAAGATTCTGATTAATGTATTTAAATGTTCCCGAGCAACTTAGGAGCTCAACGTGGATGCAAATGTAGAACTCCTTCAGCGAGGCTGAAGGTGCCAGTTCCTGAGCAAATCACTGCAGTGTAACAAAGCCACCACGCAGCAGCTGAGCTGTGGCAGCTGCTCCCACACAGGCTCTGAGCCCATGGGACCCGTAAGCTGAAGGGACTTTGCTGAGCCTGTCAAAGAGAAAAGTTGAGCTGAGATTTCATTCAGAACTGCCACGGGCACCCAGACAGCCACTGCAGTTCAGATGGCCCGAGATAACTCATTTGTGTGACGTAGCTCTTTTCGGATGCTCAATAATGGAGAATTTTTTAAGATGTGTTTCTTTGGAAAAATAAAGATTAAAAAATTCTCTTATCCACTCCTTTACAAAAATGTAATAAGAACAAATAAAAATGACAGTATTTCCTCCATACTGAGGCAGAAAGTGCAGCCCTAAAGCATTAGACATTAAGTTTTTTCAGACTTGCTTCTTAAGAGTGTAATTATTTAGATTATAAAATACCTTACTAACTCCTTAGAACTGTAGAAATACACTGTTCCTTAATATTACTCCTATCCCACACAAACACAAAAATTACACTGAAATTCTCTGGAATATTTTCATTATGTTTTTTCTCCAGGGATGACATATGTTTCTAATAACTTGCCACTGAGAAAACAGATTTAGCAGGGTAGCAGCATGCTGAGAAAGATAGCAGGATTTTCAATTTTCAGATGAAAGCAGCTCTATTCCCTGGCAGCCCTACTCCCAACCCCTCTAGGCCAGATCAAATTTTATCTGAAGCTAGCGGATGCCTGTCTTTGCCTTACACAGAAGTTGAATCAGGTTTTCTACATACCTGAAGCAAACAGTTTGAGCTCATAAAATAGAGCCTTTTAACGAGCACTTATACCAGAGGGAATCTGTTACAATTAACAGGATTTCTGGGCTTTGTTATTTACGTACATTTAGCTAACAGAAGACCCAATTTTTAACCCCAAACAACACCCATTCAGCAGACTCGCTGCCCAGTCTACATCGTCAAAAGGAAAGCGCTGTGCAAATGATACATGTCTACCCTGCACATACAAGGAACAGATTTTTAAATCTGTTAATTTGCATAAGGAAAATCCACAGCGCTATTTGGCAAGATTGCAATTAGTTGCTTTGAAAAACAATATCACAATCATAAAATCATAGAATCTTCGTCTCCAACGTCTTCCTCCAGGAAAGAAGGTAATTTTCAACCTTTGGACACAACCGCCCTACATACAAACTTGAAAGTGAAGCATCCAATGACTCCTGTGTCCCAAAAGAAGTCTATATAGAGGAATATGAAGGTGGTGAGCCCCTAACCATGCTGCAACCACTGGCAGAAGCATTCTCATTGAAGCCGTGCTACTCACAGTGGGAAGCTTTGTTTCACAAATGGTTACCAACCGTTTGAAGAGCTGACACCAAACTTTTCTTCACATCTTCATGTAATTTTACTCAAAGTTGTTTTTTTTCCCCTTTTACCAACTTTTTACATACTGACATAGGGTACTTTATCAAGTTCTCTAAAAATACCGCCTTGCTAAAAATAGGATTAAACAGCAAGATATATATGAAGATACACCAATGAAAAAAAGATGACCAGAAGTCTGTTACTATGGGTCTGCATTTGACAACAATGTGACAAATAAAACACTGCAACTGCTTCTCTCATATTAATGGCTGGGGCTACATTTTTGTACAGCTTTTCTGTTTCTTTTGATAAAATCGATTCTTCCCTAGGAGAGCTCAGTGCTTCGGATGTGACATTTGTCTACCAGCTTTGTAAAGTAAGAATTAAGCTATATTTAGCTCTAGAAAGCCATAGGTTTTAATGCATGCAGAGCTGCTGAAAAATCAGAATTAATCTTAATGAGAAAAACTTTTATCAAGTGTAACTCTATCTGTTCCCACCCAAATGGGACTAATTTGTTCCATTATCTCTAAAAATACCAGCTAGACACTTTAGTTAAAGCCTCCAAAGTGTATTTGTTCAATTAACAACCATGCAAATGTACAACCACTCAACCACGCCAGGGGCTGCTTCCTGAGCATCTTCAGATCTCTCATAAAAAGCTGAATCAATCACTGCTAGGGAGCTTCTTCCTGCCCCTGCCAATGCCACAAGGTAGGTGCCAGGATGCAAAGAGGGCCATGAGCATCCACTGCACCACTGTCAAAGTCCGGCAGAAAGAAGACTAACACAGCCTGATCCTCCTCATATGCACGACTGTATTCCTACACAACGAGGAGTTGAGTCTTTCTTCAATTAAGGTTCCTTGGGAACTTGGGAAGCTAGCTGTCGGTGAGGCACAGCCTGCAAGCTGAAGGAGCTATTCTGGGAAAATTGTTCTTTTTTCTGTTTTGTTTTGTGTTTGTTTGTTTTTTTAACCTGAACAAGCAGTTCAAGATTTGGCTACATGGTAATAACCTTAGAAAGTTTTCTCTGCTTCCACTGCACTCAGAGGGGATTTGGGAGCACCTGGATCTTCCAAGAAGCACTCATCAGCATCTTGCAGGTGCCTCATTAACAACCAGATAGGGTCTTCGTGTATTAATAAATCAAATCTAGGAAGTCAGAACAGAAAGAATACTTGACATCAAGTGTGATAGTGTAGAAGAGTATGCGAAGCAGGCTCACGGGCTCTCTAATTTGCTTCCCAAGCAGAATATGGGCAGATGACATCAATTTGTCTATGTGCAAGTGCATCTGCCAAAATATTTCTACATCTGTTGTGAAGAGAAGCCTGATAAATGTTCAAAACATGCAGCATAAGGATCTCATCCTTGGTGATATCAGAGCACCAGACACCTCCATTCATACACACTTTAAAGAATAGAAAGGTTTTGCTACTTCCACTGCAATGGCCTGAGTTTCTGCAAAGACTCTGCCATGATGAACTCAGCTGAGACAAAATTTGGCCTTTAAGAGCGTATGTCAATACCTAAAATATCTAGGAGGGAAAGTTCTGAAATATAAAGCAGACTTTGTTTTAATGCACATCTGTTATGCAAATAACATTCACACATCACTAATTCTGAAGTCTAACTATATGAAAGCAGAAAATGAGAGGTTAATAACGAAACAAGAAGTCAGTTTGAAACCAACTTTCTCTAAACTCAAATATTAAACTTTTGAAAGCAGATTGGACAGATACAGAGGAATTAAAACTACAACATATTTTTGAATTGTTTTCTGTAGATGACTTCTCTAACGACAAGTATATTTTTCTTAACTTCTTTTAGAAGGAAGGAAGAACGTGGACTGCAGAATGCAGCACAAATAACTGCGTCATGCACTTGGGATTTAACAGACTAAATGCGTGACTTCAGTGACATGCTGCAAAAGTGCCACAACAACAACAGCATACAACCCCCCCTAGAACCATATTCATAATATTTATTTTTGTAGCCAGCTAAGCTAAAACATGATCCAATCAGAAGAACAGAAAGGCTCCTGCTACAATCTCAGTTTGGATATGGACCCTTTTTGCTTATGGCCCTCAGCAGATCAGGGTCTTTCCTGTTTGTCAGAGATGCATGTGGCCCAGTAATCTGTGAGAGAGCCAAATGCACATCCAGCAAGCCCTCACACTATTATTGTGCCTTATGCAAAATGATCTTAACCCAATTAAAATACAGAACTCTGCGCTATGCTGGGGTTAGGCAAGAAAAGCAAATCTCGCATTTTACAGAAAGGGGCAACAGAGCCAAACGGAGCTCAGATTCGCCTAACCCAGTGACATGAGAAGGAACCATTCTCGGGACTGAAGCGACTCCTGTGCTGCCAACCGTTACAGCCACTATTTTCTGCCAGCTGCTTCTATTGTTTTGAGCTACACTGCCAATGACAGGGTCACTTCTTAAAAAAAATCAATAACAACAATAGTTTGACTTCTTTCATCTGGACAGGTCATAAGGATATGAAGAATGAGATGGAACTATCAGGGATGTTATTCTCTGTTGCTACAGACAGGAAGAAATCAGCTAAAAAAAAATAATCAAAATGAGACTAAAGATTTTCTTTCTGATGTTTGCTTTTGAAAGTAACAGAAGTAAAGGTCAACAGCACTGTAAGAGCTGAGCATGAAAGACTTCTTACAAGTGACCCAGTGAGGCTCACTGCAGATAGGCAACTTGCCCAGTGAGCACGTTAACATTAACATAATACGTTATTTAAAAAGTTGGATGTCCTTATGCTTAAAAACCACAATTGAGTTTTCATGACTTCTCAAGACAAGGATGTTTACCAGTGCATAACGCAAACACTCCCTACACCACTAAGCCTACAGTCTAAAGGCAGCCCTGACTGCTGGCCAGGAGAACAGGTGTTTGCCGATCCTGGGGCAGGCCACACGCCGAGGCCCGAGCTCTCGGGGAGGGCAGAGGCTGAGCCTGGACAGGACAGCCGGCAGCGGCGCTGGGACAGCCAGGGAGAAACTGCCACGGCGCTCCCCGGGGCGCCAAGGCCAGCAACGCTCTGCCCCGCTGCAACCCGCTACCAACCGGCCCCGGGGGCACACGTGCGAGGGCTCCTGCCCGGAACCCTGCCTGTAGGAAGCTAACGGCCAGCGTGACGCTGTCATTTGGAGACTCGGTTTTACAGGACGCCGTCCGCTTTCTCCCCTCAGCCTGCTTTTCGGCAAGGGAAGCGCATACCCCGTCAGCGTGTCGCTCCCAGCTCCTTCACAGACAGAAAAACAGAACCTTTGGCTGAAGTATCACCCTGAGATCCTCTAAGAAGCCAAAAGCGTGCGACTTCGCGCTGACAACCCCAGTAACCGAAAACAGCCGAGCGAACCCCATCAGCCGTGCAGCAGAACGCCTGCGAAGGGCGAGCGCTGCCCGTTCGGCGGGCCGGCACCCAGCGAAGCGCCCGGCAGCGGGGACGGTCCCGGACTCCACCAGCCTCGGGGTTACCGGGGCCGCCCGGGCCGCGGCTCAGGCCGCTCCGCGCCCGCAGGACGGAGGGACGGCCGGGGAGCGGGCTGTCCGCGGAGACCCGCCCGGCCGTGCCCAGCCGCGGCCCTCCCTCAACCCCCGCAGCCGCGGCGCCCCCGCTCACCGTGCTCCGGCCGCCGTCGCGGGGCTGCGGAGGGAGAGAGGGCCGCGGGGCGCTGCGCGGACGGGGCGGGCGGACTCGCTGAGGCGGCCCCGCGGCTCGGCCCCGCTGCTTGGGGCCGGCTCACACGTCAGCCGCCACGAGACCCGGATCTGCCGGCTCCCGGCGGCAGCGGAGAGCCGGGGCGGTGCCGAGCGACTCCCGGCTCCCGCCTCCCGCACCGCCCCTCATTGCCCCCCCCGGCTGCTCGCGTGGTCGGAAGTAGTGGCGCTTCTGGTGTGGTTTTCATCTCCCTGAAGAATGAGGGAATTTGCAGTGCAGTTCGTCGCTCAAAGTTTGTTTGGATGCTTGTGATTCAGAAGGCTTCTCTGCAGCTATTTCTTTGAAATAACGTCCATAGAAGCTGTGGAACGCAGAAAGGAAAACTTCAGGCGATGGTTTCCAACGTCAGCCGGTTGGGCACCCCCTTGCAGCCGTAGAGCGGCAATGCCGTGCTGTCATGCGACGGTCAGGAGCAAGTCCTGCCCTGGGGACAGCGATACCATTCCATAATGCAGCGGTGATCTCATAGGGAAGGAAATCTTGTAATCCAGGCCAGATTACTTGTTTTAGGCCAACATGGATCAAGCTGCAATTGCAATGAGAAAGAAGGGCTGGGTAGATGCTGCAAGTTCTCCCAGCTCCGTACCTCCCCATAGCACAAAAACCTCCTGCGATCTGATAGGGCGCACCTGAAGGGACAGCCTTGGCTGTGCTCATCACGGTTCTCTGCTCTCACGAGGAGCTCATGCCTTCTTTCACTGATATAGGGATGCCGTTTATTTTCTGCTGAGCACTTTTTCCTAGCATCATGTGCCAAGCCCACATCACTCTTCCCAGCATAAGGCACAGCACCAGCTGGCACTCTTGCACAGCCAGCAATCCTTGGTGTGCAAAGCCACGTCCCTAACACGCAGCCCAGGTGCCCATGCCCATTGCAGGTCTGGCCCTGGCCATGATGACTGCTTCCCAGGAGGCAGCAGGCCGGTTACCTCTATCTGGCCATGCCACACAGTCTTGCCTCTCCTTACCCTTGTTTCAGCGCTTTCTCTTGTGTTAGTGCCAGACTAAATCATGGCAATACTGCAAGTGAACAGAGGCACAGACACAAAGCCAGGCCACCACAGAAAAAAATCTCAGGATGAGCCATCCCAGAAGCAAGCAGAGACAATTTCCCAACACCATTAAGAGCCTTGCCCCTCCACACCTAACACCTAGGGCTAGTCACTGGTGTAGAAAACGGAGCTGAGATCTGAAATCCCCAAACCAGACACAGCTTACCATATTAGTCCTGGCTCAAACAAGAGAGCAATGGCAACTCGTAAGTAGTGGAGAGAAAGGTTCCTATTGTCAGGCTGGGGCAGAAATGCTTACCACTTCTATTTTCTTGCCTGTGGGTAAAGCTAAACTGTCTGTTGTTGCTAAATGGATGGAAAACACTTAGGGGAACTGGTAGAATTGGGAAGAGAGTCTCATAGTGACTGATCTGTGGCAAACTTGTACAGTCCTAAAATTGGAAGGGGTAAACTAAATGAGCTAGACAGGCTCAGATGCCTTGTCTGAAATAACATGAACTTGCAAAGGAGCTGCAAAGGAGAGGCAGGAGCTGATGGAGATGAAGACCGAGCAAACTACAATAAAGCACTATGGAATGATGGCATTTAGAGCTACAAGTGAGATGACTTCCTCTCCCACTTTGAACCAAATGCAGCCTCCTTCAAGCTCTGTGCTTTGCATCTTTCTGGCTCATTTCTCACATCATCCCATCCAGGAACACATATCACATTGTAATCTCTTGAAATCATC
The DNA here is from genome assembly GCA_016647715.1 of Pavo muticus. NCBI lineage: Eukaryota > Metazoa > Chordata > Aves > Galliformes > Phasianidae > Pavo > Pavo muticus. The sequence goes on from JACDJE010000077.1 coordinate 752,571, forward strand.
CCTTGATAAGGCATGCATGCAGCATTCCAGCCAGGCAGCATTCTGGGTGGGATGCAAATGCTCACACCCCTCCCTACTCCATTTTTCCCCCTCACATTACTACTGCAAAGTTCTACATATCTGTAAATAGTTTTACATAACTGATCCCAGTAAAAAGCTAGCCTTTTTCAGTATTGCATTCTGCATTATTTGCTCTGCCTTTTTGACAACAAAATCTGATTATTTTTCTTTGTTTAACATATATGTTTCCATTGGCATTCTTGAAGAGATGGGAAGCTAGTGTACCTAATGAAGGATGGATTGTTGGAGAGTGATTTTCAGGTAATGAAACATCAGAATATGAACTGTCAAGGAAGAGAAGCAGGCAATAGGAGCTACGGAAAGTACAGACCAGGAGCAAGAGAAACAATGCATAAGGTTATTCAAATCAACAAGTACATGTATACTATATGTAGGAAGAAAGCAGCTAGGTATTTTACATAAAACATTCTGTCAGCATCCCTCAGTGCATCCCTCTGATTTTGGCCCTCCTGGTTCCCACGGGCAAATGAACAAGCCATAGCAGGCAGTGATTCTATCTCAGCTTCCCACTCCCAGGTTTCAGCCATCTGCTCCCCCTCACACTCAGAAATTTAGTGCACGACATAGCAATAAAATGAGATTCTGATATGGAGGCTGTGTTCAGACTCACTCTGTGAAGTGTCCTTCCTGGCAGGAAAACTACAATGAAAACAGTGATGATTTAGGCTACTAGTAATGACTTTATGAAAAAAGGCATGAGGTGCATTCAAGATCAGCTAGTAACAACAACAAAATTGTAAATCCATTGATTTTGGCACAGTAGAAAGAATTGTTCTGCCCGCTGCCAAGCAAGAGCACAAAGACAACTCTGATTGAAGGGCAGAAGATGGTCATGTTCCTTCCACCAATAACCCTGTACAATAGAGGAGGGTAGGAGTTGAGCAAAACTCAGTATGTCATTCTCTAGATCTGTCAATTGAAAGTAGAATGGATTGGGCACTCTGTAAAGCCTCAGGCAGATGCCACATTCCAAATCATGGTGCTAGCTTTCAACTGTTTAACACTAATAGGCAGTGGAAAAGCAGAATTCATGCTGGTGAGCTAATTTGACAAATAGTGGATGAATTTGTTACAGATATCCAAAGCATTACCTTTCCCATTGCGAAGCACTCCTGCTGATGTTCTTCTTATCTTTGCTGCCTGACTTGTGCCGCTAGGCATTGTATTGCTCCCATCCAGATACCTTGTGGAATGGAAATTCTTCAGCTGCAATTCATACAGGATCTGAAAAATGACCTAGAAAATCGGGCAAGTACTCTTAACTTTTCTGTCTGCTCTCTCTTTTCCTTTAAGCAGTCCACATAATGCTGTTCCCAGAAGGAATCTGCAAGAAATTCAACTTCAGATTTTGATACTGAAGAGCTACTTAGAAGTCACCTGTATCATGGCCTGAAAATGGCATCCAATGAGTGGAAAGAAAAAGACTATAAAGTAAATACCCTTGTGGTAGTATCAAGGTAAGAGTTGCCTTTTGGCAGCAACATCTCTTTTTAGCAATACTTTCAATTAGAAAGAGGCGTCTAACTTTGGAAAAAGAAAACAAATCCTCAGAAAAGTTGCTCACAGACATTCTTAGCTGGGATGGCATCTCACAGCACACTGGAGAATTGCAAAGTACTCTGGGATATTAGGCAGCAAGCCTGCAAATCAGCTGGTACAAAGCTTGTATTGTGTGCTCAGGTTAATGCAAGAGAAATGTAGTCATTTGATCACAACTGAACCAAATTTATGCTGCTAGATTTTCTTAATGTGCAGATACAAGCTTAATGAACATCTGACCATAACCTAAACTGTCAGGGCTCACAGAAAAAATATGGCTTGGTCAAAAGAAGGAGTTCTACTGAAGCTGTCAGAGGAGGGCTCTTGTGCTCTTGAAGCATCAGCTCACCAACACAGCCTTTGAGATACCAGCCATCGGTCAGGGGAAATGATCACAAAGGATTGCTCTAATGCTGCCAGATTGTAGCTGGCCAGTGATGCTTTCCAAAACAGGAAATGGAGGAATGAACTCTGAAATGGAGGAGATAAGGATTACTTTACTTTTAACTAGAATATTGACTAGTAGCTTACAGTAACTAGGAAATGCAAGGAGATCAATTGGAATATTAACAGGATTAGGCTGAAAGAAAATATCTAAGAATAGAAGATTAATGTCTGAACCACTGAATTGTTAATGACAACACTGACCAGTAAAGGTATGCCGCTTGAATTAGGCCAAAAATATGATCTGTGGAATAAAAACAGAACATCCTCAGTAATCACAAATTAATAAGACAAAGGTCCGCTGAATTTCATTGTGTTTGACTATTATGCAATCTCTGGTAGCAGCATACTTTGCAAATACTTTGGGAAATCCCCTCTAAAAATGCGGTCTAAGTGAACCAACACTAGTAAAACCTTAACAAATTGTTTTTCCTCTGGAGCAGAAACCGTAATAGCAGCTGCACAATTGTGGTGGCTTTCTTGCAAAGAAAATACAGAAAGCAGTGTGAACTGCCTCTTGAGTCACTGTAGTTCACAGCCATAAACTATCTGCAGCCATAAACTTACCAGCAGCTATCACTGCTATATTCTGCTGCCACTTGGGAAAAACACATACTATGTCACACACTGTGTTCAGAGCCATTTCACCATTCTGTCTGAATCTGCCTCTGAATATGAGTCAGAGCCCTCAACTGTTACAGTTCTTACAGACTTGAAATAAAAATGAATTCCTGTTCATTTTCCAAGTGAACATCTAATAGAAGACATATCTAATACACAAACCATGGGCACAAAGTTCAAGCCTGCTGGTGTAATAAATGTAAGTGCAGAAGAAAATGTTAGAGAAGGAAATGAAAATAGGACCCCAAAGGATGTTCTGAACACCTTACTGTATCTAATATGCATCAGGAATCAAACTTTTCTGCTCAGGATTTGGGAATTATTCTGATCTGACAGAAATATAAGTACGTTTTAATTGCTAATTATAATATTATGCGATTATTCAGTACACAGTTGAAATTTAAGAGTAACTGCTCATTTAAAAAAAAAAAGGCATTATTTACTAAGAACAAAGAGAGATAAAAAAGGGAAGACACTTCACATATAACTGAGAAGGTGTGTCAAAAGGCATAACTCATGCCAGTCATAAAAAAGATGGCAGCATCTGTGTATGGACTACAGAGAACTAAATCAAATTATTGGAAGAGAATCTGTTATCATGGTAAGTGATAGTCTGGTTTCTGCAGTGCTTTCAACCATGGTTTTCATCTTGAATTTTGGAGGATGAGAGTTGAAAAAAAAAAATTAGGAATAACTCCTGTCTCAGCTTGCCAAGCTCCATGTGAACTTAATGTGATGGTTTTAGCTTGTGCACATTTGCCATCTGAGGATGTGGTATGGCACAGCTGGATGCTTGCTGCAGTAAGTTACGTCAAACCTGTTGAAGAGGAGCTGCAAGCCCTAGTAGTTTGGTATAAGAAAGAAAATTAGGATTTATATAGAGCTGATAAGAGTACCAGTTGGGGGAAAAAAAAAGAAAAAAAAAAGAATTCTGTAGTATTCAGCTCATGCTTCACACTGCAAATCTTGCAAAAATGCTGTAGAAATTAAGGGAAAATGTTTGCACGTTCAGAGTATGAATTTACATTTCCAGTGCTGAAGTGGGTTTTTGTGGTTACCTTTGTGTTAAGAAACTGAAGTTTAAACTGGACACAGATGTTGCCTCTAAAATTGGAGGTATTTATTGAAAAATGGTGAAAAGAATTTGAAGTTGGTGCCAGAAACAACTAAGGGAGCTAGACTCTTAGTGGCACCCAGTGTCAGGGCAAGAGCAATGGGCACAAACTGAAGTGCATGAAAAATTCCAGCTGAACATAAGAAAACATTGCTTTACCTTGTTGGGTTGAACATTGGAACTGGTTCCCCAGAAAAGTTGTGGCATCTCTGTCCTTAGAGATAATTCGAAACCCAACCAGACATGGTCCTGGTTCAGTGCTTTAGCTGATTCTTTTGAACACTTCTCTTGGATTGAACTAGATGACTCTGTGAGAGCACTTTCACTACAATTTCAATGAGAGTAAAATTACTTAGGATGAGTGAAATGAAAATGAAGGACATCCTTTAAGACGCCCAGAAATGTATATGCAGGGAGACGTTATATATCTACACTATTTGGTGTTCATAGATTTTATGTCTGGTGTATGAGTAGGGAAGGAACCAACAACATAACACCACTGCATTCCTAGGACTAGGATTTAGAAGCTGCAAAATCCTGAAAGACAGTCATACAGCATGACTGAATTTCTCCCAGCATGACTAACCTCTAATTGGGGAAAGAAAAATACAGTCTCAAATACTGCCTTTTAAAAGGTGCCAATTTCCAATTTACCATGTGATCTTTTCGCACTCTGTCAGGCAGATGGGAAAGCTGTAACAGGAAATTTTATGAGATGGGTTATACCTCACAGAAACTGCTATAATTGCTACCTCTCATTTGAGAAAAAAGTTCAAGACAAGCTCCTTATACCCAAAATGAATCTCCTGCCAAAGCAAAGGAAAGCGCTACTACTGAAAACACAGGCACGTAGAGCAGTAGGGATCTTCTAGATAGTGTTCCATGAAATATTACGTGCTTGGCAGACATGCAAAGATGAGAAATTGCCAACTTCTGCTGCATTCAGAGAAACTGTACGTTACTTGATACATGAAGTGTACGCTATTTGTGCCTTGATTGCTTAACTTGACTTTATCCTCGATTTCTTCCTTTAATAACTCATCGCATCCTCTGTGCTTGCCATCCACATGGCCAGACTGGAGACAATTAAATTAGGAAAACAACAAAATCGGTTTGTCTTTGTTATCTTCTTCAATTGCTAGCTACCAGTTTATATGACTTCAAATGCAGTACAATTAACATTTTACATGACTGCGGTCTAAACAGTGAGTAGTGATTTAGACTTGATGATTTAGTTAAGTTAGTATTCCACTATAGTAAGACCAATAGAAAAGTTTCTTCTCCTATTACAAAGTTGTCCTAGCTTCCAGACTGCAGATATTTTAGGATGGTATCAACAGCAATACAACTTGATAAATTACCCATCTGTCATGCATGAGCTCTATTGGGATGATCTCTGACAAACTTCACTAATTTGTAAATTTTCATTCTAGACAGTTCCAAAAGACTTATATCAGTTGTGGATCTGGTGCCCAGCATGGCAGATTATACTGTAGTTTAGCAAGATGGCTATCAGAACTTCAAATTTTAGTTAGGCTCTTCAAAAAGCCTCAGAATCCCCAAATTGCTAGATCAAGCAATACTAGCTGAATTCAGCGGCTCTAGCTTTCTTTTTTTCTTTTGTTAAAAGGAGCAATATTTTCCTACTTTTTGGGATCCCTTTAGAAAACAGATAGACCATTGAAAGGATTCATAACAACTGACCATGTAAAATACACTGAAAATTTTTCTCTCTGTGGTTTTATTTCCTCTGGTAGATTTCTTATTTCAGTGTATATATTCTTATACTGTGATTGTTCACACACTGTAAATCCATAATCTCTTGTAACTGGAAAGCTTTTTTGAGCTGGGGCCACATGCAGTGCATAACTATTGCCTGTAGGAGCCTGATCCCCATTTTGCACATCCCTCATCGCAGCCTGCATTGATGGCTGTCAGGTCACAGACCTGAAAAGCAAGGTGTCCAGTCATATCCCTTCCTCCCAAGCAGACGCAGTGGTGGTGCAAGAGGACAGCTTGTAACATACAGTCCCTGAGTAAGTGTTGTCTGTCTCCTCAAAGGAAAGGGCAGGAAGCCAGACAGAAGTATCCTGCAGACCCAAATCTGGCCTACACACAGTCAGCCGGACCACTTTGTGTGCAACGTGCTATCCAGCAGGTAGCTCAGCTACACTTTCAGAAGTCATGTAATGACTAGTGTTGAGCGATTAAGCTGTGGTTGCATTTACTTTTACTCGGAGTGCTTTTATTTTTTAATTTATTCTGGATTCTCATATTCATTCAATTTATGCTTCACAATGAATGCTGCTCCAGTTCTAATTTTAAACTCATTTCTTCTAATGAGACCCTAACTCCACCCCTAAGCAATCATTCCAAAATACTGGCACCATTTTAATCTTCTCTCACTTTCTCACAGCATTTAGCTACTTCCTTGGCTACTACTGCACTGAACAAGAAATTTAAGCTTCTAGCTTTATGGTCGTACATGCTCCAGCCCTGATGACATTCAGGAAATGGAAGTTTTCTATGCATCAGTCTGAATCTGACTTCAGTCTCTGTAGTCATTACAATAGTAGGGATTGTTATCCAGTCACAAATCCTAAGGACAGAGAAGATGATGTCCTGTTATCCAGGAAAAGCTGTCCAGCTGCCCTTCTAAGGAAGCTCTAAGCCCCCTTTGTACCTATGAATGGAGGAATGCTGAATTTATATTAAAGTTACGTAGATTTGGTAATTTACTATAAATTATTACATTATTAGACAGTAATGCAAAATGCTTAAAATAGTATAAACAGCTCAGTCTGAGTAGAATATGTTTGTGAGTGGAAAACAATATACTGGCAAAGGAGCATGGTAACTATATCTTTTTCATTATCTACCAGATCCTCTCTTCTCCTATAACTCTAATACTCATGAGACTAATAATAATACCTTGTGAAATCTAATTTTGTATTCCCAATTTGCTTCCATTTTGAAAGGACACTCAAAAAGATGGCAGTCTTCCTTTTGTAATAGGAAGAAAGGAGTATAGCTTCACAACTTTTTCTTTATAAGAAGTGCTTTTATTTCCCTCTGACCAATCCGTCAGTCTGCTGAGGCCTGCAATTTTTTTCAAGGCAGATGCCCACTCATTGAGAATATTAAGAAACCTGGGACCTCCTGCAGAATTATGACAAGCCTCTCACAGCCCAATCTGCTTTTTTATTGTCGTTATTTTTATTTATCTTTATATTTTGTGCCTTTCATAAACCCACAGGAAGCAGCCCCTGGGCCCCACGGTGTACACACCACCACTTGAAAACGACTCCTCCACAAAGAAGCATAATTAAAAAAAATAAATAATTTTGCTGACAGGCTTAATAGGAGGCTGCTTATTGCCATGTTTTCCTTTCCAAGATATCAGGTTCAGATATAACATCGATTTGGAAGATATTGCCAGGCCACCAAATTAATGAAAGGTCCAGGCCGTAACATCAGTTTCTAATGAAAGTCCTTAGCAAGCAAAGAAAAATGGAGTGTTACTACTAAACTACCCAGAATCTCTGCGCAGGCATTGTTTAATGGAAACTTTGCTAAATCTTGCTGTTGAAGTCATAGGTTCTACAATCAACAGCTGAATTCATTTCTCATCTGACTCCACTCAGTCAGCTGAATTGCAGAATACAACTTCAGGCTGACTGACTTCACATACATCCTAAGTCAATTAGTACACATACTGTATTTTAGTGTATATACTCAGGCTGCTAACGACCTGAAAAACACAACTTGTTGTGGGTGAATCGTGACGGAATGCCGCATCTCTCCACCGGGAACGCTGAACAATTTCTGTTCTGCTGCTTTGAGCGCTTCTGACTATTCTTCCTGAACACCTTGACAGGAAAAAGCAGACAACGCCGCAGTCAGCAGCAGCGCCACAATCTCTCCGCATGGCGAACTGCTCCCCGGCGGAGGGACGCGATCGAGGAAACCTGCGCTATTCCACCCGGGAGAGGGCACTCTTCCACCTGGCCACGGGCCGCACGCGGACACCGACGGGAGGAACGGGAAAGTTGGGACGGCAGCCGAGAACTCGGCCGACTTGTACGACCGGTAGTTATTTTAACGATAACGCTAATCTTCGGAATGAGTTGAGTCACCCGGACGCTGCCACAACAGGAACACTATATGGCAGTCTGTAAACACGCAGGGTAAGCTTATTTTTGTGGTGTCTGAAACGTGCTAAGTGATCCACAGGTAAAGAAAGCAGCTCCTGGAGTGTAGATCTCTCTGTACGGCTGGGATGGCAAAAAGAGAACTGTAGGTGTCCTTCTGGTGTAAGACAAGGGTTGCATTTAAAAGTGACATTTTTTAATGAATATTTTGGTCTTCCAATTCGTTGCTGATTACTTTTTTGATAAAGCTTAATATAAATGAGCGTCTGAACATTTAAATACAAAATTAATTGCATCTAATACTAACATGACCTCTGAGGTTAATCCTTTGATGGATGCGTCTTGAAGATAAACGAAGTAAGAGCACAAAATATGTTACAGTTTCAGTCCCTCTTTCTAAAATGTGTCTGAAATGTGGATGCCCCATCCCAGGAGGCATTCAAGGCCAGGCTGGATGTGGCTCTGGGCAGGCTGGTCTGGTGGTTGGTGACCCTGCACATAGCAGGGGGGTTGAAACTAGATGATCACTGTGTGGTCCTTTTCAACCCAGGCTATTCTATGATTCTATGAAATGGCACTACAGATCTCTTGAGACAGCTCTCTCCTCCCTTAAGAAATCCCCAGCAGCAATGTGAGAAGACCAAACTTGACATTTCTGATTTTTCTAAAGGAAAGAGGCCACGATGGGGTGGGAAGAAGCCTCGTTATGCAAGACACAACAGTGCAAAAGAAGAAAAAAAATGTTGTATGCTGGAAAGTTATCATTTCAGAAATTGTTTTATTATTTTCATGGGGAACAACCTCAGAAATTCCAAATTCTCCTGGATAATTCTAACAGAAAGATATGCTATTGAGATGAACTGAATAAAATATGAAATATATTGAAATAGAAAAGAGATCACCAAGAACCTTAACTTGAAGGACAGCAATTTAATCATACTTAGTGCTGTTGTAAGCAACTTGGAGTCCTCAGGCACTGCGCTGGGTTGAGAGGCATCCAGTCTCAGACAGATGAACCATGTGTGCCATGGCTGTCCTGTGTCTGCAGCGAGTCCAACATGCCCACATCATTTGTGCATGAACAACAGCCACTTTTCCATGAAAATGTAGGGAACGGTTTCTGACATAACGGTTGTAGGATAGATAATATTTCCCATACTGCATGTGAAATTATATATTGTTTAGGATGTTTGGTTATTTTTGTATCAATGTATGCTGGCAGCCCTTTCCTACCGAGAGCTTAGGCTGATGCCTTAAATCACTGACCTTGGTTTATAAGCACCGATCCTATAAACTTTTCTTCTGCAATAATATTGCATAGCTACACCTTCATTTAATACACCGTATCTCCTGCTCCCACTTCCAGAAGTATCTCGAAGCACTATGCCAAACATACTCAATGCATGGATACTCAGAGGTGTACCTCTCAGTCTGTTACTTCTGATCGAGACCAACAGATAATTTTGAGCTAGTTTGCAAAAGCTGTTATTGAAAGAACTGTTTGCTCTAAGGCTAAAACGATGATGGGATTAATGAAAGAGCAATCTCCTGAAATGAGATGTGCAACAAATTTCCATAATACAAACAGTGAGCTGACTGTGTTCAAGGGACTACAGTTTCATATTTTGTGTATGGATTTTTCTAAGGGTGAAAGATTAATGAGAATTTAATTCAGAGGATATACAAAGAATTGTATTACCAGTATGTTATAAAATATATAATGAAGTCAGACATAGAATTCACTGAAATCATGTGAAGAGGCTATGTTCTCGTGTTTTTCTAAGCATTTTCTGTTATGGCCTAAAAGACAGTAAAATATAGAATACTACAGTATTGGAGGTATACTATGATAACCCTAGCATGCTGACTGTGTAAGGTACCGGTCGGTGTGTTATGCAGTATTTTAATGCGTGCAGAAATTGAGCCCACTCCTTTCTGCCTCCAAAAAAAATAAAAAAGCCTTTTTGTGTTCACTATATTTTACCAAAGAGAAAATGAAGAGAAAAATGACCACAAAAATGGAGGGCTGGAGAAATATACAGTGAATATGAAACACTTGTGAGATAAGTGAAAAATGCCTGTTCTAAGGACCATCAAAAAGAGTGGGTTATGGTAAGGAAAAGAGAACAGTAATTCATATTAATTAGATTTGCTTCTTGCAGTAACAGACACTGACATTTTTAACCCAAATGAGCACATGGAAATGATTCTAGATACAAAGCAGGCAAAATCACTGCCCTTTACTGTGTCCGTTACTGGATGTCTACTACCTATAACATACAAGCACACTCACAAAGGATTCTGACACTAGATAGAGGTTATTTTTCCACTCTATTCAGAGCAAAATCTAAATATTAGAAACTTTTTACTAATAGGAGCTGTCTGGAAAGACATGAGGCATTCAACCTGCAGGTTAGATGTACTGCCTTTTTCATTTTTGTCTGTAACACTCAATAGGAATTCAGCACACCGTAAACCTAGCTTTCATCCTAAAGCTCTGCAAAGCAGTTATTACCCCTGCTTCACAGGTGAGAACTTAAGGCACAGAGAAGTCATGGCCTGCCTCCTCAAAAGGAATTCAAATACATGATCTGGATATACTCCATCCCTGGGGGTGTTTAAGGACAGGCTGGATGAGGCCCTGGGCAGCCTGATCTGGTGCGTGGCAACCCTGCGCAAGGCAAGGGGTTGGAGCTCAATGATCTTTAAGGACCCTTCCAACCCTTCCATTCTATCATTATCCATCTGTGACTTTAATGTCTAAATTATTCTGAAGATGAAGGCCTAAGATCACACTGGAAGTCATCAAAAACAAACCTGGCCTAATGTGAAATTGTCCTTCTCAAGAAAGGTCTGAAAACCTCAGCTTGAGAAACTGCATTGTATATTGTGTTAAAAACAAGCTTGGGTTTAAAGAAGATCTAATTTCATGAATAGATGCTCATGGTACAACTGTTGCAGGAAAATTGACTTTTTCCAGTCAAATCACAGGGGAAGAGTAAATAAACACAGAATAAGGACTATATGCATTTGTATATAGCTGACAGGATTTGCTGTAGTGTTGTTTTTTTTATATCTGTCGGGCCTGTGCTTTATTTAATGGAGCTATAATAGCCAAAATGCTGTGTATACTAATGGAGATAAGCAGATAGCACTTGCACACGACAGCCAGACCACAAGTAGACAGTCCCAATCAGAAGCCACTACAATCAGTTCTGAAGAAATGGAAACAAACCGTATTGTGAAAAATGCGTCTTCTGCATGTTGTCCGGCACTGCACAGGAGGAGCAGGCACTTCTGTAGACCTCAGTGTCTCAAAGGGCTCTAGTTCCTGAACAAGCAACTGGTGTAAATGCAATCTCATGCTCCCCTCAGAAAACCTATCTACACCGCTCTGTACCACACCATATTTGCGCATCTCATACCAGCCGGGATGGTTCCTGGTTTCCTATTTCAGCTTTCCAGACAGAGAGCATCTGTGGCTTGCAGCTGCTGGTTCTGCAATACAGTATAACAGCCCATTACATGGGACTCACATTTCCACCATTTACTCTACTTTTAAAATCTTGCAGCAGAATCCGTGCAAAGAAATGGTTGCTTGCATTGTGTCCTATAGTTATCTGCTGCTGGGCCTGCTGGGCCCACAGTTCCCCTGTGCCATGTGAGGAGACTTCAGCACATCGGAGCACGGGCATGAGGAGGGTGTGAGGAGTTGGGCTGGGAGCGAAGGGCAGGCGCTGCAGTTTTCTCAAGCGAGCATTTGGGAAAAAAAAAAACCGAAAACTGGGAACTGCTATATGGGCAGGCTGAGCAGATTCTCAAAGCGTGAGGGAAGTCCGCTCTGGTTCCCAAGGACCTGCCCAGTGACTTGCCAGCCAGATGTTCCCTCAGAGACACCTCAGGGGAACGCCGCTGCCAGGCCCGGCCCTGCCCTCACCGCTCCCGCGCTCCCTCGGGGCTCGCTGTTCCCGCGGGGACGAGGCCGGGGAGGCCGCTCCATCCCGGCTCAGCTGCCTCGGGGCCGGCCGGCGGCAGGGAGCGCTGCCAGGGCTCTGCCCACACGCTCTTTCCCGCGCCGTCACGCCAGGCGCCGCCGGAGAGCAGCCCTGCCCGCGACACCGCGAACCGCAGGTGTCCCCGGGGCGAGACGCCCGCGCCTCCACACGTGGCTGTGGCAGCCTTCCCTCGAGGGCAGCGGGGAGGAGGAGGTTGCGCGGGG